>CM026398.1:22770865-22786289 GCA_014843695.1 Archivesica marissinica
TATAGTTTACTAGTCAATGTACATATACATATAGTTTACTAGTCAATGTACATATACCTATAGTTTACTAGTCATTGTCAATGTACATATACATATAGTTTACTAGTCAATGTACATATACATATAGTTTACTAGTCATTGTCAATGTACATATACCTATAGTTTACTAGTCAATGTACATATACCTATAGTTTACTAGTCATTGTCAATGTACATATACATATAGTTTACTAGTCATTGTTAATGTACATATACCTATAGTTTACTAGTCATTGTTAATGTACATATACCTATAGTTTACTAGTCATTGTTAATGTACATATACCTATAGTTTACTAGTCAATGTACATATACATATAGTTTACTAGTCAATGTACATATACATATAGTTTACTAGTCAATGTACATATACATATAGTTTACTAGTCAATGTACATATACATATAGTTTACTAGTCAATGTACATATACATATAGTTTACTAGTCAATGTACATATACATATAGTTTACTAGTCAATGTACATATACATATAGTTTACTAGTCAATGTACATATACATATAGTTTACTAGTCAATGTACATATACCTATAGTTTACTAGTCAATGTACATATACATATAGTTTACTAGTCAATGTACATATACATATAGTTTACTAGTCAATGTACATATACATATAGTTTACTAGTCAATGTACATATACCTATAGTTTACTAGTCATTGTCAATATAATATAAATATATACAGTCTATGTTTCCACTGATTGAATAACACATTTGATTTCTTTTAGTTATTAGTGTGTGGTACCTAGCCACTGCATGTTGAAATATTGTCAATGTAAACATGTTCGGACATGATTTGTCAGTGACGTCATGTCTGGTAATCTAAGCGCGTCGTTCTAGCGCCATTTAGCGCACAGTTACATCGTTTTCTATTATAAAGACATTTTCCCGCCTAAAATTGTTGTTTACGTGAATGATCGAATACTATTCACTCGTTAACTTAGAGGGAGGGCTATTATTAACACCCGTGGTTAGCGCCACTCTGGTCACAAAGCGTTCAACTGGTGAAATTTGATAATTCATTGAAACAAACAAATACCCTCTCATTATTTTATAATTTCTAATGAAATATAGGAATTTATCAGTAAAATAAAATATGTTCTTCCATATATATTATATACTATATATATATATATCACATTTTATTCTAATAATAATAATAAATAATAATAATAAAGACTTTATTTAACGAGAGAACTCATTTAACAAAAGTTAATCTACCATGAGGCCCTCAACATATATACAATAAAATGCACTCAAAAGTTAGCACTATAAGTGAGAACTGCACATTGGAATAATATAGTAATGTAAAAGCTGAAAAATAGAGAAACTATATTTAATATGTAATGGAATTTAATGTATGATATATGGAATTGGCTAGCAGAGTAGAAAATGGGAATGAGACAATTAATGATACTAGATCTATCTAACAATGTGCAGATTTGACTTGTAGTGGTATCTTCAAAATATGTATGAAATCAACTTAAAGACAGCAATATTTACGATTCTAATAAATATAGCAATCGCAATACATGTTTATAATAACAGTAGAAGTGCGCGATTAGTTTGAATTGTTATAGTTCCACCTTAGGTAGAGAATTTTGAACTGTTGGATAGTTGGAGCATATTGAACTGAGTGAGGCAATGAATTCCAAATAGATGATCCTGAAAATTCAAATGTATTACGAAATAATTCACAATTTGGTCTTGGTGTGTATAATTGATATTCTGAGGTTGATCTAAGAATTCTAGGATGTATATCAGAAGTAAAAGTGAAGGATGATTTTAAATAGTCTGGAGCAGCTCCATGTAATGTTTTATACATTTGTATAGCCTTCTGATATATGACTCGTTCTGGAAAGGTCATCCATTTTAGTTGGGAGAATAATAATTGCGATGGAGTGTCAAAGTCCTGATCTAGAATTAGTCTAGCTGCTCTCTTTTGTAACCGAACTATTTTATCTTCTAAAGATGAGTTGCAGTTACCCCAAATCACACAACAAAAGTCTAAGTGAGGCAATATGTAAGCATTGTAGAAGAGGTTGCGATTGGGAATAGAGAGATACCTTTTTATACGAGACAATAAATATAAATAAGAGTTACATTTTTTGAGAACATTGTCAGTATGTTTATCCCAGGATAGTGTGTTGTCAATCATAACCACTGGACTACATATCCGTCTGATTTTGCATTATGCATGTTATATGTGAGTTATGCTTTGCAATAAATATGGTTTAAACCACAATATCTGGAAATTGGTATGGCGACCGTAAGATATACGTACAATTTATCTAGTGATATAAAATTACAATCGAAGAGTCTTATTATCAGGCGAACGTTTTGAAATCATTTTCATTTTTCATTTAAACTCAACTGTTCAGAATATGGGAACTGCAAGCAAAACTGTTTTAGTTAATCTTCATGTTGAAAATGTTCCGGTAGAACTCGGTTGATCCTTCTTCTACCGGAAGTGTACCCATTTTGCATACTTGGATATTATCGATAGCTTGCGAACCAAAGAATGTATCCACTTCATGAGAACAAGTTAGCGCGATGTTTGGATCATTGTTCCAATAAGCCGATCGTGTGACCTTGAACAAGGTCAAATGGTCTAAAGTTGGACGAGTCCATCTGAAAACCAGCATTGTACAGAATTTCATTTATGGTGTCGACTAGGTCACGAAACTCTCTCGAAAACTTCACCTTCGCATAGACAACTTTAGTGTTGAAATGGTCGACTCCCCTAAACGATAGCGGCGGCGCTTTGTTTGCCAGATGCTTGAGTGTTGGCTTTGCCTCGTTCATGGCATACACGCATTCTTGGCGGTCTGTCATCGAGTCAATTTTGAGAAGAGCTAATGTCAAATGGAAGCCGTTTGGTGGAGTTTTGAAATCCGTGTAACAAGGATATTTCGATATAATGCTCAGCTGCTGTTCCACAAGCCTTTGTATTGTATCTGTATCGTTAATGTGCAGAGCAACGAAATAGTTGGGTCGCTGGTATGATCTGCCTGATGCCATTGTATGCGTGCTGTGTGCGTCAGTCTGTTCTACTGAGCCTTCCTCGGGATTCGACTGAAATAAATAAACCAACTGTTGGCATTAACTAAATTAGTATGTACACATTCCTGTTAGTGAAACACGTTCTTACAGCATTAGTTTAGTCGCTCTCGAGACCTCACTCCTACCTACACTTGTCATGAGGGAGAGAGCAGAGGCAATGTGGATCTAAATGTCTTGCGTATGGACACAACCACTGTGGTTCTTGCTGGGCTCGAACTCGCATACCCTGGATTACCTGGCTGACACAGACTCCATTACACTGTGGAGGATCCATGTCAACCATTACCAGTAGTGTCAAGGGAGATAATTCATATCACTAAGCCAACTGAAATGGAGTAACATTTATTTTACAAATATAAACACGGTTTAAAAGAGAATTCTTTCAATTTAATTGACTATTTTATTAACCTAATAGTTTTTGGAAGTCGTGATAGCGCAGTGGTAACGCGTTCACTTCAGGCCCATTGTTCGTTCACGCCCAGCTGTAGCTGTGTGTGCCCTTATGCAAGGTACTTAAATTCCACAATGCCTCTTCAATTTGCAACTCTGCTACGTCCTTTCTATCAGTTTTTAAGCTAGTCACATGTGCTTGTGGTTAAGGCAGCGACTCTTCCCGGATCCGACAGCAATCAGAGCGTCGCGTTTTGTCGTAGGAAAATACGAATATTATAAGTTCGGCTCAACATTCACAAAAGCAGATTACTGGGATCATGCTGCTCCCAATTCAGTAGTGGGGCGACCATCCCCTACCCAGCGGGTCCTCAGGTGGCGATAGGGGAACGGCCCTCAGATATGGGGGTTTGCTGTGAATTAAATAAGCAGTCCCGGACCATATGGCGGTGCACCTACCAGGACGAGGCAGGATAGCACATGGCAAAGCTACTCCTATTAAATACTCCACGTGTCCTACAACGGGTGCATCAGGCGAATATATGGGCCGCCTTAAAAGTCCTAGCCTAAGGGTGAGGTAACCCCAACAGAAACCTCGAATGCTGAAGCCGGAAGTACTGGGCCGCACGGCGCATTCTAATAAACCACGGTACTACGCATACACGCAAAATGAATCACAATGACATAAAGAGTAAACCGAGATGGTGCTGGACCTGTGAAGACCCGCCAGGCAGGTACAGTGCCGGGTTCCATACCTCGAAGGAACCCATCCCTAGCTACTGGAGGTCACCCTAAGCCGCCATGTGGAGCCAGGTGACGGCGAAGGACAGCTACTGGCCGAAACGTGAAGCAGAAACCTCTTGTGCTCATGCAGTGGAATGCTGAAGGAGTCTTTAACAAAAAGACTGAACTGGAGCAAGTACTACAGGACAAAGAGGTAAGTGTTTGCTGCATACAGGAAACACACCTGAACAAAGACAAGACGTTCAAAGTACGAGGCTACCAGTGCCTCCGAGCAGACCGACAAGACAGACACAAGGGTGATGTGCTCACTCTAGTCCGGAACAACATCAATGCGAGCGAAGTGAAAACCTACCTTGAAGGAGCGGAATACCAGGAGTTCAAGATCAAGACCAAATCATCTGAGTTGAGCCTCGTCAACTACTACTGCCCAAATGACAAAGCCCTTGCCCTTGACACTATTGAAATCTCAAACAGTCGATAAATGGTTGTTGGTGATTTCAATAGTCATTCCCAGAGTTGGGGATATGCACAGTCTGATAGGCGTGGGGATGAAGTGGAGGACTGGCAGGATGAGCACAACTTGATCCTTGTCAACCAGCCCTATGATGTACCAACCTTCTACTCTAGGCGATGGCACACTACTACCTCTCCAGATCTAGCATTCTGCACAGATGACATCCAGAAAGGTACGGTTAGAGAAGTTGGCGATCAACTTGGTGGAAGTGACCACAAACCAGTGTTCCTCACAATCAGCAGTGAAGTGATACAGACAGACCATCCCTACCCTAGATGGACCTACAAGAAAGCCAAGTGGAGTCTCTTTGCTATTCGGTCCAATTCTCTTACTCGAGGCATACAGGTACAAGGAAGAGATGTTAACAACGTGGTGAAAGAGTTCAACAGCTGCATACTCAAAGCTGCCCATGAAACCATCCCTAGAGGTGCGAGAAGAGAATACAAGCCCTACTGGACCAATCAGTTGCAGACCCTCCAAGATGAACTCACTGAAGCAAGGAACAGGGCAGAAGAACAGCCATCACAAGAAAACCATGAACAACTTCAGAAAGCAAAGGCACAGTTTCAAAAAATCGAAACTGGAAGCTACACGACGAAGTTGGAGGGAGAACACTGCTGCCCTGAACCTTGAGAAGGACGGGAGGAAGTTGTGGAGGCTCATGAAACAGCTAAATGATGAAGAAAATAGCAGACAGAAAATCACGCGGGATGAGGATGGGAAACTGTTGACCGGCAAAGAGACTGCAGACTGTCTCGCCAAAGCCTACCAGAAAGAGGGCAACATCAAAGTCACACGCCAACAGCAAAGAGAGGCACGGAAAGAACAGAAGGATAGAAGTAAAAGACATACGGAACAAGACTCCATGAAACTTCCACTTACATACCAGGAACTGTACACAGCGCTCAGACAACTGAAGAAGAGGAAGTCACCAGGACCAGATGGAATCTCCAATGAGATGCTAACTCATCTTGGATGCTCAGCCATGCTGAAACTTCCTGACATCTTCAATCTTAGCTGGGAAGAAGGCATAGTTCCGCAGATCTGGAAGGAAGCCACCGTTATCCCAATCTACAAGAACGGCAAGGATAGAAAGAAAGCTTCCAGCTATCGCCCTATTAGTCTCACTAGCTGTGTGGTCAAGACAATGGAGAGGATAGTTAACAAGAGACTCATGTGGTACCTTGAGACAGAAAACCTCCTATCCAAGGAACAAGCTGGATCCGACAGTTCAGATGCACAGAGGACCAGGCAACATACCTCGCTCAGGAAGTTGAGGATGCATTCCAAGACCGGAAGGTAGTTTTTGCAACCTGGATAGACCTCCAGAAGGCTTTTGACAAAGTCTGGACTGATGGGCTGCTGGTCAAGATGCAACCATGTGGAATTGCCGACAAGATGCTCCGATGGACCAAATCCTTCCTACACACTCGCAGAGCCAGAGTACTTGTTGACAACCAGAAGAGCAAGCAATTCCTCATCCGACACGGTGTTCCTCAAGGAGGAGTGATCTCGCCTACGCTGTTCCTCATCTTCATCGATGACTTGCTTGCAGAGCTGCCACATGGTATCAAAGCAGCACTCTATGCTGACGACCTGGTCATGTGGTGTGTTGAAGAATATGCAACGACTGCCACATACAGAATGCAGATGGCCGCAGACAAGCTCACAGCATGGGCAGAAGACTGGTGCATCTCTATTAATAAGGAGAAGTCGTCAACCACACTCTTCACACTTTCCACCAAACAGAAAGCTGGAACCATCAAAGTCGGTGGAACTGCCTTGAAGACGGACAACGAGCCAACATACTTGCGGGTGACATTTGACAGACGGCAGACATGGAAGCCACATATCCAGAAAGCAGAGGCCAAAGCCAAGCGCAAGCTTGCAATCCTTCGGAAGCTTGCTGGCACCACATGGGGTGCCAATGATCGCATTTTGAAGACTATTTACCAAGGTGTGGTCAGGCCTCACCTGGAATATGGATCCACCGCATGGACAACATCAGCCAAGACCAACCAACAGACACTTGACAAGGTTCAGAACAAGGCTCTCAGGCTGATCACAGGTGCAATGAAGAGCACTCCAAACAAGGAGAACATTACTTCCATCCAGCCACTGCAAGAACGTCGCGACACAAGAATTCTTCTACAGACAGAGAAGTTTCGATGCCAGGAAGAACAACCGATGAAGCAGAGAGTTGAGGCACTAACGAAGAATCGTCTAAAGCGCAGCAGTTTCATCCACCAGTCCAAGAAGCTTGCTCGAAAGCACACCAGCCATCTCCCAGCCAAGACATTGCCTACAACGCCATTTCTATCCAAGCCATGGTTTGCTAGCGATGAATCCAAGGTTACCATCTGCAGTACAATCCCATACATGACATCCAGAGATAGACATGATGACGTCAAACGTGCCCTCACACTAGCACACATCGACAAGAGTTATCCTGGAGAAGCATGGATACAAGTCTACACAGATGGTTCAGCCACAAAAGCAGTAGCAAACGGAGGAGCAGGAGTGTATGTCCGACACCCAGATGGACACACACAGTCCGTTGCTCTACCTACTGGAGTACACTGCAGCAACTATGGGGCAGAAATACAGGCCCTTGAAACAGCAGCATCTCTAGTACACAACACTGTGGAGTGTGCCCAGGTTTTCTTCCTGACTGATGCGCTCTCAGTTCTGGATGCCCTGTCTAACAACAAAGAACCCCACCTGAATGAAGCCCTTCGAACAGTCAGCGTAACTAAAATAACTGTCCTCCAGTGGGTACCTGCACACATAGGCATCCCTGGCAATGAAGCCTCTGACCAGCTTGCCAAGCAAGGTTCTACCGAGAGGCAACCAGACAAAGATTTGACTTACAAGGAGAAATGCACCATAATCAAATCTGCATCAAAGCCAACAGTCGAGAAGGATGACTACCACCTTCTCACCAGACAGGAGCAAGTCACGATATTCCGGCTTAGAACAGGGCATAACCGCCTGAACTTCCATATGTGTCGGAAGCTTGGACTAGCTCCATCAACTGCCTGCAGCTGCAACGTAGGGGACCATACTGCAGAATACATCCTCCAGGAGTGTCACAATCTTCATGGGCTGAGGAAAACAACCTGGCCAACAGATACTTCTCTCCAGACGAAGTTACATGGCTGCCGGGAGGATCTGAGGAGGACAGCCCATTTCGTGTTTGCTGCCGGCTTGTCCATGTGATTCGCGAACGACAAGAAGAAGAAGAAAGGCAGATTAGTTTCGTACCCAATGCATTTCTATTTGATTTCCGGTTCGGTCATCCCATACGATAAAAACAACGCACCGGACCATGGATTCTCCGGTGATTACCAAGAAAATGCCCCTATTTTCGCCTTTAACGTTTATATTAATTTATTCGATTCCATTTCTTGAAAACTAACAGAAAGTTCGCGGAAATTAAATGACAAGATTGTATTTTCACATTTGTTTTCAGTTTCCTGTAACCGGACATGTTCAACCTCAATGCCTACTGAATAAAACCCCTTGAAATATGTAACCATTTTATTACACAAGCCCCGTAGTGGAAATCGTGATAGCGCTGTAGTAGCGTGTTTAGCTACAAGTTGTGATAGGCCCGGAGTTCGCGACCATGCAGATGTATACAATTGTGTCCTTAATCAAGGCACTGGAATTCCACATATCTACCTCTCTCTCCCCTATGGCGATGGATTCCATCTGGAATGAGGTCTCCAGAGCGATTAAAATAAAGGAAGTCGTGATAGCGCAGTAGATGCGCGTTCGCTTCAGGTGCGAAAGGTCCGGAGTTCGAGCCCCGCTGGAGCCGTTACGATTGTGCCCTTAGGCAAGGCATTTAAATTCCAGGTTGTCTCTTCTCTCTCCCTCGTGGCGATGGAGTCCATCAGGAATGAGGTCTCGAGAGTGATTAATATAAGTTGAAATAACTTGTTTCGCAATCGAGCTAAAATAAATTTGTATAGACTAAAATAATGCTGTAAGAACTAGTTTCGCAATATAGCTCAAATATATTCGTATAATCTACAAAGGAGTGGGAAATAAACTTAGAGCGTTAGTTTATATCTTAACCCATTCAACACCAAGTAACTCACATGGACTGGTCCATGATATTCATAAACCAATAAATGAATCAGAAAATCACATTTGGACAAGTTCATTTATCAAAATGGGTAATTATGTCTAAAAATAGTCATATCACTGGCAAAAAGTGCAGATCCTGATGAGACGGCTCGTCACGAGCCGGCTCATCTGGATCTACACTTTTTGTAAGCCTATTTAGAGGTATGTGGTGTTGAAAGGGTTAAGTGTTCATGAATAGAGGCGGGCGATATGTGGGGCAATTAATACGGCCAAATGAGTAGTTAAAAGCATAATTATAAGAAAGTAATGAAAAATAAGTTGTGGTAAAAGCTTAAAAGCAGCTGCGCAGAACAACTAGGGACTGGCATGATCAGTATGGCAAAATGTCAGGAGGGAGATGCTTCCAAGGTAGTTTGTTCTTGGATAAATGGAAAACTTGTAGTAGTCTGTAGTTGCTGTAATTAACATATAGCTTAAGGATGGCAATGGCGAGCAGGACGGGAGAGGGGAACTAGGTAATTTTCAATGGGGATAGCAACACGATCATTATGAATTTTATACATAAGAACCCTACCAGAACTACGGTGGCCGGTGACCTTAGGCCATACACTCGTGACGATGGATTCCATAATTAGTGGAGCTCTTCAACGCCATTTTAAAAACAATAATTGGGCCATCTTTTAATGTTGGCAAAACGTGTGGTCCAACCCATTTGTTTTATCAATTTGCACAGTACCATAGCCAGAGACAAATTTCAACCGAAGCAATCTAGGGGGGGGGGGTCGGGGGCATGTCCCCCCCTTAAAACTGTTGGGATATAGAAGCGATTTCCTGCGTTTTCTGATTTAATTTTAGACGTATAATTATGTATTGAACTTTCAGCTCTCTAGCAGTAAACATTTTATACAACAAAGGGATATTTTTGGCATTTTATTTATTAAATTTTATTTTTCATTTTTTTGAAATTTTAACCGAGGCCACTGCAGTGTGGCTACGTGCCTGTTGCATGTATCACCATTTTATTTATTATAGCTATATCTGTGGTATTATAAATGAACGAGAAAAATACAATAACACATAATTAAACTAAAAACAAAAATCGCAAGAACTTGTTTCGCAATCGAGCTAAACATTTTGTTTTATTTCACTGAGTAGCATAAGAAAACAAGCATACCTCTCTCGTGCGCGTGTTCCAGGAGAATGAGGTTATTTCGAATAATCCAGAACATTATATACTGTAATCGATGGTTAATAATATCATTTCGGAAAACAGTAACTCACGTTCAAAGGTTTCTTACATTATAAATTATGGTGACAGTATTTTCCGAAAATTTCAAGATAGCGTGCATTTAGCATTTAACCACAGACGTTTGGGGTCTGGACAAGTGGCTGTGGGTTTAAAACCAAATTGTTATTTTTTTGAAAGAACACTTTGATAAACCATAGGCTTAGTTTATACACATTTATTTAGCTCGATTGCGAAACAAGTTCTTTCAACTTATATTAATCACTCTCGAGACCTCATTCCTAATGTAGTCCATCGCCACGAGGGAGAGAGAAGAGGCAACGTGGAATTTAAATGCCTTGCCTAAGGACACAATCGTAACGGCTCCAACGGGGCTCGAACTCCGGACCTTTCGCACCTGAGGCGAACGCGCATCCACAGCTCTATCACGATTTACATAGGCTTCAGACTATACATCCACGCATATTTAAAAAATGACATCCATCAATGTCAGTGTACAGTACAACCTGTGTTAGTGGTCACCTCTATTAAGCAGCCAACCTGCATTAAGCAGCCAGTTTTCAGATTCCCAATATGTTAATTTATATACATTTAACCTCTGTTAAGCAGCCACCTGTGCTAAGCAACCAATTTCTGTGATTCCCTTTGCGGGCTGCTTAAGACAGGTTTGACTGTACTTATGGGCCCCACAATTTGGTTTTGAAACCGCAACTACTTATCGAGACCCCACACGTCTGTGCATTTAACTTCCTAAGTGAATTATTTGTATACTATAATAACATTTATGATAGCGCATATTACTGATACGGGTTTTATAGCATTGCATAATGTACACGTAAATGTATTCAACGTACTTCTAAACACCCGATTCATAAATACCAATTTAAAGTTAAACCTAGAGCTTCCGTGGTGTAATGTGTTGTATCCGCCTTGTAAGCGAGAGGTTGTGACTTCGGGCCCCTTCAGAACCACGGTGGTGTTTAATCTATTTGTTTATGTGTATTTATTTATCGTCGCTACCAGTTGACCATATGAGCGACGCCTCCTAATGAGATTAGTCATTTTAGATTTTAGGAGGTCATCTTAGGTCATATACAGACAGAGACCCATTCCAGAGTCTCCTCTGGTTCTTTTGAAGTCTCAACTGAAAGACTGTTAATTTTATTAGAGTCAGACGGGGGATCGAACCGACCTGCGTTAACCACTACACTACTGAGCATAGTCCATCATATCATTACCATTTCGTATCTGTGACCGGAATGTCAGTGGAGGGGAGGTAACGTAGAGCTATATAGAGTGTGGCTAGGTAGTGTTGTACTAAGACAAGACACGTACATCCACATATGCTCATCTCTTTCCCTGTATTTCTAATTCTATGGATTATTCTAATGTTGTAAGAATTTGTTTCGCAATCGAGCTAAAATATCTATATTTGTGTATCGTGTTTAGTTTATACAAATGTATTTTAGCTCGATTGTGAAACAAGTTCTTATAACATATATTAATCACTCTCGAGACCTCATTCCTGATGGAATCCATGGCGAATGACGGAGAGAAGAGGCAACGTGGAATTTAAATACCTTGCCTAAGGGCACACTCGTAACGGCTCCAGTGGGGGGGGGGGGGCGCACGCAAACTCAAGGCCAACATCATAAGTCATATAGTGACTCTCCATCTATTATTGGTAAGAACCTGGGTGCCCCTCAGAGCATTATTGAATGTACTGGTGGGTACACTGGTAAAACCACCGACCTATTACAAGCTAGCTGGATAGCTTCCTCACGTTAAGGAATTCAACAGTAACTGTGGGATTCGTACCTAGAGCGGCGACGAGCTAGTGATTTGAAGTGAACCCGGCCACGGAGGCCACAACCACCCCCTCAAAGCAATGTGCATAGTAAAACAATCTTAGACAATAAACAATTTTTTCCATGACAGGTGCTTGTAATATTTGGATGTGTACATATTGACGTACGTTCTTGGAACGGTTTAACCAGGTTTATATGTGTTTTGTTGGTTTGAACAGGCGGATCTGTAGTCCAGTGGTTAACACGCTGGACTGGTAATCCAGGGATCGCAGGTTCGATCCCCCACCTGACCCTAATAAAATGTACAGTCTTTCAGATGGGACGTTAAACCGAGGTCTCGTGTCGGCGCTTCACACCGTGCACGTAAAAGAACCAGACGAGACTCTGGAATGGTTCTCTGTCTGTATCATTGCACTATTCTCCAACAATCTAAAATGACTAATCTCTTCAGGAGGCGTCGCTCATATGGGCAACAGGTAGCGACGATATATAAACGTAAAACACACACTCGTTTGTTTGGTATAAAGACTGTTAAGATACAACAGGTTAGGTCATGTGACGACTCTCCAGCTATTATAAATGGAGGAAGACCACAGCTGCCCGAGCAGTATTTCAGACCCACCACCATTCCGCCAGATGGATAGCTTCCTTACATGAAATAATTCAACAACCACCGTGGGTCAGATTCGAACCTTCAGCGGCTTCGGGTGATAAGCAAATTATTTAAAAGTCAACAACCGTACCCACTCCGCAACGGAAGGAGGCCCTCTATTGAGCTTAGCTGTAGCCCGGATGCCGACTTCCTACAAACATAGCCATTCTCAAACATAGCTGTTACCTCCTTCTAAATATCTAATAACTACTTCCTACTTCCTACCTAATTAATACAATACAGTATTGTCATATCCCCTTCACACTCCACCCCCAAATGCATATGCGGGCCCACGGACCCTACCAATGCGTCTAGAATACAGTCACACATGTTGTCTTACCTCAATGTCGTCGTCAGTGTTTCTTCCACATGCACCGTCTTCATGCTCAAAATCGTCAACTTTTGTCTCTTTCACGCTATCTTCAACGCCAAGTTCTTCCTGCTTGTCTTCATACTTCTTTACAGCGCTAACAATAGTTAGTTTACTTCCAGTTGATCCAAACACGTTGTCCAACCGTTCATTCTTGTCCCAAACTATCTCCGTCTTATATTTGAAATACTGTATCCGGTGTTGTGGAATGGCGAGTGAATGGATATCAACAGAGGCTAAATCCTCCCACGTGAAGGCGGTGAACCTCTTTTCTACTAGTCCTATAATGCGGTCCATGTAACCAACAATAAAATCATCTTTATTGATTCCTTTGTCCCATTGTAATCTTTTAATGACGTCGGCTGCAGTTTTCATTGGCGGCTTTTTTACAAATGTATCTGCTGGTTCATTTTCTGAGTTCAATTTCTTTGGTTTGTTGACTGATTTAGATTTTCCTTTTCGTTTCTTGTCTTTTGAACTTTCAGTAACGGTAATAGCTGTGACGTCAACGCCATTTTCTTTTAACCAAGTTTTACAGGTTGCCATTATATGTGCCAGCATCACGTGACCAAGTTTTGATGCTGCCTCGTTCTGAAGATAACTGGTAAGACTGGTTGTATCGTCAGCACTAAGCACAGATGATCGAATACTTATAGTTGGAGCTGTCTGTGGATAGGCTTCTGCAATACAACATACGAATTGAAAGAGTGCGTGTGAGATGGTTCAGTCATATAGGGGGTTGGGGGGTGGGCTCTTATTGACAAAATGGGCGGGGTGGCATTGCTTATAGGAACAAGACTCTATAACTTCAGACAGATCTGGCAAAATAATGACTATACTTTAGACAGATTCCACAAAACCTTGGAAAAACATCACACGAGCTATATTCAAACCAAATGGGGTCTGCACGCTGTGGGGTGGTGGTAAAATGTCTTATTGTAGTGTCCTGGAGCCTCAACTGAAGCGTTATATATTTAGGATACATAACAACACAATAACTGTGGACCTCCGTCCCGAGGATACATAACACACTAACTGTGGATCTCCGTCCCGAGGATACATAACACAATAACTGTGGATCTCCGTCCCGAGGTTACATAACACAATAACTGTGGATCTCCGTCCCGAGGATACATAACACAATAACTGTGGATCTCCGTCCCGAGATAACTACCACAATCACTGTGGACCTCCGTCCCGAGGATACTACATATAACGTGGACTCCGTCCCGAGGATACCATAACACAATACTGGTGGATCTCGCCCGAGTACATAAAACAATAACTGTGGAAACCTCCATCCGAGGTTACATAACACATAACTGTGGCCGGGATACTAACACAAAATTGTGATACCTCCTTCCCGGAGGATACATAACACAATAACGGTGGATCTCTGTCCCCGGTGTCCAAACACACTAACTTGGACCGCCGGCCCGCGGTTACATAACACAAAACTGTTGACCAGGATACATACACAAGAATTGTGGACCTCGTCCCGAGGATACATACCACAATAACGTGGAGCCTGTCCCCGAGTACATAACACAATAACTGTGGATCTCTGTCCCGAGGATAAATAACACAATAACTGTGGATCTCTGTCCCGAGGATACATAGCACACTAACTGTGGACCTCCGTCCCGAGGATACATAACACAATAACTGTGGATCTCCGTCCCGAGGATACATAACACAATAACTGCGGATCTCCGTCCCGAGGATACATAACACAATAACTGTGGACCACCGTCCCGAGGATAAATAACACAATAACTGTGGATCTCCGTCCCGAGGATACATAGCACAATAACTGTGGACCTCCGTCCCGAGGATAAATAACACAATAACTGTGGACCACCGTCCCGCGGATACATAGCACAATAACTGTGGATCTCTGTCCCGAGGATACATAACACAATAACTGTGGATCTCCGTCCCGAGGATACATAACACAATAACTGTGGATCTTCGTCCCGAGGATACATAACATAATAACTGTGGACCTCCGTCCCGAGGATACATAACACAATAACTGTGGATCTCCGTCCCGAGGATACATAACACAATAACTGTGGACCTCCGTCCCGAGGATACATAACTCAATAACGGTGGACATCCGTCCCGAGGATACATAACTCAATAACGGTGGACATCCGTCCCGAGGATACATAACTCAATAACGGTGGACATCCGTCCCGAGGATATATAGCACAATAACTGTGGATCTCCGTCCCGAGGATACATAACTCAATAACGGTGGACATCCGTCCCGAGGATACATAACTCAATAACGGTGGACATCCGTCCCGAGGATATATAGCACAATAACTGTGGACCTCCGTCCCGCGGATACATAACACAATAACTGTGGATCTCCGTCCCGAGGATACATAACACAATAACTGTGGATCTCTGACCCGCGGATACATAACACAATAACTGTGGATCTCCGTCCCGAGGATACATAACACAATAACT
>CM026398.1:22787289-22831507 GCA_014843695.1 Archivesica marissinica
TAACACAATAACTGTGGATCTCTGTCCCGAGGTTACATAACACAATAACTGTGGACCTCCGTCCCGAGGTTACATAACACAATAACTGTGGACCGAGGATACATAACACAATAATTGTGGACCTCCGTCCCGAGGATACATAACACAATAACTGTGGATCTCTGTCCCGAGGATACATAACACAATAACTGTGGATCTCCGTCCCGAGGATACATAACACAATAACTGTGGACCTCCGTCCCGAGGATACATAACACAATAACTGTGGATCTCCGTCCCGAGGATACATAGCACAATAACTGTGGATCTCCGTCCCGAGGATACATAACACAATAACTGTGGATCTCCGTCCCGAGGATACATAACACAATAACTGTGGATCTCCGTCCCGAGGATACATAACACAATAACTGTGGACCTCCGTCCCGAGGATACATAACACAATAACTGTGGATCTCCGTCCCGAGGATACATACACAATAACTGTGGACCGAGGATACATAACACAATAACTGTGGATCTCCGTCCCGAGGATACATAACACAATAACTGTGGATCTCCGTCCCGAGGATACATAACACAATAACTGTGGACCTCCGTCCCGAGGATACATAACACAATAACTGTGGATCTCCGTCCCGAGGATACATAACACAATAACTGTGGACCTCCGTCCCGAGGATACATAACTCAATAACGGTGGACATCCGTCCCGAGGATACATAACTCAATAACGGTGGACATCCGTCCCGAGGATACATAACTCAATAACGGTGGACATCCGTCCCGAGGATATATAGCACAATAACTGTGGATCTCCGTCCCGAGGATACATAACTCAATAACGGTGGACATCCGTCCCGAGGATACATAACTCAATAACGGTGGACATCCGTCCCGAGGATATATAGCACAATAACTGTGGACCTCCGTCCCGCGGATACATAACACAATAACTGTGGATCTCCGTCCCGAGGATACATAACACAATAACTGTGGATCTCTGTCCCGCGGATACATAACACAATAACTGTGGATCTCCGTCCCGAGGATACATAACACAATAACTGTGGATCTCCGTCCCGAGGATACATAACACAATAACTGTGGATCTCCGTCCCGAGGATACATAACACAATAACTGTGGATCTCTGTCCCGAGGATACATAACACAATAACTGTGGATCTCCGTCCCGAGGATACATAACACAATAACTGTGGATCTCCGTCCCGAGGATACATAGCACAATAACTGTGGACCTCCGTCCCGAGGATACATAACACAATAACTGTGGATCTCCGTCCCGAGGATACATAGCACAATAACTGTGGACCTCCGTCCCGAGGATAAATAACACAATAACTGTGGACCACCGTCCCGCGGATACATAGCACAATAACTGTGGATCTCTGTCCCGAGATTACATAACACAATAACTGTGGATCTCTGTCCCGAGGATACATAACACAATAACTGTGGATCTCCGTCCCGAGGATACATAGCACAATAACTGTGGATCTCCTTCCCGAGGATACATAGCACAATAACTGTGGACCTCCGTCCCGAGGATAAATAACACAATAACTGTGGATCTCCGTCCCGAGGATACATAGCACAATAACTGTGGACCTCCGTCCCGAGGATAAATAACACAATAACTGTGGACCACCGTCCCGCGGATACATATCACAATAACTGTGGATCTCTGTCCCGAGGTTACATAACACAATAACTGTGGATCTCTGTCCCGAGGATAAATAACACAATAACTGTGGATCTCCGTCCCGAGGATACATAGCACAATAACTGTGGATCTCCGTCCCGAGGATACATAACACAATAACTGTGGATCTCTGTCCCGAGGATACATAACACAATAACCGTGGACCTCCGTCCCGAGGTTACATAACACAATAACTGTGGACCTCCTTCCCGAGGATACATAACACAATAAATGTGGATCTCCGTCCCGAGGATACATAGCACAATAAATGTGAATCTCCTTCCCGAGGATACATAACACAATAACTGTGGACCTCCGTCCCGAGGATAAATAACACAATAACTGTGGATCTCCGTCCCGAGGATACATAGCACAATAACTGTGGACCTCCGTCCCGAGGATAAATAACACAATAACTGTGGACCACCGTCCCGCGGATACATAGCACAATAACTGTGGACCACCGTTCCGAGGATACATAACACAATAACTGTGGATCTCTGTCCCGAGGATACATAGCACAATAACTGTGGACCTCCGTCCCGAGGATACATAACACAATAACTGTGGATCTCTGTCCCGAGGATACATAGCACAATAACTGTGGATCTCTGTCCCGAGGATACATAACATAATAACTGTGGATCTCCGTCCCGAGGATACATAACTCAATAACGGTGGACCACCGTCCCGAGGATACATAACACAATAGCTGTGGATCTCCGTCCCGAGGATACATAACACAATAACGGTGGACCACTGTCCCGAGGATACATAACTCAATAACTGTGGACCACCGTCCAGAGGATACATAACACAATAACTGTGTATCTCAGTCCCGAGGATACATAACACAATAACTGTGGATCTCCGTCCCGAGGATACATAACACAATAACTGTGGATCTCCGTCCCGAGGATATATAACACAATAACTGTGGATCTCCGTCCCGAGGATAAATAACACAATAACTGTGGACCTCCGTCCCGAGGATACATAGCACAATAACTGTGGACCGAGGATACATAACACAATAACTGTGGACCTCCGTCCCGAGGATACATAACTCAATAACGGTGGACACCCGTCCCGAGGATACATAACACACTAACTGTGGATCTCCTTCCCGAGGATACATAGCACAATAACTGTGGAACTCCGTCCCGAGGATACATAACACAATAACCGTGGACCTCCGTCCCGAGGATACATAACACAATATATGTGGACCTCCGTCCCGAGGATAAATAACACAATAACTGTGGACCACCGTCCCGAGGATACATAGCATAATAACTGTGGATCTCCGTCCCGAGGATACATAACACAATAACTGTGGACCTCCGTCCCGAGGATACATAACACAATAACTGTGGATCTCTGTCCGGAGGATACATAACACAATAACTGTGGACCTCCGTCCCGAGGATACATAACACAATAACTGTGGATCTCCTTCCCGAGGTTACATAGCACAATAACTGTGGACCTCCGTCCCGAGGATACATAACACAATAACTGTGGATCTCTGTCCCGAGGATACATAACACAATAACTGTGGATCTCCGTCCCCAGGATACATAACACAATAACTGTGGATCTCCGTCCCGAGGATACATAACATAATAACTGTGGACCTCCGTCCGGAGGATACATAATACAATAACTGTGGATCTCCGTCCCGAGGATACATAACACAATAACTGTGGATCTCCGTCCCGAGGATACATAACACAATAACTGTGGACCTCCGTCCCGAGGATACATAACACAATAACTGTGGATCTCCGTCCCGAGGATACATAACTCAATAACGGTGGACATCCGTCCCGAGGATACATAACTCAATAACGGTGGACATCCGTCCCGAGGATATATAGCACAATAACTGTGGACCTCCGTCCCGCGGATACATAACACAATAACTGTGGATCTCCGTCCCGAGGATACATAACACAATAACTGTGGATCTCTGTCCCGCGGATACATAACACAATAACTGTGGATCTCCGTCCCGAGGATACATAACACAATAACTGTGGATCTCCGTCCCGAGGATACATAACACAATAACTGTGGATCTCCGTCCCGAGGATACATAACACATTAACTGTGGATCTCTGTCCCGCGGATACATAACACAATAACTGTGGATCTCCGTCCCGAGGATACATAACACAATAACTGTGGATCTCCGTCCCGAGGATACATAACACAATAACTGTGGATCTCCGTCCCGAGGATACATAACACAATAACTATGGATCTCTGTCCCGCGGATACATAACACAATAACTGTGGATCTCCGTCCCGAGGATACATAGCATAATAACTGTGGACCTCCGTCCCGAGGATAAATAACACAATAACTGTGGACCACCGTCCCGCGGATACATAGCACAATAACTGTGGATCTCTGTCCCGAGGTTACATAACACAATAACTGTGGATCTCTGTCCCGAGGATACATAACACAATAACTGTGGATCTCTGTCCCGAGGATACATAGCACAATAACTGTGGATCTCTGTCCCGAGGATACATAGCACAATAACTGTGGATCTCTGTCCCGAGGATACATAACACAATAACTGTGGATCTCTGTCCCGAGGATACATAACACACTAACTGTGGATCTCCGTCCCGCGGATACATAGCACAATAACTGTGGACCACCGTCCCGCGGATACATAGCACAATAACTGTGGATCTCCGTCCCGAGGATACATAACACAATAACTGTGGACCACCGTCCCGCGGATACATAGCACAATAACTGTGGACCACCGTCCCGAGGATACATAACACAATAACTGTGGATCTCTGTCCCGAGGATACATAACACACTAACTGTGGATCTCCGTCCCGAGGATACATAACACAATAACTGTGGACCTCCGTCCCGAGGATACATAGCACAATAACTGTGGACCACCGTCCCGAGGATACATAGCACAATAACTGTGGATCTCCTTCCCGAGGATACATAGCACAATAACTGTGGACCTCCGTCCCGAGGATAAATAACACAATAACTGTGGATCTCCGTCCCGAGGATACATAGCACAATAACTGTGGACCTCCGTCCCGAGGATAAATAACACAATAACTGTGGACCACCGTCCCGCGGATACATAGCACAATAACTGTGGATCTCTGTCCCGAGGTTACATAACACAATAACTGTGGATCTCTGTCCCGAGGATAAATAACACAATAACTGTGGATCTCCGTCCCGAGGATACATAGCACAATAACTGTGGATCTCCGTCCCGAGGATACATAACACAATAACTGTGGATCTCTGTCCCGAGGATACATAACACAAAACCGTGGACCTCCGTCCCGAGGTTACATAACACAATAACTGTGGACCTCCGTCCCGAGGATACATAACACAATAACTGTGGATCTCCGTCCCGAGGATACATAGCACAATAAATGTGGATCTCCTTCCCGAGGATACATAACACAATAACTGTGGACCTCCGTCCCGAGGATAAATAACACAATAACTGTGGATCTCCGTCCCGAGGATACATAGCACAATAACTGTGGACCTCCGTCCCGAGGATAAATAACACAATAACTGTGGACCACCGTCCCGCGGATACATAGCACAATAACTGTGGACCACCGTCCCGAGGATACATAACACAATAACTGTGGATCTCTGTCCCGAGGATACATAGCACAATAACTGTGGACCTCCGTCCCGAGGATACATAACACAATAACTGTGGATCTCTGTCCCGAGGATACATAGCACAATAACTGTGGATCTCTGTCCCGAGGATACATAACATAATAACTGTGGATCTCCGTCCCGAGGATACATAACTCAATAACGGTGGACCACCGTCCCGAGGATACATAACACAATAACTGTGGTTCTCCGTCCCGAGGATACATAACACAATAACGGTGGACCACTGTCCCGAGGATACATAACTCAATAACGGTGGACCACCGTCCCGAGGATACATAACACAATAACTGTGGATCTCCGTCCCGAGGATACATAACACAATAACGGTGGACCACTGTCCCGAGGATACCAATAACGGTGGACCACCGTCCCTAGGATACATAACACAATAACTGTGGATCTCTGTCCCGAGGATACATAACACAATAGCTGTGGACCACCGTCCCGAGGATACATAACACAATAACTGTGGACCTCCGTCCCGAGGATACATAGCACAATAACTGTGGACCACCGTCCCGAGGATACATAACACAATAACTGTGTATCTCCGTCCCGAGGATACATAACACAATAACTGTGGATCTCCGTCCCGAGGATACATAACACAATAACTGTGGATCTCCGTCCCGAGGATACATAACACAATAACTGTGGATCTCCGTCCCGAGTATACATAGCACAATAACTGTGGACCGAGGATACATAGCACAATAACTGTGGACCGAGGATACATAACACAATAACTGTGGACCTCCGTCCCGAGGATACATAACTCAATAACGGTGGACACCCGTCCCGAGGATAAAACCATAACTGTGGATCTCCTTCCCGAGGATACATAGCACAATAACTGTGGAACTCCGTCCCGAGGATACATAACACAATAACCGTGGACCTCCGTCCCGAGGATACATAACACAATATATGTGGACCTCCGTCCCGAGGATAAATAACACAATAACTGTGGACCACCGTCCCGAGGATACATAGCATAATAACTGTGGATCTCCGTCCCGAGGATACATAACACAATAACTGTGGACCTCCGTCCCGAGGATACATAACACAATAACTGTGGATCTCTGTCCCGAGGATACATAACACAATAACTGTGGACCTCCGTCCCGAAGATACATAACACAATAACTGTGGATCTCCTTCCCGAGGTTACATAGCACAATAACTGTGGACCTCCGTCCCGAGGATACATAACACAATAACTGTGGATCTCTGTCCCGAGGATACATAGCACAATAACTGTGGATCTCCGTCCCGAGGATACATAACACAATAACTGTGGATCTCCGTCCCCAGGATACATAACACAATAACTGTGGATCTCCGTCCCGAGGATACATAACATAATAACTGTGGACCTCCGTCCCGAGGATACATAATACAATAACTGTGGATCTCCGTCCCGAGGATACATAACACAATAACTGTGGACCTCCGTCCCGAGGATACATAACACAATAATTGTGGATCTCCGTCCCGAGGATACATAACACAATAACTGTGGACCTCCGTCCCGAGGATACATAACTCAATAACGGTGGACATCCGTCCCGAGGATACATAACTCAATAACGGTGGACATCCGTCCCGAGGATACATAACATAATAACTGTGGATCTCCGTCCCCAGGATACATAACACAATAACTGTGGATCTCCGTCCCGAGGATACATAACATAATAACTGTGGACCTCCGTCCCGAGGATACATAATACAATAACTGTGGATCTCCGTCCCGAGGATACATAACACAATAACTGTGGACCTCCGTCCCGAGGATACATAACACAATAATTGTGGATCTCCGTCCCGAGGATACATAACACAATAACTGTGGACCTCCGTCCCGAGGATACATAACTCAATAACGGTGGACATCCGTCCCGAGGATACATAACTCAATAACGGTGGACATCCGTCCCGAGGATACATAACTCAATAACTGTGGACCACCGTCCCGAGGATACATAGCACAATAACTGTGGATCTCCTTCCCGAGGATACATAGCACAATAACTGTGGACCTCCGTCCCGAGGATAAATAACACAATAACTGTGGATCTCCGTCCCGAGGATACATAGCACAATAACTGTGGACCTCCGTCCCGAGGATAAATAACACAATAACTGTGGACCACCGTCCCGCGGATACATAGCACAATAACTGTGGATCTCTGTCCCGAGGTTACATAACACAATAACTGTGGATCTCTGTCCCGAGGATAAATAACACAATAACTGTGGATCTCCGTCCCGAGGATACATAGCACAATAACTGTGGATCTCCGTCCCGAGGATACATAACACAATAACTGTGGATCTCTGTCCCGAGGATACATAACACAAAACCGTGGACCTCCGTCCCGAGGTTACATAACACAATAACTGTGGACCTCCGTCCCGAGGATACATAACACAATAACTGTGGATCTCCGTCCCGAGGATACATAGCACAATAAATGTGGATCTCCTTCCCGAGGATACATAACACAATAACTGTGGACCTCCGTCCCGAGGATAAATAACACAATAACTGTGGATCTCCGTCCCGAGGATACATAGCACAATAACTGTGGACCTCCGTCCCGAGGATAAATAACACAATAACTGTGGACCACCGTCCCGCGGATACATAGCACAATAACTGTGGACCTCCGTCCCGAGGATACATAACACAATAACTGTGGATCTCTGTCCCGAGGATACATAGCACAATAACTGTGGACCTCCGTCCCGAGGATACATAACACAATAACTGTGGATCTCTGTCCCGAGGATACATAGCACAATAACTGTGGATCTCTGTCCCGAGGATACATAACATAATAACTGTGGATCTCCGTCCCGAGGATACATAACTCAATAACGGTGGACCACCGTCCCGAGGATACATAACACAATAACTGTGGTTCTCCGTCCCGAGGATACATAACACAATAACGGTGGACCACTGTCCCGAGGATACATAACTCAATAACGGTGGACCACCGTCCCGAGGATACATAACACAATAACTGTGGATCTCCGTCCCGAGGATACATAACACAATAACGGTGGACCACTGTCCCGAGGATACATAACTCAATAACGGTGGACCACCGTCCCTAGGATACATAACACAATAACTGTGGATCTCTGTCCCGAGGATACATAACACAATAGCTGTGGACCACCGTCCCGAGGATACATAACACAATAACTGTGGACCTCCGTCCCGAGGATACATAGCACAATAACTGTGGACCACCGTCCCGAGGATACATAACACAATAACTGTGTATCTCCGTCCCGAGGATACATAACACAATAACTGTGGATCTCCGTCCCGAGGATACATAACACAATAACTGTGGATCTCCGTCCCGAGGATACATAACACAATAACTGTGGATCTCCGTCCCGAGTATACATAGCACAATAACTGTGGACCGAGGATACATAGCACAATAACTGTGGACCGAGGATACATAACACAATAACTGTGGACCTCCGTCCCGAGGATACATAACTCAATAACGGTGGACACCCGTCCCGAGGATACATAACACAATAACTGTGGATCTCCTTCCCGAGGATACATAGCACAATAACTGTGGAACTCCGTCCCGAGGATACATAACACAATAACCGTGGACCTCCGTCCCGAGGATACATAACACAATATATGTGGACCTCCGTCCCGAGGATAAATAACACAATAATTGTGGACCACCGTCCCGAGGATACATAGCATAATAACTGTGGATCTCCGTCCCGAGGATACATAACACAATAACTGTGGACCTCCGTCCCGAGGATACATAACACAATAACTGTGGATCTCTGTCCCGAGGATACATAACACAATAACTGTGGACCTCCGTCCCGAAGATACATAACACAATAACTGTGGATCTCCTTCCCGAGGTTACATAGCACAATAACTGTGGACCTCCGTCCCGAGGATACATAACACAATAACTGTGGATCTCTGTCCCGAGGATACATAACACAATAACTGTGGATCTCCGTCCCGAGGATACATAACACAATAACTGTGGATCTCCGTCCCGAGGATACATAACACAATAACTGTGGATCTCCGTCCCGAGGATACATAACACAATAACTGTGGACCTCCGTCCCGAGGATACATAACACAATAACTGTGGATCTCCGTCCCGAGGATACATAACACAATAACTGTGGATCTCCGTCCCGAGGATACATACACAATAACTGTGGACCTCCGTCCCGAGGATACATAACACAATAACTGTGGACCTCCGTCCCGGGATACATAACACAATAACTGTGGACTCCGTCCCGAGGATACATAACACAATAACTGTGGATCTCCGTCCCGAGGATACATAACACAATAACTGTGGACCTCCGTCCCGAGGATACATAACACAATAACTGTGGATCTCCGTCCCGAGGATACATAACACAATAACTGTGGATCTCCGTCCCGAGGATACATAACACAATAACTGTGGACCTCCGTCCCGAGGATACATAACACAATAACTGTGGATCTCCGTCCCGAGGATACATAACACAATAACTGTGGATCTCCGTCCCGAGGATACATAACACAATAACTGTGGATCTCCGTCCCGAGGATACATAACACAATAACTGTGGACCTCCGTCCCGAGGATACATAACACAATAACTGTGGATCTCCGTCCCGAGGATACATAGCACAATAACTGTGGACCTCCGTCCCGAGGATACATAACACAATAACTGTGGACCTCCGTCCCGAGGATACATAACACAATAACTGTGGATCTCCGTCCCGAGGATACATAACACAATAACTGTGGACCTCCGTCCCGAGGATACATAACTCAATAACGGTGGACATCCGTCCCGAGGATACATAACTCAATAACGGTGGACATCCGTCCCGAGGATACATAACTCAATAACGGTGGACATCCGTCCCGAGGATATATAGCACAATAACTGTGGATCTCCGTCCCGAGGATACATAACTCAATAACGGTGGACATCCGTCCCGAGGATACATAACTCAATAACGGTGGACATCCGTCCCGAGGATATATAGCACAATAACTGTGGACCTCCGTCCCGCGGATACATAACACAATAACTGTGGATCTCCGTCCCGAGGATACATAACACAATAACTGTGGATCTCTGTCCCGAGGATACATAACACAATAACTGTGGATCTCCGTCCCGAGGATACATAACACAATAACTGTGGATCTCCGTCCCGAGGATACATAACACAATAACTGTGGATCTCCGTCCCGAGGATACATAACACAATAACTGTGGATCTCCGTCCCGAGGATACATAACACAATAACTGTGGATCTCCGTCCCGAGGATACATAACACAATAACTGTGGATCTCCGTCCCGAGGATACATAACACAATAACTGTGGATCTCCGTCCCGAGGATACATAACACAATAACTGTGGATCTCCGTCCCGAGGATACATAACACAATAACTGTGGATCTCCGTCCCGAGGATACATAACACAATAACTGTGGATCTCCGTCCCGAGGATACATAACACAATAACTGTGGATCTCCGTCCCGAGGATACATAACACAATAACTGTGGACCTCCGTCCCGAGGATACATAACACAATAACTGTGGATCTCCGTCCCGAGGATACATAACACAATAACTGTGGATCTCCGTCCCGAGGATACATAACACAATAACTGTGGACCGAGGATACATAACACAATAACTGTGGATCTCCGTCCCGAGGATACATAACACAATAACTGTGGATCTCCGTCCCGAGGATACATAACACAATAACTGTGGACCTCCGTCCCGAGGATACATAACACAATAACTGTGGATCTCCGTCCCGAGGATACATAACACAATAACTGTGGATCTCCGTCCCGAGGATACATAACACAATAACTGTGGACCTCCGTCCCGAGGATACATAACACAATAACTGTGGACCTCCGTC
This sequence comes from Archivesica marissinica, assembly GCA_014843695.1. Lineage (NCBI taxonomy): Eukaryota > Metazoa > Mollusca > Bivalvia > Venerida > Vesicomyidae > Archivesica > Archivesica marissinica. Next base: position 22,798,706 of record CM026398.1, read on the forward strand.
CCGAGGATACATAACACAATAACTGTGGACCTCCGTCCCGAGGATACATAACACAATAACTGTGGATCTCCGTCCCGAGGATACATAACTCAATAACGGTGGACATCCGTCCCGAGGATACATAACTCAATAACGGTGGACATCCGTCCCGAGGATATATAGCACAATAACTGTGGACCTCCGTCCCGCGGATACATAACACAATAACTGTGGATCTCCGTCCCGAGGATACATAACACAATAACTGTGGATCTCTGTCCCGAGGATACATAACACAATAACTGTGGATCTCCGTCCCGAGGATACATAACACAATAACTGTGGATCTCTGTCCCGCGGATACATAACACAATAACTGTGGATCTCCGTCCCGAGGATACATAACACAATAACTGTGGATCTCCGTCCCGAGGATACATAACACAATAACTGTGGATCTCTGTCCCGAGGATACATAACACAATAACTGTGGATCTCCGTCCCGAGGATACATAACACAATAACTGTGGATCTCCGTCCCGAGGATACATAACACAATAACTGTGGATCTCCGTCCCGAGGATACATAACACAATAACTGTGGATCTCTGTCCCGAGGATACATAACACAATAACTGTGGATCTCCGTCCCGAGGATACATAGCACAATAACTGTGGACCTCCGTCCCGAGGATAAATAACACAATAACTGTGGACCTCCGTCCCGAGGATAAATAACACAATAACTGTGGATCTCCGTCCCGCGGATACATAGCACAATAAATGTGGATCTCTGTCCCGAGGTTACATAACACAATAACTGTGGATCTCTGTCCCGAGGATACATAACACAATAACTGTGGATCTCTGTCCCGAGGATACATAGCACAATAACTGTGGATCTCTGTCCCGAGGATACATAGCACAATAACTGTGGATCTCTGTCCCGAGGATACATAACACAATAACTGTGGATCTCTGTCCCGAGGATACATAACACACTAACTGTGGATCTCCGTCCCGCGGATACATAGCACAATAACTGTGGACCTCCGTCCCGAGGATACATAGCACAATAACTGTGGACCACCGTCCCGAGGATACATAGCACAATAACTGTGGATCTCTGTCCCGAGGATACATAACACAATAACTGTGGATCTCCGTCCCGAGGATACATAACACAATAACGGTGCACCACTGTCCCGATGATACATAACTCAATAACGGTGGACCACCGTCCCGAGGATACATAACACAATAACTGTGGATCTCTGTCCCGAGGATACATAACACAATAACTGTGGACCACCGTCCCGAGGATACATAACACAATAACTGTGGACCTCCGTCCCGAGGATACATAGCACAATAACTGTGGACCACCGTCCCGAGGATACATAACACAATAACGGTGGATCTCCGTCCCGAGGATACATAACACAATAACTGTGGATCTCCGTCCCGAGGATACATAACACAATAACTGTGGATCTCCGTCCCGAGGATACATAACACAATAACTGTGGATCTCCGTCCCGAGGATAAATAACACAATAACTGTGGACCTCCGTCCCGAGGATACATAGCACAATAACTGTGGACCGAGGATACATAACACAATAACTGTGGATCTCCTTCCCGAGGATACATAACACAATAACTGTGGACCGAGGATACATAACACAATAACTGTGGACCGAGGATACATAACACAATAACTGTGGACCTCCGTCCCGAGGATACATAACACAATAACTGTGGAACTCCGTCCCGAGGATACATAACACAATAACCGTGGACCTCCGTCCCGAGGATACATAACACAATATATGTGGACCTCCGTCCCGAGGATAAATAACACAATAAATGTGGACCACCGTCCCGAGGTTACATAGCACAATAACTGTGGATCTCCGTCCCGAGGATACATAACACAATAACTGTGGACCTCCGTCCCGAGGATACATAACACAATAACTGTGGATCTCCGTCCCGAGGATACATAACACAATAAATGTGGATCTCTGTCCCGAGGATACATAACACAATAACTGTGGATCTCTGTCCCGAGGATACATAACACAATAACTGTGGATCTCTGTCCCGAGGTTACATAACACAATAACTGTGGATCTCTGTCCCGAGGATACATAACACAATAATTGTGGACCTCCGTCCCGAGGTTACATAACACAATAACTGTGGATCTGTGATAATCGCGCTGCCCTTGAAGAATTTACAAAATGTCTACTTTAGACTGAAATGATGAATGGAAAAAATCTAAGAGAAATAGGGGGATAGGGAGAGAGAAGGAAAGGAGAGGAGAGAAGGAAAGGAGAGAAGGAAAGGAGAGAAGTAAAGGATAGGAGAGAAGGAAATGAGAGAAGGAAAGGAGAGGAGAGAAGGAAAGGAGAGAAGAGAAGGAAAGGAGAGGAGAGAAGGAAAGGAGAGGAGAGAAGGAAAGGAGAGGAGAGAAGGGGAGAAGGCAAGGAGAGGAAAGAAGGAAATGAGAGGAGGAAAGGAGAGAAGAGAAGGAAAGGAGAGTAGTTTTTGCAGCTTTGAATACTAAATTAGCGTATATAGCTAGTTAGCTACCGCGTTATACAAACACGATGTTTAATGATACCTCAAATACATAATACAGACGTCCCATTGAACAAATTCTCACCTGTTAGTTGGAACTTGCAATGGAGGTCAAGGCCATCTGGATGTATTGTAACCACGTGTGTAAAGTCCCCGATTCCAGATATGACTCGAACTTGACCTTGAAACGACCTTTTCACATGTTCGATTTCGTCACTTTGTAGACATGTTGCAGTTTCTGAGTTTCCCGCCATATTCTGAAAGGCAAATAAGTGCAAAATCGGAAACTAGCACACAGCCATCAATATGGTATTTGGTGGTGACCGACTGGTTACGGTCGTTGTCTTCACATTATTTGCCCCTCATCACTGTAGGTTCGAATCCTGCTGTGGGTGTCGAATTTTTTTTGTGTGAGGCAGATACCCCCACTGACTTGTGGTAGGTCGGTGGTTCTACCCGGGCACCTGTCTGTGCCTGCAGTACAGTAATGGCTGGAGAGTCGCCATTTGACCTAAGCTGTTGGGGCGACTTTTTAAACAAACAAACAAACACAATCACTCTGTAATCTGACGTACAAGCACAAGAATGATATTAGTTTATACAATTTATATTAATCATTCTCGATACTTCATTACTGATGGAATCCATCACCATGAGGGAGAGAGAAGAGGCATGTGGAATTTAAGTGCCTTGTCTAAGGGCATACTCGTAACGGCTCCAGCGCGGCGCGAACTCCTTTCGCACTTGAACCGAACGCGCTACCACTGCACTATCACTGCACTTAATCACTCTCGTTGGCGCGGATGACAGCGTATTTGTGGTCATGCGTGTGGGAGGAAACCGGAGTACCAAGAGAAAACCCACCTGTCCGATATGGCGACCACCGTACCATCTCACATACTTCCCGGTCCGAGGATCGAACCCGGGTTGCATTGCCAGCGCGCTAACCACTGCGCTAATCGGACAGCAGCTTAGTGATGCCATGATCTAACGATTGATGTCACGGTACTGACTTAGTCATCTTGTGGAGAATATGCGCAAGTGACCTGGTTAGCTCAGATGGTAGAGCGTTCGCCCTGTAAGCGAAATGTCCCGGGTTCGAAGCCCGGGTTGGCTACACATTTTTCTCAACCTATGACATATGGCGCCCAACGAGGGACCGATACGTCGAGATCATGTTCACATTGTTCTCTATCCATGGAAATTCGTGGAAGAATTCCAATTTGGTGGGGAAGTATGTGCGATACGGACTTATTAGGGAGATTATGTATAACCGCGGCTAGCTCAGTCGGTAGAGCGCTCGCCCTGTAAGCGAATTGTCCCCGGTTCGAGCCCCGGGTTGGCTGCACATTTTATTTTTCTCAACCAGTGGCGCAGTTTAACAATATGAAAATGAGAGAAATGAAGGGAAATGGTGTCATGTGAGGTATTTTACGTGCAGTGAACACATCGAATATGAATATAATTCGGTCGATCTATTTCATTACTTTTTAATTGATAAAAGGAGTTTGCACAAATGTATCGTACTATGACATATACTAGGGTACTATGACATATACTAGGGTACTATGACATATACTAGGGTACTATGATATATACTAGGGTACTATGACATATACTAGGGTACTATGACATATACTAGGGTACTATGACATATACTAGGGTACTATGACATATACTAGGGTACTATGACATATACTAGGGTACTATGACATATACTAGGGTACTATGACATATACTAGGGTACTATGACATATACTAGGGTACTATGACATATACTAGGGTACTATGACATATACTAGGGTACTATGACATATACTAGGGTACTATGACATATACTAGGGTACTATGACATATACTAGGGTACTATGACATATACTAGGGTACTATGACACAAGTCATGCTAGGGTACTATGACATATACTAGGGTACTATGACACAAGTCATGCTAGGGTACTATGACATATACTAGGGTACTATGACACAAGTCATGCTAGGGTACTATGACATATACTAGGGTACTATGACACAAGTCATGCTAGGGTACTATGACATATACTAGGGTACTATGACACAAGTCATGCTAGGGTACTATGACATATACTAGGGTACTATGACACAAGTCATGCTAGGGTACTATGACATATACTAGGGTACTATGACACAAGTCATGCTAGGGTACTATGACATATACTAGGGTACTATGACACAAGTCATGCTAGGGTACTATGACATATACTAGGGTACTATGACACAAGTCATGCTAGGGTACTATGACATATACTAGGGTACTATGACACAAGTCATGCTAGGGTACTATGACATATACTAGGGTACTATGACACAAGTCATGCTAGGGTACTATGACAGACACATGGTGCGGGCCGTAGTCTAATTTTGTTAAAACGTGTGGCTCAAACCATTCGTATTTGCATGCTATGTATGTATAACATCGCATACGCTTAGGGTCTGGACAAATGTTTGCGGGTTCAAAACCACAAAACTAAGAAACTTTTATTTTGGTTTTTAAGAACACTATGATATACACTATACATACAAATAGTTTTGACACCATTCCAAGCAAATTTAAAAATGACACCCGGTCACTAACATGGCTATCAGTATATAGCATTGATATTTTATGTATAGAGTATAGTGTATCATAGTGTTCTTGAACCCTCACCCCTTTGTCCAGACCCCAAACGTCTGTGTATGACATAATATTATGTACAACTGTATTAAATAAAAATAAAACACACGGTGGGGTACTATGGACAGTCACACATGCTAGGGCACGATTTGACCGAGTACATTTATACATGTACATGTCAGAGTACCATGGGACGGCGAATCTGTGCAACCGGCTGCTTGTGGTATTATCAAAGCATTTTACTCTGGGTCAGTATCTAGTACATCTTAAAGTTATGCCCCCTTTTAAAATTATACACGTCTTCTCTCGACCAATAATATAGTAATGGATTTGATCAGGAAAGAGTCGTGTTAAGCGATTAGTCTTAATCTGGAAGTAATGTTTAGTAATAGAGCTGGAATATGGCATATACTAATATATATATATATATCCGACGTTATGAAGATCACAATTTTTATTAGTCCAACTATTTAGACTTGAAAAATGTGACATTTTACTATCCAGGCATTTTTCAAATAACAGATTTTTTTATTTAGAGGTCTTATTTATAAGCCCCTGGGCGGACTATGTATTGTGTTTACTGTTTAGGTCTACATGTAAACGGGAACCTAGATAGAAATAAAACATATCCTGATGTAAATCAGCATGTGTCTCTCATCTCTCATCTGTAGTCCAGTGGTAACACGCTGGACTGGTAATCCAGGGATCGCAGGTTCGATCCCCGGTCTGACCCTAATAAAATTAAAAGTCTTTCAGAATTGACTTTAAACCGAGGTCTCGTGTCGGTGCTTTACATCGTGCATGTAAAAGAACCAGAGGAGACTCTGGAATGGGTCTCTGTCTGTATCATTGCATTATCCTCCAAAAATCTAAAATAACTAATCTCTTCAGGAGGCATTGCTCATATGGGCAACCGGTAGCGACGATAAATAAACGTAAAACACACACATAAAGTGTCATCATATGTTATTGCAAATCAATATGTATGTTCCATTAATGTCAAATCCCTTCCGGGGACCTAGACATCTTTTCCTGGGCATGCTTAGCCGACCATAGCGGTCAACCAGTAGGCTACTAAGCGATGTGTGTGTGAGGTGCCTTGCTCAATGACACTACATACGTGGTCTGACTGAGTATCGAACTCGGACCGTTCGATTCCAAATCCAACGCTCTACCATTGGACCACGGACGCCACAATAGTGCAGGTATATACGTTGTACAGAAAAGGACTCAATATATATACATAGCATGAATATGCACATGGTTTGGGCCACGTGTTTTAAATAACAACATTAGACAACGGCCCGCACCAGAAAAGAACGTAACATAAATCAACTATTTACCTTCTACCTTGTTTACCGGCGCTGGTGTGTGCACTTAATAAGTATCTGGAAAATGTTTCATATAAACAGGAACATTACTATATAGTCTGCATAATTATATCTAAGCGTTGTGCAATATCAGTAAAATGCTGTGTTTACATCACGTGACTGCTAAATTTAGACCATCAATGGCGGTTTTGGTTCCCGGTATTTCAATCGCGTTTCTTAAAAAGAGAGTGTTTGATTGAGAACCAATTGACGGAGATGGATAAAAATAGAATCAACGTCACATTGACAGTGTATAAATAAAACACTACCCACAACCGTTTTAGTCTTGTTTATCTTGGTATGTGAACACATTGTCAGGTAAGTGAATACTTTCGTTTTAAGTATATGTATTTAAATAGAGATTGAAAATAAATATATTCCGGAGTGAAGAGTTTTACTGATTGTATACATTTGCTGTGTGTTTTATGCCTATGTTTATGTATCGTCGCTACCGGTTGCCATATGAGCGACTCCCCCTTACGAGTCATTTTAGATTTTTGGAGGATAGTGCAATGATACAGACAGAGACCCATTCCAGAGTCTCCCCTGGTTCTTTAACGTACACGGTGCAATGAACCGACACGAGACCTCGGGTTAAAGTCCCATCTGAAAGACTGTTAATTGTATTTTAGTCAGACTGGGGATCGAGCCTGCGCTCCCTGGATTACCAGTCCAACGTGTTACCACTGGAATAGCCTACAGATCCGTCATGCCTGCGTGACACATTGCGAGCACAGGACCGTGACATATTACACAAAACACCTTGTTTAGGTTATCTAGCTTATAAGTTTAGGCCTAATCCTATTGCAAAAGTTTAGTAGGCTACACACTATTGGTAGGCCTAATTGGTCTGATCATTACCGATACTATGTGTGTCGAGCAGATAAACTTCATGTATCTATATCTATATATAAGCTATATAACATGTAAACCGCCTGTGCTGCGAGTGACAGTCGCTCCGGAGCGTAGCATGGATGGGACGTATCACCGTGTTGCAGGTGAACCCACTCCCCTCGACCGAACACACTTGACGACACGTTGCACTGTTTTCAGTGATGTTGATTGAGCGATCGTTTTATGAGAGATAGGGGAGAGAGGGAGAGAGAGAGAGAGAGAGGGGGAGATGGAGAGGGAGAGGTAGGAAGCAGCAATCCATTTAGCTTATTGCCATGTACATTGATATATCCTTACCAATGAATGTTCGAATCTCAATGTTGTTATTTTTTTTGTTATTTTTTTTTATTATACAAATTTATTTGAGCTCGATTGCGATAGTTCTTTCAACTTATATAAATCACTCTCGAGACCTCATTCCTGATGGAATCCATCGCCACGAGGGAGAGAGAAGAGGCAACGTGGAATTTAAATGCCTTGCCTAAGGGCACAATCGTAACGGCTCCAGCGGGGCTCGAATTCCAGACCGTTCGCACCTGAAGCGAACGCGCATCCACTGCACCATCACGACTTCCAGTGTTGTTGTCGAATCATGTCATGTGTGGAAGCTATCCAACTGACTTGCGGAAGGTTGCTGGTTCTATCTGGGTATTCGTCCGTGCCTGAAACCACCAATGCTAGCTGGAGAGTCACCATACGGCATACTCTGTCTCTGCGTCTTACAACACCAAGTAACGGACATGGACTAGTCCATGATATTTTTAGACCAATAATTTAATAAGAAAATTACATTTGGACCAGTTCGTTTATCAAAATTGGTAATTTTGTCTAAAAATAGTAATATTACTGGCAACAAATGCTGACCCAGACGAGCCGGCTCGTTTTTGTAAGACAAATTTAGAGATACATGTATGTATAGTGTTTTAAAACAAGCAAACCATAATTGATATATTTTTCAATTTACTTTGATATTTAGGAGTTATGGCGGAGACTAAGTATAAGACACGGTGATCAAGGGAGAGTCTTCCGGTAAACAATCGGAGGAAAGGACCGACACGATGGCAGGGGAGCTGGCGTATCTCGCTACACAGTTCAAAGGTCAATGTAAAGTGATTGATGGGTCGGGAAAGTTTGCGAAAACAGTGAAACTACATCCAGAAAATCTGGATATTGTATTCAACTTCAAACTTACAGGTATGGGACGTCGTGTGTTATGTTGTATGAACTGCGTGTCGGTCATTGTCTTAAGTCATAATAAAAAATTATTCCGGTTCACTATTTTAAAAAACTTCAAACTTACAGGTATGGGAGGGACGTCTTGTGTTATGTTGTATGAACTGCGTGTCGGTCATTGTCTTAAGACATAATAAAAAAAATTATTACTTTTTCACTATTTTTGAAAAAAAATTAAGTTCAATTGTTACAAATCTCAGTGTACATATCGAGTGCCTCAGTGTGGCTACGGGCGTGCTTTTGACTTATTATACTTCTGCATCAACCAGGGGGCGACGAGAAATAAAAAATGATGACTTTCCATTTTTACAGACACATATCCAGCCTCAGCACCGATCGTTGAAATCCGCTCACAGTCGCTGGATGAGGAAGAACTGTTTGACCTAAAGGCATTTCTCAGACAGACCGCGGAGAGCATGAAGCCAGTGTCGCTAGAGAGCCTGGTTCAAGCAGCTGTTACCTGGTTGAAGGACGGTCGTATCGATGTGTCAGGTATGAATCAGAATGTTATACATGTTATGTTACACGTGTGTCGCGATATGTTCTAAAGTACAGAGTGTACACAAATAATTAGAGACATCTCTAATTGTTTATTATCTCCCTTTGCAGATCAAGTTTGATTGATCCCAAAATGTAAATAGGTCCTATTAGTTGGAATCCTTTGTTTTTGCTGTTGTTCCCTAACCAGATGTTGCGGTATGATACATAACCCATTACATAACCTGTAGAAGATCTGTTGAGATACAGTAATTTAATAATTCTGAGAAGCGAATGTGGAATAAAATTGCTAGCATGTTGTGCAAAGGGAACAACGATAAAAACAGAGGAAAACACTTAATAGGACCTATCTACTTTTAGGGAGTATTCAGGGGCACTAACTGACCGATTAATCAAAACTATTTAGTGGAAACTAGCGTATAGCAACTATTACCCCCCCCCAAAATGCATACAATTCCCAATGAACATGAATAGCATAGCTTAAGCGGCTATCGTGGACGAGTGGTCAAAGGGATTGGCTTCAAATAACTTGTCTCTCACTGCTGTGGGTTCGAATCCCACCCAGGGTGTCGGATTCTTTCAAGTGAGTTATCCAGCTGGCTTGCCGAAGGTCCGTTGTCAGTCTGCTCCATGTGCCCATGGACTGCTCAGAGCATAGGCACCCAGTGTCTTCTTCCACCAATAATAACTGAACAGCCGCCATATGACCCAAACAGTAAATAATCACACATACATAGTGTATACAAATAATATATATATACAAATAATATATATATACAAATAATATATATATACAAATAATATATATATACAAATAATATATATATACAAATAATATATATACAAATAATATATTAACCATCAAATGAATACATTTCTCAACGAAGTCATAGCTAATTGTCGCTTTTAAAAGTTTAAGCTTTATTTATACATGTATAGCAATTGCGAAGCAAGTTTTAACAACTTGTATTAATCACTCTCGTTGGCGCGGATGAAAGCGTGGTATCCAGAGAAAACCCACCTGTCCGATCTGGCGACCACCGTACCATCTCGCATACTTCCAGGTCCGAGGATCGAACCCGGGTTTCATTGGTGAGAAGCGAGCGCACTAACCACTGCGCTAATCGGACAGCCTTTATCAAATGTAATTATTTAAGACACACATATTCATTGTGATGTCTCTTGAAGCCGCACAGATATCCGATCGGGTTTGGTCGAAAGTAAGCCCGAACTCAAGAATTTGTTTGTTTTACGTTTATTTATCGTTGCTACCGGTTGCCCATTTGAGCGATGCCTCCTGAAGAGATTAATCATTTTAGATATTTGGAGGATAGTGCAATGATACAGACAGAGACCCATTCCAGAATCTCCTCTGGTTCCTTTACGTGCATGGTGTAAAGCACCGACACGAGACCTTGGTTTAGCGTCCCATTTGAAAGACTGTTAATTCTATTATGGTCAGACGGGGGTCGAACCTGCCATCCCGAACTCAAGATTCCAATGACGGTTAGCTTCTTACATTTGGAATACTTCTCATATTACCCATAACCTGCCAATCACAACTAAAGTCGCATTTGCAAACAACATATAGCCAGATCAGACTGCACAGAACGTGTTGTCTGATCAGACTCTATGAAATCTGCTATTCTGATTGTGGAGCTAAAACACTTGTCTGAATAGTAATCATCATTTCAGCCATGGATTTGTATCGGTTGTATATCACTTACATAGTGTCCCGATGGTAGTTGCTGTATACCCACATAGAATAGTATTGCTGTGCTGTGGTGGGGCTTTGTTCTATGTTCGTATATTATTAATTATTGAAGACAACAATCATTAATGTCTTCCATAGGTAAACGAGCCCGTTCGAAGAAAGATGGTGTAAAGGAAAGTCCAAGGAGAAGGCGACAAAGAAAGAGTAAATCCAAGCAAGAAGAACCCGCCGAGAAAGGAAAGAAACCACCAATGAAAACGGCCATTGATGTCGTAAAACGAATTATGTGGGACGCCGCATTACAACAAGACCAGTTTCTGGTAGGATATATGGATAGAATCGCTGGCCTGAAGGAAAAGTATTTCAATGCATTTAGCTGGGAAGATATTGCTTCTGTAGATTATACAGTCTTAGCAATACCGAAACACAGAATCCAGTACTTCAAATACAAGAACGAGATTGTTTGGGACAAGCGTTGCCGATTGGACAATGTATTTGGGTCCACCGGAAGTAAGAACACAATCACGGACATCATTGCTCGTGTTGACGGTGTTCCTGTGAGAATTGAAGATCATATTGATGACAACAATGAATTCGAATACCAAGACATGGAGCGGGATAGCGATTATTGCGACAGTGGCGATTACTCAGAGAGTGATAGTGAAAGTGATGATGGAATCACTGTAACTATTGGAAATGCTGATGGCGGAGCAGTAGGTGGGATGTCATTCGATGGAGAAGATGATATAGATAATGACGTCGATGATGAAGACGGTGACAATTATGACAAATACTGGCGAGACAAACTGAGACCAAATCATTTCATTGCGCTGAGAATCACTGACGAAAATATTCAAACTACTGCAGAAGAGATACAAAAACAGGTTGTCGATAACGAATCAAAATTGAAAGACTGCAGAATACCAAGAGGCGCAATGCATATAACTCTGTGTACAATGGGTCTGGAAACACCGGAACAAATTGAGAATGCTGTGCAATGTTTAGAAGAAGCTCAGTCAGAGATCGCATCTATTGTTCCAAAAGATAAGAAATTAACATTCAAAGGTGTCGAAACCTTTTTTAATCGTGTGATTTATGGCCGGGTCATTGACTGTCCACCTGAATTATTTGAGCTTGTAGAACATCTTAAAATATGCTTAGCGTCTAAAGGAATTGAGATACGAGATTATCACGAGTTTGTACCGCATATGACTATAATGAAGGTGTCCCGTCCGGTGGCGAAATTGACTGGCAACAATTACATTGCTCCGTGGTTGTATTCAAGCTTCAATAACACGGAGTTGGGAAGTCAGGAAGTAGACAACTTACATCTGTGTGCAATGGTTGACGAGAGACAGGAAGATGGGTTCTATATGACAGCAGCGTCTTTTAAATTGTAGACTTGGTTCCGGATATATGTCGTTGGCTTGCACCAGTCGCATTGGATTTGTTTTTGTTTTCCCTACAGTAGCACTCATATATTGTAGACTAAGGTGATTAATTTGTGTTACATTAGTAATATGATTTGAATGCTCAGCCGGCCATAGATTAGGCTACAAGCACCAACATGTATAGGGTCAGTACAGGAGTCACTCTATACTGTCTCACATCTCATATTCGTAGATGTATGAATGTGTTTGATGAATAATAGTATGTGCATGCTCAGCCCTGTCATAGATTAGGCTACAAGCACCAACATGTATAGAGTCGGTACAGGAGTCACTCTATACTGTCTCACATCTCATATTCGTAGATGTATGAATATGTTTGATGTATAATATTATTTGCATGCTCAGCCCGGCCATAGATTAGGCTACAAGCACCAACATGTATAGGGTCAGTACAGGAGTCACTCTATACTGTCTCACATCTCATATTCGTACATGTATGAATATGTTTGATGTATAATATTATTTGCATGCTCAGTCCGGCCATAGATTAGGCTACAAGCACCAAAATGTATAGGGTCAGTACAGGAGTCACTCTATACTGTCTCACATCTCATATTCGTAGATGTATGAATATGTTTGATGTATAATATTATTTGCATGCTCAGCCCGGCCATAGATTAGGCTACAAGCACCAAAATATATAGAGTCAGTACAGGAGTCACGCTGTACTAACACGCATCTAAATTCGATAATGTGTGAATTAGATGGGTACTGTTATTTGATAACTCAGCCCGACCATAACTTAGGCTACAAGCATTAAAATACTGGCTTGTCGCGGACGATCAGTGGTTCTACCCGGGCGCACGTTCGTGCTTGAAATAAATCTCGCAGGAGCACACTGGGTCTTCCTCCACCAATAATAGTTGGAGAGTCACCATACGTGAGACTTAACCCCCCTCCCCCAAACTGATATGTCCATCGACAATTATTTTTGCAGTTCAAATTATATCCTCTTATGCAGTAATTTACTAGTTGTCTCGCCCTTTAGTGGAAAGCGATACTAAGCAGTCATCTTTTCGGCGGCGAACACGGCGCCGTCAACAATAACATATTTGACGTAACAAAACCCCGTCAAATGTGATGCATATTATTCCCACCTCCAAAAAGTGACGTTGAACCTGCATCTTTGCTAAAAATAGTCCGATTTCAGAAATTATTTATGCGTCAAAAATAACACATTCAGCGACTAATTCTCGACACCAACAGTAAGTCTCCACTCTACCAATGACCTTGAAATTGTAATTTGGCAATTCCTTGGAAAGTCATGTTTTAAATGTTTACTAAACCAGCACTTATTCAGTCAACCTCTCATGCAGTACTCGTTGCCACATTATCACGTGGGTATAATGATGACTGTGAGCGAATACAGCAGAGGATATATTGAGCTACAGTACCGTAGCCAGAGGCACATTTCAACCGAGACAATCTAGGGGGTCCGGGGCATGTTCCCCAATAAAATTATTGGGGTATAGAAGCGATTTCCTGCGTTTTCAGATTTTAGACGTATAATTATGTACTGACCTTTCAGCTCTCTAGCAGTCAACATTTTATACAGCAAAGGGATTATATAATTTTTCATTTACTTATTTTGTTTGCTTTGGAAATTGTAACCGAGGCAATTTCCTCGGTGTGCCTCAGTGTGGCTACGGGTCTGAGTTAGATCATTGTCAGTTAACCATCTTATATTTGATGCATTCACAACATTTATGTACGAAAGAATACTTCACACGTAAGCTTTAACCAAGTTGTATCGGATTCTGGTGTATGTATTGTTAGAAATGCAAACATTGTTTGCTGATAACAACATATTTTAGTTTAATCATATTTTATTATATGCATACTTAAATGAGTTGGCCCACACGTTATAATAACATTACATTATGTCCTCACCATTGCGCAACGTACCAAGGGCCATAACCCCGTCATGAATCCGTAGACGGTGCTAAGAACGCTTAATTTAAACTTTATTTATTTTACAACGATTGCGAAGCAAGTTCTAATAACTTAAATTAATCATTCTCGTTGGCGCGGATGAAAGCGTAAATGTGGTCATTCGTGTGTGAGGAAACCGGAGTACCCCGGAGAAAACCCACCTACCCGAGCTGGCGACCACCGTACCATCTCACATACTTCCCGGTCCGAGGATCGCTTACAGAACATTTGATATAGAACCAGTTGTATCGATATCTCACCAAGACTTGAGAGAAGCGCAGACGTTTACTATTGGCAATTGGATCAAGGTCCATAACTCCGTCGGTTATCAGTGATATGTGCGCTAACACATTTGCAGAACCTTTATGTCAAAGCTGATCTAAAGATATATATAGTTTTGATTGTGTCATATATATGTATGGTGTCATACACACATATACACACATTCTACAACCGCTATTTCAAAGTCGGCTATGTCGAATTATCCGGTTATCTCAAAGTCCCGTTTCAGACACTATCATTTACATATAACTGACTGTTTATATCGAATTTCGTTAAGTCAAACTTCGGTTATGTCGAAGTATTTTGTTCGGTCCTACGGAATTCGACATAACGGATATAGACTGTATATATGTGACACCATAACAACTATGCACACTTATATTGAGTTTTATTGTTTCGTACACATTTTAGAATTATGGATTTTAGTTAAGAAAATAATGGTTCACACATTGCACTAATCTACCCAATATTAAAGCTTGTTGACAGATGGATATCTTTCTTAATTGAAATAATTGAACACCCAAACTCGAATAAATTCGAACCTATGGTGGTGAGGCGAAATAGATTCAAAATCAACGGTCTTCAAGTATCGAGTTCGATAAAACATGCAGATGCAGTTTTTGCAGTTCTTGTCCACTTTCTAAATATAAGCCACCTATCTCAGAACACTGGCCTGGGAACAGGCGTTGACATATGGCTTGGGGTCTGGACACATGTGTGCTGGTTCAAACCACAACACTAAGAAACTGTTTTTGTATTTGTTTTTAAGAACACTATGATACACTATAGGCTTGGCACTATGCATAAAAACAATTCGTAGTGTTCTTAAAAACCAAAAAAAGTCTTAGTTTTGTTGTTTTGAATCCGCAAGCATTTGTCCAGACCCCAAGCGTCTGTGGTCAGTCATATAAATACATGTTTAACACCTAGACCCGTATTGAGTTTCTAATAATATGTAGTCCAGTGGTAACACGCTAAACTGGTAATCAAGGGATCGAAGGTTCGATCCCCCGTCTGACCCTAATAAAATTAACAATCTTTCAGATGGGACTTTAAACCGAGGTCTGTGCTATTATACCGTATACGTAAAAGAACCAGAGGATAATCTGGAATGGGTCTCTGTCTGTATCATTGCACTTACCTCCAAAAATCTAAAATGACTAATCTCTTCAGGAGGCGTCGCTCATATGGGCAACCGGTAGCGACGATAAATAAACGTAAAACACACAGACCCGTATTGAGTTTCTGATAATTTGTCAGAAGTAAAAAAGTGAAAAATCGACAGACTGGAACCCAGACTACCAGAACACGACAATTTGATGTTACATATAATATATTGACTACATTTGAACAGTAAACTATTTATTTTTCCCTTAATATTATTCATTTAAAAAGTATACAAACCGTTTTCCGGCCTGCTCGTGAAATTGATCAATAAAAAACTGTGAAAGGCGCTTTTAAAATCGAACGCAATAGCAGTTGAAATCAATACAGTTAATACTCACGTCGTAAGTTAGCACTGAGCCCTACAACTTATCTATACAACTTTATGCTAATTATGTGTGCATCATATTATTATTATTTAGTCCACGTTCTTTTCGACTGTTGTGTGTTTGCTTTCAGCGAGACGTAAGCACTATAAATATATGAAGAGATAAAGACATCTATGGTTTCGCATTTCTGTTCGCGTAGTTTTGGCTATATTTACGTCATAACGTTATTTATTGGTAAGTTATTGATGTTACTATAATTTTAGCCTTTAACTCTTAGGATCTATGTTGTTTGCTATTCGGACAGGTGCTTCAGCTCCACAGTCTGAAGAGCAATCGGCATATAGCCTGATCAGACGGCATGTTCTGTTCTGTGATCGGGTTCTCTACTTTTTTACAAAGTCGCTTTTATGCGACATTGGCGGTGAAAGATTTAAAACGAATACATAAATAAAATTGTTCTGTGTGTTGTACATTTATTTTTCGTCGCAATCGCCTATCGGTTGCCCACATGAGCTACGTCCTACGTCTTCTGAAGATATTAGTACAAGGGGTCGTTGCCCACATGAGCTATGTGCGACGTCTTCTGAAGGTATTAGTACAAGGGGTCGTTGACTTCAAAAACCATTCCCCTCTCATAGCCGTTGGTTCGAATCCTATTTGTGGTGTCGAATTATGTCATACTGTGATGATGCTATCTAGCTGGCTTGTGGAAGGTCGGTGGTTCTACCCAGAGCCCGTCCATGCACGAAATACCGCTCGGAGGAGCACCCGGGGTCCTCCTGTGGAGATCGGCCATATGAGCTTAGCTGTTCAATTGTGCAACTTTACCCACCCCCCTCCCCTTAAAACACACCAATGGTTACTATCAGTTTCTGAACGAGGCTGTCCGATTCGCGCAGTGGTTAGCGAGAGCTCACTTCTCACCAATGCAACCCGGGTTCGATCCTCGGACCGGAACGTATGTGAAATGGTTCGGTGGTCGCCAGATCGGACAGGTGGTTTTTCTCCGGATACTCCGCTTTCCTCCCACACGAATGACCACATATACGCTTTCATCTGCGCCAACGAGAGTGATTAATATAAGTTGTTAGAACTTGCTTCGCAGTCGTTTTCGATTACATTCATTTTGGTATCTCACAGCGAGGTCTTATATATATATTTCATTTGTCTTCTGTCTGGTCAGTTTTCCACCCAAGCGATGCACAGACAAAGTGTTACTCTGGTAGCACCTATTATTACTGCGATTACGGTTGCTGCGAGGACACGTGCTGTGGAATGTCGTAAGTACATATTCTAATTCATTGGAAAGCTACATACACACATGCACATGGTCGTCGCTAGCTCTTATTGTCTTGTTTTGCTTGCAAATAGCTCTACTCTTCCTCAAACATGCATGTTTTGCTTGCAAGTAGCTCTGCTATTCCTCAAACATGCATGTTTTGCTTGTAGGTAGCTCTACTCTTCCTCAGACATGCATGTTTTGTTTGCAAGTTGCTCTTCTCTACCTCAGACATGCATGTGTTGCTTGCAGGTAGCTCTTCTCTTCCTCAGACATGCATGTTTTGCTTGCAGGTAGCTCTTCTCTACCTCAGACATGCATGTGTTGCTTGCAGGTAGCTCTACTCTTCCTCAGACATGCATGTTTTGCTTGCAGGTAGCTCTTCTCTTCCTCAGACATACGTTTTTTAGTTGGAAGTAGCTCTGATATTCTATTATGTTCACAAATACCATATTCCCCACGACTCGTACGTTTAGGCTCCTTGTACATCTGAGAGGTTTGGGTGCCAGTTGATCTAACACACCAGACGACATGCATGTGTTGCTTGCAGGTAGCTCTTCTCTTCCTCAGACATGCATGTTTTGCTTGCAGGTAGCTCTTCTCTACCTCAGACATGCATGTGTTGCTTGCAGGTAGCTCTACTCTTCCTCAGACATGCATGTTTTGCTTGCAGGTAGCTCTACTCTTCCTCAGACATGCATGTTTTGTTTGCAAGTAGCTCTACTCGTCCTCAGACATGCATGTTTTGCTTGCTGGTAGCTCTACTCTTCCTCAGACATGCATGTTTTGTTTGCAAGTAGCTCTACTCGTCCTCGGACATGCATGTTTTGCTTGCAAGTATCTATTTTCTTCCTCAGACATGCATGTTTTGCTTGCAAGTAGCTATTCTCTTCCTCATACATGCATGTTTTGCTTGCAAGTAGCTCTACTCGTCCTCGGACATGCATGTTTTGCTTGCAAGTAGCTCTACTCGTCCTCAGACATGCATGTTTTGTTTGCAAGTAGCTCTACTCGTCCTCGGACATGCATGTTTTGCTTGCAAGTATCTATTTTCTTCCTCAGACATGCATGTTTTGCTTGCAAGTAGCTATTCTCTTCCTCATACATGCATGTTTTGCTTGCAAGTAGCTCTACTCGTCCTCGGACATGCATGTTTTGCTTGCAAGTAGCTCTACTCGTCCTCAGACATGCATGTTTTGTTTGCAAGTAGCTCTACTCGTCCTCGGACATGCATGTTTTGCTTGCAAGTATCTATTTTCTTCCTCAGACATGCATGTTTTGCTTGCAAGTAGCTATTCTCTTCCTCATACATGCATGTTTTGCTTGCAAGTAGCTCTACTCGTCCTCGGACATGCATGTTTTGCTTGCAAGTAGCTCTGCTATTTCTCAGACATGCATGTTTTGCTTGCACGTAGCTCTTCTCTTCCTCAGACATACGTTTTTTAGTTGGAAGTAGCTCTGATATTCTATTATGTTCACAAATACCATATTCCCCACGACTCGTACGTTTAGGCTCCTTGTACATCTGAGAGGTTTGGGTGCCAGTTGATCTAACACACCAGACGACATGCATGCTTTAAATCATACATCCGTTCTACTTTGGAAATAGATGTACATGTATTACTACAACACTGTCAATCACATATCCAATTGATGGCTTGCATAATGTTTGTTTTATATCCAAACATTAGCCTTGATTGACATTGTGGCTAGCCATGATTGGCATTGTAGTATTGCTATTCCAGCTAAATGTGACAGATATCTTATTTTATCCACATTTATTTTTGCTCGAATGCGAAACAAGTTCTTACAACTTATATATATCACTCTCAAGACCTTATTCCTGATGGAATCTATCGCCACGAGGGTGATAGACAGAAGCGGCAACGTGGAATTTTAATTTCCTTGCATACCCAAGGGTACTCTCGTAACGGCTCCAGCGGGGCTCGAACCCCGGGCCTTTCGCACCTGAAGCGAACGCGCTACTACTGCGCTTCACTTATCACGTATCAATGCCGTAAGTTACATTGCGCATGCGTAGTTTGAATGGTGAGTGACGTGTGTCCAACAATGCGTTATATAATCAGACATATATCTTCCGGTTACGCATGCGCTGTTTGATTGCATCATAGGCCATGTTGCTTCAACGGAACATGTGCATTGTAATACACGACTGAGTCTGTGTAGTGTTTGTTGACACAGTCGTTGGTTTTTCTTTCAGAATTGTGTCAATTGTAGGTGTGACCATAAGCGCCATAGTGGCCCTAGCCGCTCTCATCAGCTGTATCCGTATGCCTTGTGTGTATGTGTAAACAGTCAGGTATGAAGAGAGGCACGGTGGTACAACCTTATCACCACAATGCAAACGCCGTGTATGGTAAGTGAAATTAATGTACATTGTATATAGATTCCATATCTGGGAAAACATAGATTAGATACATGAGGCTACATAATTTTATTTCGTTAGATAACCATCAGTGTATTTATTTGCTACCAAGGGGATTTAGTGGCAGAGTTGTTACGGTTGTATAATTAAAATCACCTGCCCTGCCCAGGTTCGAATCCCATTGGCAGTGTATAATTATTTCATGTGAGGTAGCTATCCCACGTGTTTGCAAAAACTGAGTGGTTCTACCTGGGTGCCCGACCGGGATTTCCCTACATCAGTAGTAGTTAACGAGTCGTGATATTACCGAATCTGTTGCTGCGGGTTTAAACTCCAAAATAACACCATGTGCATCAATATGCATATTTGTCTATTACCAAAGGGTGGTGTTATGTAGTGATAACATGTCTCCTGAAGCCACAAAACCACATGTCTCTATAATATTATTAATGCATGGTACTTGTTAGTTTAGGTCTATATTAAGACATGTCATCCCCCATCCCTCTGCATACATGTCGACCCTCTTTGCTCATACCTATTCCTTTTATGCTTTCCAACTAATGATAGTTATTCACTGAGTTTTCTCAGTGAAAGAAAACCCCATCTTCCACTGTTTTGAAACATTGAATTATGGCATTTTCTCGATCACTGTTTGAGTTTCGTAGTCTTCCGGTTGGATGTACATGTATTTTAGCTATTTTCTGACAACCACGAACAGTTAATCATACAGTAATATATTCTAATGAATGTGTTTTGCCTGTAGTTTTGAATTTATTTCTTGCTACTTACGTTTACACTAACATAACTGGTTGTGCGGTTGTGTATTGTAGTGCAATGAGGCTCGCGACAGGGCAGTTAAAATGAATAAAATTTAGTTTACACAAATTTATTTTAGCCCTAATGCGAAACAAGTTATTTCAACTTATATTAATCACTCTCGAGGTAATAAAATTTGATAAGAAAAAAATTTATTATCCAAATTCCTTCGAAATCATAACGAAAAAGAAGATGTATGTTTATTAGTGTAAGATAGGATTTTATTTCATCGATTGATCACCGAAATATGTATTTCCAATCGTGGCTTTATATCACCGAAATATGTATTTCCACTCATGGCTAAAGCCATATTTCGGTGATAACTCAATTCCAGATTCTCCTCTGGTTCTTTTACGTGCACGGTGTACAGCATCGACTCGAGACCTCGGTTTAAAGTCCCATCTGAAAGACTGTTAATGTTATTAGGGTCAGATTGGGGATCGAATCTACGATCCATGGATTACCAGTCCAGTGTGTTACCACTTGACTACAGATCCGTCTGTAGTATATGCTTATATCTTATATCATCCTACATATTATGTATACCACGTGACTTCGTCTTAAGTGGTAACACATACACATATCACATACAATTATGCAAGTATATTCAACACTTTTATGAGACTGTTAAATTTATTATTCTATCGAGGATTGTGATGATCGTGATGATCGTGATGATCGTAATATGTTTTCATTCGTTTCAGTTCACAATGCAGCACACCCGCCCCCAGGTCCCCCACCTGGCTATGGACATTACAGCGCATATCCCTCAAGCTCGAACTATGCTTACAACTCGTACAATGATTATGTGTACCCACCCGGCGTATTGCAGTCCGGTTCGCAACCGACACCACCAGCGTATTCGTACGTTGATCCGCAGGCCAAGTAATAAAGGGTCTAAGAAAAGAGAACAACTCTATCAACTAATAATCAGCAATAGCAAGTGTGTACATGACCCTACAAGCTTTCAATGAGAGCCATCTCTAATTGTCTATTACCTCCCTTAGCAGACAAAGTCTGATTTGTTCCAAAATGTGAATAGGTTTTTTTAGTTTGATTACTTTGTTTTTACTGTTGTTCCATAGCCAGATATTGCGTAAAAAATCGTGTTAATTAACTGATAACATTCTTTTACAAATATGTACCGGTTGTATATACTGTATGAGATCTGTCGAGATATAGTAATTTAATAATCACAAAAAGCGATAGTAGAATAAAACTGTTAGCATGTTGTGCAAAGGAAACAACGATAAAAAGAGAGGAAACACTTAATATGGCCTATCTACTTTTAGGGAGTATTCAGGGGCAGTAACTGACCGATGTCCCTCATTAGACGAAAAACGAATATCAACAATGCAATGCAATATTTCAACGCAATTCAGTATTGTGGTTATAAAGGAGAGTACGATTAACACAGTAAATACAGTATACGTATCCCAGATCTGCACTGTAACTCGCCAAGACATGGCCTAAAGGTTATAAAACTTTTCTCCTATCTCAAACTCAAGTCTCAAGCTTCTGATTGGTTCAACTGACGGATAAAACTCAGAATCAACCAATCAAACCATTTGCGTTTGAGATATGAGAAAAGTGTTATAACCTCGGGCACAGGTGGTGTAGTGGATACGGCCATCATCTCGCAACTGAGGAGTTGCGAGTCGGTGACCTGTTCCAATGTGGTTGTATCCTTAGGCAAAACACATGCATCAATATTGGCTCTTCTCTCTCCATTGTTGCCATTGATTCCATCTGGAATGAGATCTCAAGAGCAACTTCGCTCTCTATCTAGGCGATGGATTCCATCTGGAATGATATCTCGAGAGCAACTTCGCTCTCTATCTAGGCGATGGATTCCATCTGGAATGAGATCTCGAGAGCATATTCCCTCTCTATCATGTCGATGGATTCCATCAGGAATGAGGTCTCGAGAGCATATTCCCTCTCTATCATGTCGATGGATTCCATCAGGAATGAGGTCTCGAGAGCATCTTCCCTCTCTATCATGTCGATAGATTCCATCAGGAATGAGATCTCGAGAGCATCTTCCCTCTATCATGTCCATAGATTCCACCAGGAATGAGGTCTCGAGAGCATCTTCCCTCTATCATGTCCATGGATTCCATCAGGAATGAGGTCTCGAGAGCATATTCCCTCTATCATGTCCATGGATTCCATCTAGGTCCCACCAAGGGGTTTGACATAAATGGAACATAGATACATTGACTATGGCTTATTATTGAGCGGAGTCAATTGCATACTAATAGTTATACAGTCAAACCTGTCTTAAGCAGCCAGCCAAGGGATACAGTCAAACCTGTCTTAAGCAGCCAGCCAAGGGAATCACAGAAAGTGGCTGCTTAGCACAGGTGGCTGCTTAATAGAGGTCAAATGTATAATAAAACAGCAAATTGGGAATCTTGAAACTGGCTGCTTAATACAGGTTGGCTGCTTAATGGAGGTGACCACTAACACAGGTTTGACTGTATATATAATACAGGTTGGCTGCTTAATGGAGGTGACCACTAACACAGGTTTGACTGTATATATAATACAGGTTGGCTGCTTAATGGAGGTGACCACTAACACAGGTTGGACTATTTAATTAGGATTGCATTTGCAATAAAACAGGGAACAGCGGCTATATATGTGGCCATATTGATATATTGAGTCTTAAATAGTTTATGTCGAATGTCAAGTTATCCGCGTCACTAGAAGGAAACATCCTATTCCCAGTTAATATAATCTTCATGGAGTTCTGCTTGAGCCAGTTACCTCAGCCAAATACCTTGGCGTGGATATCTCAAATAACCTGTCGTGGGACGCTCACATGAATAGGCCAACCAAGAAAGATAACCATGCATTAGGGTTTCTACGTAAAAGCGTCAACTCCGAATACCTAAAGTCCACGGCTTAAAAGACTTATGAGACCACAGCTGGAATATATCTGTGAGATTTTGTCGCCACATACCCAAACACTGACAGATCAAGTTGAAGATGTCCAGCGTAGATAAATGTTGATTTCTATCGGACCTGTAGTGCTACAGACATGCTCCATTCCCTAAATCTACGCAGACTAGATCGCCGGCGTATAATACAGTCAAACATGTCTTAAGCAGCCAGCTACGTGAATCACAAAACGTGGCTGCTTAGCACAGGTGGCTGCTTAATAGAGCTCAAATGTATAGTAAAACAGCATATTGGGAATATTGAAACTTGCTGCTTAATACAGGTTGGCTGATTAATAGAGGTGACCACTAACACAGGTTTGACTGTATATATAGAGGTGACCACTAACACAGGTTTGACTGTATATATAGAGGTGACCACTAACACAGGTTTGACTGTATATATAGAGGTGACCACTAACACAGGTTTGACTGTATATATAGAGGTGACCACTAACACAGGTTTGACTGTATATACAGGTTGGCTGATTAATAGAGGTGACCACTAACACAGGTTTGACTGTATATATAGAGGTGACCACTAACACAGGTCTGACTGTATATATAGAGGTGACCACTAACACAGGTCTGACTGTATATATAGAGGTGACCACTAACACAGGTCTGACTGTATATATAGAGGTGACCACTAACACAGGTCTGACTGTATATATAGAGGTGACCACTAACACAGGTCTGACTGTATATATAGAGGTGACCACTAACACAGGTCTGACTGTATATATAGAGGTGACCACTAACACAGGTCTGACTGTATATATAGAGGTGACCACTAACACAGGTCTGACTGTATATATAGAGGTGACCACTAACACAGGTCTGACTGTATATATAGAGGTGACCACTAACACAGGTCTGACTGTATATATAGAGGTGACCACTAACACAGGTCTGACTGTATATATAGAGGTGACCACTAACACAGGTCTGACTGTATATATAGAGGTGACCACTAACACAGGTCTGACTGTATATATAGAGGTGACCACTAACACAGGTCTGACTGTATATATAGAGGTGACCACTAACACAGGTCTGACTGTATATATAGAGGTGACCACTAACACAGGTTTGACTGTAATTGGCAATATGTTATCCCTTATGTATAAAATTCATAAGAATCTAGATATATGGTTGGTGTCCCCAATGAGAATGACCTAGTTCTCATCTCCCGCCTGGCAAACAATACAGCAACTACAGACTATTACAATATTTCCAAGAACCATTTATCATTAGACATCCCCTCCCCCACTAGACACTGCCCATCTCTCTACCATAGAGCACTTCAACACTGCTGTTTGCTGTATTGATCATGCCATCCTCTAGTTGTTCAGCATATTTGCTTTTAAACTGTTAACCCCATTTTTTGTTTTTTTGTGGCTTTTAACTACTCAGTACGGTGTTCCGTTTAATAGGGTCATCGCGGTATATAAAAAATGTAACGCGATGGTACGATGCGATGGTACGATGGCACGATGTCGATGGTACGATGGCGATGGTACGATGGCACGATGTCGATGGTACGATGGCACGATGTCGATGGTACGATGGCACGATGATAATAACACATCGTACCATCGAAATCGTACCATCGACATCGTGCCATCGACATCGTACCATCGACATCGTGCCATCGACATCGTACCATCGACATCGTACCAAAAGTATGTGTACGCAAAATGGGAACACTGAAATTGCAACCTAGGCAGGGGGTCCAGGGGCATGCTCCCCCTGAATTCTTTTTACATCGTAAAGGCGATTTCCTGCCATCTGAGGTATCTATGGATAATTTGATCACCGACATTTTCCAACCTTTTCAAAACTATGTGTACGCAGCTGCGTTTTTGCGTACGGGTAGCTACGCGCCTGGAAATATAGAACGGAAGTCGGCCGTTGGATGTTTTAATGAATGAAAAAAGTAGCCCGATTCCCACGCTCCAAGTATTATTATGTGCGTTAGGTCCTAATGGTGTTCATCAGTTTATGAATACATTTGCACTGGTATTGATTCATCGTAGACGACAGCAGTCGAAATGTAAATATACACGGTCGTGGTAGCGCGTTCGCTTCAGGTGCGAAAGGCCCGGAGTTACACCAGGAATTAGGTCTCGAGAGTGATTTATATAAGTTGTAAGAACTTGTTTCGCAATCGAGCTTAAATATATTTGTATAAACTGAATATACACGCATGAACATTTAATGCGCATGCGTCACAGGAAGGCGATGGCACGATGGCGATGGTACGATGTCGATGGTACGATGTCGATGGCACGATGTCGATGGTACGATGGCACGATGCCGATGGTACGATGTCGATGGCACGATGCCGATGGTACGATGGCGTTGATCATCGCATCATCGACATCGTGCCATCGTACCATCGACATCGTACCATCAGCATCGTGCCATCGTACCATCGACATCGTGCCATCGTACCATCGACATCGTACCATCGTGCCATCGTACCATCGCCTTCCTGATGTCCCTAACGGAACACCGTAACTCATCCTTTTAACTTCTTTGTGGTTTGATGCACAGGGATTCGGCACGTTTGGGGGTACTAGTATATATATTTAAGTACAGGGATTCTACTCTGTGGGCCGTCAGATTTCGCATCGATCAGTAAAATGGCCCTATCTGAGACAATTTTGTACAAAGCTGTCCAAATATAACGCCTATCCCGAGTCTTTATATTGTTCTTCAAATAAAACACAACTTTAAGCTGCATGCATGTATACTTTGCAAACAATTGCCACAAACATTGGCCATAGCAGGTCACATTTCCGTACTAGGACACGGGTTCTGTCAGCAACAAAAAAAAATCTTCGTCGGGAGAGTTTTAACTGTGAATAACATTATCAATAAAATGTGTTTCCACTAACGTGTAGGTTTATTCGGCAAAAATGTACGTCAAAAAGAGATTTCGTAGCATTTTCAATTTGTTTTGAAAAATTCTAAAGCGGCGCAATTCGCGTTGAAACGAGCGTTCTGATTGGATTATTAGAATGTAACAAGATGTTTTTTTATATATGAAGAATAATCATAATCCAATCAGAACGCTCGTTTCAACGCTTGTTTGGCAATAGGGTATCATCTAAGATGAGTAAGTATGATCTAAGATGTTTATGACGACATTAGGAGGAGGCATATTCTCTCTGTGTTCATGGTGACAAGTCTATCTATCTATCTATCTATCTATCTATCTATCTATCTATCTATCTATCTATCTATCTATCTTCCGTTAATGTCGAACCCCTCGCGGGGACGTAGACATGTTGCGCGTCAAAAACCGCAACGAAGTTAAAAGTATGAGTAGTTAAAAGTATAATTTAAGAAAGTAATGCAAATAAGTTGTGGTAAAAGTTTAAAAGCAGCTGCGCAGAACAACTAGGGATTGGCATGATCAATATGGCACACTGGAGTGGTGTTTGTATGCTTTCGAACAATGGGTCCTTGTTAGGGCCAGATCATCCACCATTTGCCAGCTTAGATCAGCAAGAATGGTTCTAGTTTCTTCACTTGGGTCCTTTTCGCTAGCGGATCAGGGTAGAAGCCGTATCACATCGTCTCCTTAGAGGATCGGGCTAGACAGCTGCCAGTTATCCGCCGGCTACAGCACCGAACATTGCTGTCTCGCCAAGTAGGAAAGCTAATTTGAGACTACTCATACTGAGTCACACGGCTTCTTCTGTTCCGATAATGAGGCGGACATCAGCGGAGTCAATGACACCACTTTCCTGCTGTGAGCTGTGTCTGACTATAATAAAATTAACAGTCTTTCAGATGGGATGTTAAACCGAGGTCTCATGTCGGTGCTTTACACCATGCACGTTAAAGAACCAGAGGGGGCTCTGCAATGGGTCTCTCTCTGTATCATTGCACTATCCTCCAAACATCTAAAATGACTAATCTCTTAAGGAGGCGTGGCTCATATGGGCAACAGGTAGCGTCGATAAATAAACGTAAAACACACACGAGCTGTGCCTAGGTCACGACGTGCACGTTGTGGTGTAGGGAACTTCATTAGGGGAAGATAGATAGTGGGTGCGTTCGGAGTATAATCTACGTCCCCGCGAGGGGTTCGACATTAAAGGAAGATAGATATAATATAGAGGGAATAAGGCACCGCAAATTCAATAATTGTCGCAAAGTAGACCAGCTTTAAAAACCGGAAGTTACAGTCATCAACAAAGCAGAAATGGTGTACATATCAGGAGGTATTATTTATCTGTATTTTCTCTCGTAAACAGCACAAAATAAAGCTTAAATGGTTGTTTCTATAATTAATTAAGATGTTTCTTCAACATGGTTGCCATACACATTAGTGTTTGATTGAAATCGTGGATAAAAAGGGCATGTAAAATGTGCCGAATCATTGACTAAATTCATCGAAGTGTATCAGTAGTCGGATTGTATATGTAGTTTTTAAAGCGTGTTATTAATATTTACACTTCCATGAATAGTTGGCAGGGAGGTCTTTTGACCGAGCTCCCGGGTTTTGACATGAAAATCGCTATAGATGCTTGTTTGACTCGTCAAAATGCCTAGTGAGTCAACTTTGATGAGCATCATCAAATTTCAAAGTTTCAAACTGAAACAGTTCCTTAGCTGAATAATTATCGTAATCTGCTTGTCAAATACGATCTGAGGGGGTGGTGTCCTTCCAAAAACTGCCGTAAAACTGACTTCAGCCAGTGAATGAAGATGTCTTTGACAACCATGTCCATAAGCCTATTTCTGAAAATCACTTAAATTTCATAGTAAATCGGTATTCAGAATTTGATATCGAATCGACATCGATATCATGATTATCAATGGCACCTCTAGTGAAAGGTACATTCTTGCTTGTTCATCTTTTGTGGCGTCAGTAGTAGAGCGTCGGAATTGGAATTGAGTGGTCCCAGGTATGATACTCGGTCAGACCACGTATGCAATGTCATTGAGCAAGGGGTACTTGGCTGAATCGGACCAGATCAGTGGCTGATTCGGACCAGATCAGTGGCTGATTCGGACCACTCGAAAAACTTCTAATTTTGTTATAAAATTAGCATCGATTTCATACTTATCCAGATATGTAGACTTAGAAAACTGGTTTTGTTTGCATTTAGACGATAAAAGGATGTAAATATTTGTATATTAATGAAATATTTAACTCAGATATCAGTGGCTGATTCGGACCAGATTAATGGCTGATTCGGACCAGATTAATGGCTGATTCGGACCAGATTAAATCAGGGACCAGTTTAGGGGGCGACGTGGGCGATAATGTCGCCTCTTTTGGCTCCGTTTCGCTTTGGCGTTTGGAAATAGGGAAGTGCAAGTCGCCCTGTCGATTTTCGGCAAAATTTGGTTAATTTCCATCAAAATTCGCCGAGAAATCTATCATTTTCGCTTGATCGCGCTGGGAGCCGCCATGACACCTAGGATGGGAAATAACTCTGTCCGTCGTTTCGGCTACTTAAAATTTAACGTGAATTGCCATCTGTCTAAACATGCAAATTGACTGTACATTTTATGTTGTTTTTTTTTGTAATGCAATATTTAAAAACTGCAGACTAATTTCGCGATCAGCAAATATTTAGTGCCGTTTTTCTTGTGCACAGAAAATCAATATACTGCCCAGTGCACAGACACAAAAAAAAAATTTGTTTTGGCCTATGGTCATATAGTAAGTAATATAGCATGTTTCAATTTCGTTGGTTGCCTTTATTATATATTACTTACCTACTATATGACTATCGTTTTTCTTGTCATATTTTTTTTCCGTCATGTTCTTCAAATTTCATCCTGCACACATGATACTACAATCAGTACACCGGGTAATAGAAATTGTATGGTATATATACCTGTATTTACCACCAAAATCATCCAAATTCTTATTTCCCGGTATCCAAATTCTTATTTCCCGGTATTTCCCAGTATTTCCCGCCGTCCCGGGAAATGAAATTGCCAACCCTGATGACCATAGACAAACATTTTTTTTGTGTGTCTGGTGCCTGTGGCCCAGTGTTAACAGACAGCATTTGTGCTAAATATAGACACGCGTGTCTTTCATCATGCTATCAAAACATGATCGCGTCTCTTATCAGATTACACGCGAAGGCCACACAGGTCATTAGCTGCAGGGGAGAGTAATGTTTATCACAGGTAGTTTGATCGGACCAATGGCACACACAAAACGTAGCAATATAAACAATATATAGTTTGTGGGGTAAACAAATGTTTATATTGCTCCGTTTTGTTGTGTGTCATTGGTCCGATCAAACTACCTGTGATAAACATTACTCTCCCGTAAGCGCTTATAGGATTAAATTGGTGCCTATTGTGTATTTAATCGGGTCTCGCTTGATTATGCACTACTGTCCGAATACCGTAATTACCCGACATGTTATGTGTTGTGGACCGATATTTTTTATTTATTTTAATGAGGTTTAGTAATAATCATGAGTATGGTATTTATCATTTATACTAAATAAAATATTGTTCAACCATTGCTTGTATTTTCTTTCATATTTCTAAAAAAAGAGTTGTTTCCCCTATATTCTATATATATCTATTTCATATAGAATGTAGAGTAAAAAACTGTTTTTTACTCGCCCCTGGGTTTCATGATACATATAACAACTGAATTAGGCTCTATATATGTCATTAAATAATTTTATGCCAAATTAATTGACCATCTCCTGTGTTGTGTCAATTACTTTGTCATATCCTTATATAATTATAACGCATAGTTCAGTTCCTGGTTGACTTGCCTCACGACAACAAAACTTTCCAGTACTTGGCAAGTATTATAACTGTAAATTTGTGTTGTCGCGAGGAAATCAACACTTCTCCCTCACTTCTCCTTGAGTTGGTGTGACTTCTCCCTATTTTGGCTGGAGGGAGAAGTGATTTCTCCCTAAAATTTGGACCAAAAATGAACCCTGAGATTTTCATATTTGCATATTAATGAAATATTTTTTTATCGTAAATAGCTTGTATCATAATTACCTTTAAAGTCCTCCCAAAATTAATTAGTATTTATGGAACATATTCCACAATCCACTGGCATACATCACACCTTCTGTTTGTTAGTCTAATTATCGATGTTGAGTGAACGTTTTTTACACTTGTCCTAATTACTGATAATTACACGTATAATTAATAAGCTGTTGTGTAAGGAATTAATTATTGTAATTATTAGCAACGATTTAGAAAAGATCTTATTCAATGAGTCAAGTCATGTGACCCTGTTACCATGGTGATGATAATAAAAATGTACCTTGTTGTGTTATATATGATGCTCATGTGCTAGACTGGCCATTGGCCAAATGTGCTATCATTAAAAAATAAAACAAAATGTCCTACGTGTTGTGATTATTTTTTAGTTGCAAATGAATCAGGTATCTCCACCACCATTTCCCATTATTCAAAATCTGGTCCGAATCAGCCACTGATGTCCGAGGTTAATATTTCATTAATATACGAATATGAAAATCTGGTCCGAATCGACCACTTATCTGGTCCGAATCAGATGTTTGGATAAGTATGAAATCAATGCAAATTTTATAACAAAATTAGAAGTTTTTCGAGTGGTCCGAATAAGTCACTATCTGGTCCGAATCAGCCACTGATCTGGTCCGAATCAGCCATGGTCCGAATCAGCCGCAATTCGAGCAAGGCACCTCACACACATTGCTTAGTACTGGTTAACAACTTAGGTCGGCTAAGCCTGCCCAGGAAAACATGTCTAGGTCCCCGCAAGTGGTTTGACATTAATGGAACATACATACTTTTAGACTCTCGTCCATTTTCTTATAATTGTCACGTTTTGTTTTTACTTATTTTCAGGTGAAGTTCAAGGTTCACAGTCTCCATGGAGATTGTCTTTTATTCCAGAAGTATTCTGGGGATTCATTAATTTCATAGTATTGTTGTACGTATATTGTTTTGTCACTTAGACTTATAAAGATTAGTTATTCATGCTGGGCATATCCAGGTCTCACTCTAGATGGTGACTTGGGCGAAATAGTCACCCTAGGGACCCTGACATAGCCCCCTGGGCGCCTCACTTCTCCGTCCTTTTCATACCAGTAATATACATTGGCCCATTTATAAAGCACTCATTCTAATAATCTATTCAAAATTGGCAAATTGTGTCTCTTTAATAAATTGTGTTATTTAATAAATTTCAACAACATAAGGCTAAGAGACCAGTGTCATTTGATTTAAATCAATCACGATTTCAATCACTTGAAGAAAAAAAATTAGTAATAAATTATTTAAATAAAATAAATCTTTTTTGATTTTTTAAAAAAATCATGGTTTTTATCAACCCTGAAATTTAAAGACACACACATGCGGTGTCTCACTTCTCCCAAAATTTATGACCTGGGATTTAGTGCCACTATTTTTTTCATTGGCGACCGACAGCAGGAACCCTGAATAATAAAACAATTTATAATGGTCTGCTTTTCTGGAATCCTGTTGTTTTTAACATGATTTTATGTTAATTAATTAATACATGTATAGTAATACATTTATCAAATTAATTTAATCTTCAGGTTTATAATTTAATTTTTGCTTTTTTTCAGTTTCCGGACTATGGTGTCAGTAAGTCATTATTTTCTATATTAAATCAGGGCAATTATTCAGCTCAAACTGCTAAGACGTGCATGGTCTTAAGCAGCTACCTATGTTAACTAGCCATTTTGGCTGTCCAATTAGTGCAGTGGTTAGCGAGCACGCTTCTCACCAATACAACCCAGGTTCGATCCTCAGACCGGGAAGTATGTGAGATGGTACGATGGTCGCCAGATCGGACCAGTGGGTTTTCTCCGGGTACTCCTCCCACACGAATGACCACATTTACGCTTTCATCCGTGCTAACGAGAGTGATTAATATTAATATAAGTTGTTAAAAACTTGCTTCGCAAAACTAGCCACTTTCTGTAATTCCTTGAAAACGGCTTTTTTATTGTTTTTTTATTCCTCATAATTTCATATATATACAGATAAGTATCATCGTTATCATCGTTATCATCATCATCAATCCTCTTCACCCCGGTTGGGGTATAGGGCCTTCACCACTGCTCTCCACTTGGACCGGTCCGTTGCTGCTGCTTTGGCTTCCCCCCCAGGACATCCTGCTTCGGCGCAGCTCACTGTCCAGAGTCCTTCGCCATGTCGTAACTGGTCGACCTCTTTTCCGTGTGCCCTGTGGATTCCTTGGCGTGCTATGTTGGGCTGGTCTCGTCGTAGAGTGTGCCCTATCCACCGCCACTTCCTCTG
>CM026398.1:22832507-23003823 GCA_014843695.1 Archivesica marissinica
ATCCCACTCCACATGGCTTCACCCCATCCCACATGGCTTCACCCAATCCCACTCTGCATGGCTTCACCCAGATCCCACTCTGCATGGCTTCACCCAGATCCCACTCCACATGGCTTCACCCAGATCCCACTCCACATGGCTTCACCCCACTCCACATGGCTTCACCCAGATCCCACTCCACATGGCTTCCCAGATCCCACTATGCATGGCTTCACCCAGATCCCATTCCACATGGCTTCACCCAGATCCCATCTGCATGGCTTCACCCAGATACCACTCCACATGGCTTCACCCAGATCCCACTCCACATGGCTTCACCCCACTCCACATGGCTTCACCCAATCCCACTCTGCATGGCTCACCCAGATCCCACTCCACATGGCTTCACCCCATTCCACATGGCTTCACCCAATCCCACTCTGCATGGCTTCACCCAGATCCCACTCTGCATGGCTTCACCCAGATCCCACTCTGCATGGCTTCACCCAGATACCACTCCACATGGCTTCACCCAGATCCCACTCCACATGGCTTCACCCCACTCCACATGGCTTCACCCAATCCCACTCTGCATGGCTCACCCAGATATAACAAAAATTCCTTGCAGACATAAAGAATTAAATCTGCGTGTCACATATCTAGCTTCCGTTTTTCCTGTCGTTGATTTGGAACTGGTTAGGCAGAAAATTTCATTTTTAGACACAAATTTTGTACGTACATGTATGCAGCTATTTGTGTATTCTCCGATAATTATCTTGTCACATTTCCAACCTACCGGTATTCTTTATTTTACATAATTGTATGCTAGAATCATAAGACAACTACCGATACATATATCTGTTTGTGTGTATGTTAGTTTAAACACATTTATTCATTCATAATGTACAAGTGCATATCTATTATATACAGAATGAAAATGGATTTAATTGAAAGCTGAAAGCTTATTGAGATTATCTCCATATTATATCTATCATATCTGTTTGTTTGTTGTATTTACGAACCTGATCTATGGCCTGCATTGAGAAGTTGAAGGTCATAAACTCACAAATAGGTCTCAAACCGGCCTGAAAGAGCAAAAATAGTCACATACAAGCAATGTCAAGGTCATAATTCATATACAACGCAATGCCAAGGTCATAATTCATATACAACTCAATGTCACGGTCATAATTCATATACAATGCAATGTCAAGGTCATAATTCATATACAACGCAATGCCAAGGTCATAATTCATATACAACACAATGTCAAGGTCATAATTAATATACAACGCAATGTCAAGGTCATAATTCATATACAACACAATGTCAAGGTCATAATTCATATACAACGCAATGTCAAGGTCACAATTCATATACAACATAATGTGAAGGTCATAATTCATATATAACACAATGTCAAGGTCACAATTCATATACAATACAATGTGAAGGTCATAATTCATATATAACACAATGTCAAGGATATAATTCATATACAACACAATGTCAAGGTCATAATTCATATACAACACAATGTCAAGGTCATAATTCATATAAAACACAATGTCAAGGTCATAATTCATATACAACACAATGTCAAGGTCATAATTCATATACAACACAATGTCAAGGTCATAATTCATATATAACACATTGTCACGGTCATGAT
Source organism: Archivesica marissinica (assembly GCA_014843695.1). Lineage (NCBI taxonomy): Eukaryota > Metazoa > Mollusca > Bivalvia > Venerida > Vesicomyidae > Archivesica > Archivesica marissinica. The sequence goes on from CM026398.1 coordinate 22,834,159, forward strand.
ATGAAATTAAGTTTGAAACAACAGCAATTAATTCATATACAATGTACTATCGTATTTTACGACATGAAATTAACAAACACCTGAAACAACAACATTTCGGGTGTGTTTCTATCCCGACAAACAAAACATGTGATTGTTTTTTGTTTATTTGATTTAAATCATGTTTTGCTAATCGTTTGTAAGATGATGATTTCCAGTGACACTGGAATACAGATGATATCCTACAGGGAGGTATTTGTAAAAGCAGGCATCAACCAAATAACAGACAAGAAGACAAAATAACAAAACACATGTATTCGTTTATATAGCATTATATTGGGTCATGTTAGAATGGAAATAATATTTGTCTTGTCGTTGTTTATCGGTGAATAAAACATAAATTTACATTACCATATGTAAGTGATAAGTTTAGAATACATACCATAGCCGCACCAACAGCTATGCCAGCAAAGCCCATCTATAAATAGAAATTACAATAAAAGATTTATGATTCGATTGTTTTAAAGCGACATTACATCGCAAAAAGCAAACGTGAAAAAATACATTGCTACTACATATTCTTCGAACACTAACAATGAATCAATAAACAGTGTTTTTGTGGATTGAAAGTATGATTTCATATAACGGTCATCCATACGCATATGAATTGGCGTTTGTTTGTCATCGGAGTCAATACTAAACGCGAGATAATGTCGTTTTAGGGATCATTTAACTAAGAGTAGTCTACAAATAAATGTGAGATATAACGGTAAATCTGTACAATAAATCGTGTTATTCAGGATACACTAGTTGTATTACGCATGGATGTTTACATTATTTTGCTGTCAACAAACCGCGTATACGACGTTTGTTTATTAGTTAAAATACTCAGTATTTCAGGCAAATATTTGGAAAACAATTATACCATATAATAGGAAAATACATTCTGTAAAAATTTGTGTTTTCACTGATGTAGTGTCGCTTTAAGAAATGAATCACGGGTTAATAGTGTTCAAAGGGATATGAACTACATTGGGCATGTTTAAAGTGCTAACTTAAACATGCCCAATGTAGTTCATACCCCGATGGAAACTATTACCTACGATTCATTACTTATATTTACATTAATTATTCTTTTCAATGACACAATATAGCACACTTCATTGTATGTAGTCCAGATTTGTGACTCAGTGAGTCGCACCTGGTAAATAGATCATCCTTGGAACAGCGTAAACTGTAAGGCATGCCTTTTCTTGCCAAGAACGCTGGGAATGTGCAATATATTCGGGGTTTATTCTAGGTCAGATTTTTTTGGGAGAAGTGAGAAAGAGCGTGATCGCATCCATAAACGGTGTTCATTAATAAATGTCTGCAAAATAGGGTTAGAATACATAGTATGACCATTATATACAACATTTGAATAGGTGTGCTTTATATTTGGCCACTGTATCTTACTGGACAAAATCTTGTATGAAAATTGTAAAAAGATTTTACTTTTTTTTTTAGGGAGAAGTGGAGCCTCTAGGAGGCGAAGTCAGGGTTCCTAGGGCGACTATCTCGCCCGAGGCGCCCTCTGGAATGAGCCCTGGTATACCGATGTAAATATTGTGGTTAAAGTCACAGCAACAGCATAGGTTATATTGCGACTCTCCAGCAATTAATAAATGGCATAGCCCCCCCCGGGTGCCCAACCTGAGTAGTATTTCAGTCATATGGGTAGAACAGATGCCAGCAGGATAGCTTGCTCAAATGAATGAACTCAGCACCTTTTGTTCCATTCTATGAACTAACAGTCAACACAAATTGCTGTATCAGTTTATATAGGGTGTTTATAACAACAGGACTGGGGATGGAAAAATGTGAAACAGAGGAATTCTGCCAAAATACGGAGAAAACTGCACCTTATCCCTTAACCTGCTAATCACAACTAATGTCGTATTTGCAGCATTGAGCCTGATCAGACTCAGTGCCGTTTGCTATTCGGATAGTGGAGCTAACACATTTGTCTGAATAGCAAACAAGATAGATTGTTACGCAGCGGCTGTTGTAAAAAAAATCGGAACAGCTTAGACCAAATCTGACAATATTTATTTCTATACCATAGTGCAATAATTATATACAACTTCTGCTCTAATTCCAGAGCTTACCTCCCCCAATTCCAGAGCTTACCTCCCCCAATTCCAGAGCTTACCTCCCCCAATTCCAGAGCATACTCCCCAATTCCAAAGCATACCTACCCCATTTCCAGAGCATGCTCCCCAACAATTCCAGGACCATATCGAGACCAAAACCCGTAGATTTGTATTACTATGTTTAGACAAAATTACCCATTTTGATAAATGAACTGGTCCAAATGTAATGTTCTGATTAATTTATTGACGAGCCGTCTCATCAGGATCTGCACCTTTTGCCAGTAATATTACTATTTTTAGACAAAATTACCCATTTTGATAAATGAACTGGTCCAAATGTAATTTTCTAATTTATTTATTGGTCTGAAAATATCATGCGTTCTGTTCTGATCTTGCCAGCACATAGTCTGGTCAGACGACACGTTCTGTTCTGGTCTACAAATATCATGGGGACGAGTCCATGTCAGTTACTTGGTGTTGAAAGGGTTAATAACCGGATCACTGATCACACTGGCGATTGTTAACCGACCAGATCACATGCATACCTCTGTTATTGGGGTATCTATAACTCTATCGTCTCCGTATTTCCGCCAAAGGTTCTTGGATACCTGAAATAGTAATATTTATGAATGGGAGGTGAAGGCGTGTCCGGTGTAAATAAGGAAGACTCATTTTAAAGGTGATGATTGTTTTACACATCATGCATGCATAGCTGCTCTCATTAACATTAACCCTGCATGTGGCTCGACTCATCTCGCACACATTCGCAGGCAAATATAAAGTGTGACATTACTTTTTACGAATATTATGCGTCCAGGTCTGCCATGGTCTAGCAACGCCATTATTGCTAGATTCCCATTCATATGTTGCAAAAATATCGGTGTAATGAAAATAACCGGTTGCCCATCCATATGAGCGACGCCTCCTGAAGATATTAGTCATTTTAGATTTTGGAGGAGAGTGCAATGATACAGACAGAGACCCATTCCAGAGTCTCCTCTGGTTCTTTTGCGTGCACGGTGTAAAGCACCGACACGAGACCTCGGTTTAACGTCCCATCTGAAAGACTGTTACCTAATTTGATTAGGGTCAGACGGGGGGATCGAACCTGCGATCACTGGATTCCCAGTCCATGTGGGGATAAGAAATCTAGCAATTTAAGATCAGATGACTCACGAGTAGAGACCCTTACTTTATATGCACCGTCATATTCAGCTACTTCTTCACCTAACAGGAAAACCTTCGGATCACGCTCCATTTCTTCATCCATGGCAGTATTCAGCGCATCTCTTACGATCATAGTCTATGAAATATAGAAGAACAGTCAGACCATTATCAAGCAGCCACCTGTGCTTAAAAATGATAAATAATATTAGAAGGAATGTGCAAATAACATAGATCCAGATCAGCCGCTGTCTCATTTGAAAGACTGTTAATATTATTAAGGTCAGTGAGCGATGAAGATTGAGCTTATTTACCTTATAAACCCGTCAGCTTAATCCCTTATAAACACGATGCTTATTTGGTTATAGCAGAATAGCACACTATTGTGGCATGTCGAAAGCTCACCAAATCTCACATCAATGGTCTTGGTGTGACGTAATCAAATTTGCACAGCTGACATGGGGAACTAGGGGAGGTGACTCTCGCCCACATGGTTCGTCGGCAGCGAAGGCTAAATAACCTCTCAATCATCATCATCGGGGAACTAGGAAAGACATGTATTTATTCACAGGAGCTTGCAATTTTATCCATAACTGGCATAGGGCACCAAAAGCATGGTACCTCTATCCTAGAACCCCTCTAGGTACATTTTAGAAGTTGAACCCTTGGCCACTCCAGCTACTAAGACCCCAGATGGCAGATTGTACAGTATTTCAGGCATGGTTGGGTGCCCTGGTAGAACCAAAGACCTTCGGAAGTTCCTCAAACCAGCTATATTGCTTCCTCACAGGAGAGAATGTGACACCCCCCTATGGGATTCGAACCAATTTTTCACCACAACAGACTGACTTTGTACGATACTAGTGGAAAGCAATAACGGAGAAAAAGTGATTAGGTTGACATTTAAAATAAGATGTAAATTAAGTTTTACCTGTGCCGAATGTTGTGCAGATACACCAAAGCTTCTCGACACATTCAGCCATAACTTCGGCTGAAACGAAAATATGTTTTAAACAATTACAACAATGTCTATGCTGGAGTAATGTGCAGGGAAACATGTATGTAATAATGAATTTGGACATCAAACATATCCAGCCTGAAAATCAACTTTCTGGTAACAAACCACGGAAATTCTGAATCTATTATTAGACTCGCTCCCATTATAAGGAGCTTTGCTCGGTTATTTCCCGTAACCCATTTGATTCTGGATACCGTTCAAATAGTGTTTGTAAAAAACATAGAGCCAGATCAACCGCCACGGAACGTGCCGTCTGATCAGGCTCTATGCTGTTTGCTTTTCAGATGATCTTGCTAAGATACTTGGCTATGTAGCAAACATCATAGATCCTGATCAGCCTGCAGCGTCACGTTGCGGCTGATCTGGATCTATACTGAGCCAAAAAAGAAAGTATCCACTCTATGTCTCTATCGATATATAGAAAAGGAGTACACATCCGAATTTCTAATTTGCATTGAAATAAAGAAGAAACCTTTTTTGATATCCTGTAAAATTTTGAAGCAGTTGCTATACGGATTTCATCGAAAAAACTTGATCGATATTACATAGGGGTCGATTTCCGAAATAACAACCGTTTCGATAAATCTGCATTAGCTATCGGGAAAGTTAAAAATTCCATTTAATGGGATTTTTCTCCAGTGAAAGTGTGATGTTGGTGGCAGTGAAAGAGCTAATATCTCATGTGTCCGCCGTATTGCCCAATGCACGTCAATATCCGCCGTCGCATGCTGTCGACGTAACGTTGTATGTAATGTGCCGGTAGGTTGTTCCATTCAGCCTGCAATGCTGCTGAAAGGTCATGTACCGTGTTGATTACATAATGTGTTCTAACACGACGTCCTAACTCGTCCCAAATATGCTCGATGGGATTTAAGTCGGGACTAATTGCCGGCCAGTCTAAAACGTTCACGTTATTATTCGCCAAGAAGCGTCGAGTAAGTGCTGCTGTATGGGGCCGGGCGTTGTCATGCAGTATCGAGTAAGTGCTGCTGTATGGGGCTGGGCATGCATAAGTGTGACGTTATGTCCATTACGCTGAATAAACGGAAGCACTTCTGCTTGAAGAACATTATTGACGTAGGTCTGGGCATTAATGTTTCCGTGAATAACGATTAGACGAGTCTTTTGATCATTCATTATTCCGCCCCAGACTAAAACTGAACCTCCCCCAAAACGGTCTATTTCAATGACGCACGCATCAGCGTAACGCTCTCCCCGACGATAAACTCGTTCACGTCCGTCGGCATGGCTCAAATTAAATCGCGATTCATCCGAAAATAACACTGATCTCCATTCAGCACGTCGGAAACGCCGGTGACGTCGGCACCAACCACGTCTCGCAGCCCTATGATGCCTTGTTAAAATTTGGCCAAAGTAGGGTCTGTACGGACGAATCGGGTCATTATGTTGCCGAAGTCGGTTCCGAACTGTCTGTGCACTGATTCCGTGCCGTCGTGCTGTTGCTGATGCTGACAGACGACGGTTACGTAAATTTTGAACCGTAATGTACCGATCATCCGCCGCAGTCGTTACACGTGGCCGACCTCCTCGGGGACAGTCACGAACATTTCCCATGGTCTGGAAACGTGTACGCAAGCGGTTAATTGTTGCCCTTGTGCAGCCGAACAGCCGGGATATATCGGCTACTGATGCGCCAGCATTCAACATCCCGATCGCCTGGATCTCGTTGGTCGTTATTTAGTCGTGGCATTATGCTTCGATTGAATCTGATGTGATCTTTTTGTATTGTTCGTAACTGCTGGTCAATCAGTGCAGTCAGATACCAACACCGGATATCGACCATCGCTACATGAGGCGCACGTGCAAAACAAGATAATCGATCCTTGCGGTTTAGCACTTGGCTAAATGTTGATAAATCCAAGGTTAACAGGTACTCCTAATAAATGCATGTACATTATTTTTGGTTATTTTGGCGAATTGTTCATATTTATGAAATAATTCAAAAAATAAAAGTGGATACTTTCTTTTTTGGCTCAGTATATGTTGTTTGCAAAAGCCTTTAAATGTATCCAGAATGAAATGGGTTAATGATCAATTGAAAATAGCTATTAGTCAATTAATCAAAAAATGTCCTTAGTTTCTGAGTATCATTACTGACTAGCATTCTCTAATGTACATTTCCTTCCCATGATTAATAAGACAATTGCACTTAAAAGTAATGATATGTACCCAGCAAAAGGCGTGAATTAAATTAAGACGATAAAAATATGTATTTCAATTAAGTCACTGTTGGTTTGGATTTTTTTGGCAATATTACAATAATACATTCTTTAATCAATATCATCGTTAATTTATAATTATCTAGCGGATTTTACTGTAATACACATATTTACATTTCATTGTCTATTATCTAATTTATCTTTGGCTGTCCGATTAGCGCAGTGGTTAGCGCGTTCGCTTCTCACCAATGCAACCCGGGTTCGATCCTCGGAACGGGAAGTATGTTAGATGGTACGATGGTCGCCAGATTGGACAGGTGGGTTTTCTCCGGGTACTCCGGTTTCCTCCCACACGAATGACCACATTTACGCTTTCATCCGCGCCAACGAGAGTGATTAATATAAGTTGTTACTCTTGTCGCAACAGAGAGCGTGGCTGCTGGATCATTCACTCTATATTATCCACAGGGATTCGGCACGTTTGGGGGTACTAGTATATATATTTAAGTACAGGGATTCTACTCTGTGGGATGTCAGATTTCGCATCGATCAGTAAAATGGCCCTATCTGAAACAATTTTGTACAAAGCTGTCCAAATATAACGCCTATCCCGAGTCTTTATATTGTTCTTCAAATAAAACACAACTTTAAGCTGCATGCATGTATACTTTGCAAACAATTGCCACAAACATTGGCCATAGCAGGTCACATTTCCATACTAGGACACGGGTTCTGTCAGCAACAACAAAAAATCTTCGACGGGAGAGTTTTAACTGTGAATAACATCATCAATAAAATGTGTTTCCACTAACGTGTAGGTTTATTCGGCAAAAATGTACGTCAAAAAGAGATTTCGTAGCATTTTCAATTTGTTTTGAAAATTTCTAAAGCGGCGCAATTCGCGTTGAAACGAGCGTTCTGATTGGATTATGATTATTCTTCATATATAAAAAAACATCTTGTTACATTCTAATAATCCAATCAGAACGCTCGTTTCAACGCGAATTGCGCCGCTTTAGAAATTTTCAAAACAAATTGAAAATGCTACGAAATCTCTTTTTGACGTATATTTTTGCCGAATAAACCTACACGTTAGTGGAAACACATTTTATTGATAATGTTATTCACAGTTAAAACTCTCCTGTCGAAGATTTTTTTTTGTTGCTGACAGAACCCGTGTCCTAGTATGGAAATGTGACCTGCTATGGTCAATGTTTGTGGCAATTGTTTGCAAAGTATACATGCATGCAGCTTAAAGTTGTGTTTTATTTGAAGAACAATATAAAGACTCTGGATAAGCGTTATATTTGGACAGCTTTGTACAAAATTGTTTCAGATAGGGCCATTTTACTGATCGATGCGAAATCTGACATCCCACAGAGTAGAATCCCTGTACTTAAATATATATCCCGGCATGACGAGTTTTCGCCCAGAACAGATTTTCGCCTAACTGTGGGAATAGCAAGTCGCGAGAGATCACGCAATATTTCACGCTCCAGTTACCGGAATTATAAATAAACATACCTTGTGCACTTCCAATCTATTTCTAACTGATCATAATATATCAGACAAGGTAAATTAGCGGTGAAAACTTTAAACCTACCCCAGTTTTCACTAATTTCACTATATCCGTTTTATGTCACCATATAAATATCATTTTTTAAAGAAATTGGCAATTTTTTCTCCAAAATGACATATGCATCGTCTGCCACGCCAATATATTTACGAATAAAAATGTCATTATAGTCTCACTGCTCCGTGTTTATGAGTTATGCCCGTTATTACACACAAGGGGTCCTTATTCATAATATCGATTTTCACCGTTTTTCGCCTTCAGGTCCATGTGTTTTCACAGAGGTTCTCCAACTGATATACATGGTTGTGTAAACCTAGTTATTCTCTGTTAGGCACCGTGTGATGTGTTCGATGGATGGGTCCAGTTACGGTTCTGCACCCAGTCAGAGTAATTAGGAGGGGCGACAACTTCTTATGCCCCATGTGTTTGTCTAAGTTAAACTAAATTAGTGTTTTAGATACAGTATAGTCGTTTCTTAACATACCGCTGGTCGTAACATACCGAGGCATCCACACTTTTTCAGAACGAGGTAAACTAACGCCACCTATCAGTCTTTCCATTGGATCAGTGTTGACCCAGAAATGTTAACATGTGTTGATAAACAAGAAATCATAAACTGTCAACGTAAGTGGTTCGAAAATTACTGATGCAAGATGCTTACCTGAATATCAAGATCTATGCAAAATTACCCCACCCCTTTATCTGATAAAATGCTCCAAATGTCCATAATATATATTTATGTTCATTCCAACTTTGTAAAATGGCAGTCTGCTACCTGGTATTTATGAATGAAGCTGTTTTGATCACGTGTTTAGGTTACTACGTAATTCCCGTATTACCAAATATGGGCATAATTTTAAGGTCCGAGACGCGCTTTTTCTATTGAATGATTATTTTTCAAAACAGTTCCCCCCCCCCCTCAAATGTAGTATTTTTTATTAAAAACAAGTTGATGTTCATATCTATTGAACTTTCTTCCGTGATGTAAATCTATTGACATTTGGTGATATAGCCAGATTCCCGCATTTTATTATTAATAAAAAGTACGCCCATCGTGAGCCTAAGGCTGTTTGTTGTTTTCTGGTGGGAGATTAAAAAGATATTCATGTTTTATGTTAAAATGACAAATTTACTGCTAGACTTACATATTAAAATTTTATATATTTATACAGATTAAGGTCTCTATCAAATACTCACATAATTTTATTATGACTACCTTTGTATAAACACCCAAATCAGGGCCTCAGTCATTTGCCGCGGTATACTCGGAACTATTGACTACGTAACTGCTGACACGATGGCATCAAAAACATGATAAACACAAGTGATTCCCAATAGTATTTCTTCTTTGTGTATTTGTAATGTTGAAGTGGAGAAGTCATAGAATGAAGCAAAATGAGTTTTAAATTCAGGTACATAATAGTATATCTGTAATTTGGTTTTTAATAGCTAGTACCGCGATATACCCATAATGCATCCTATATAGACAAAATGCTCTCCAACAAATGAATTTTGAGTGAAAATGATAAATTAAGCCTATTATTAAAGTAAGTGTTCCTTATTTATATTGTTTTGTTAAAAAAAACTGTTGTTTACATAATAATGCTCGCGCTGTAGGCAATTTCCACAGTTAGGCGAAAAACATGTGACGTCATTCCGGATTACTGAGAATGAGGTATCCCCAATGACCGTAATATCGGTGAATACTAATAAGCGGTGATATTAGAATAAATCCAAATGAAGCGCACATGTTCATTTTGTGCATACTATTGACAATTTCCGTCAGCTTTCTGCAACTGTCCATAGCAAAAACTAGCTGAAATGTCATTTCTACGGGTAAATTTACCGTAATTTATTCAAAACTTGTTTTTTCCTCTTACACTCGTAAGTTTGTGTTCATGTTGTCAATATTTAGGTGAATTTCAATGGATTTGTTATCTATCGGCTGCATTTGACATTTGTAAGGTGCCCGCTACTCATGTGACATCACGTGATTGCCTTATATGGCATTTATTGCTACTGGTATAAACTTGTGAGGTGAAATTTACATCGTCACCGGTTATTGGTATCACCGCGTAAATAAAAGATGGAGGCATGTGCTGTTGCTTTCACTTTGTTTTTGATTTAATTATGATTTATTTCCTACTAACTAATATTGCATACAATAAAATAAATATGATTATGCTTAATTGAGAGTGAACATTATTTGCACAGCCTCGTTTTGGAACAAAAATACACAGGCTATTGCTTATGTCACCGGTTACCGGTATACCCAGGATACCGGTACTTTTCTCAATAAGTAAACAATCGGTTTTCTTCGAGATTTTGGGGAATGAAAGGTAAAATATTGTTTATTTGGTGACATAAAATTGTTTGCAGTGTATGACAATTCTAAACCTATAGGAGTCCGTTATGTACTACGTCGTCGAAAACCAGTAACACCGGGATATACTAGTACCCCCAAACGTGCCGAATCCCTGTGATATTATCAAGAGCTAAAGCGTGTTCATTATTCCAATCAATAGAATATGGACAATAGTATCAGCTAATTTATTTATATTAACCATACATGATATGTCAATCCAAAATTAGAGTCAACAGAATATTATATAATATATCTTACGACAATTAGATTTTAGAAGAACGAAACATGTGTCAATTGGAAGTTATTTCATATTTTCGCTTTCTCTAATTAATTTCGGTTAAAAGCATGACAACATGTTACATATCTAATACAATTTAAATAGTCGATGCTATAACCGGTGAGTTTAGTTAAGCATTTAATTAATAATTTGCAAATAAAATACCGAATTCAATTTTCTGAAGATCACGGTCGCCATTTTGAAAATCCCGGAATGACCTCTGAACAATGCACACAACATTAAGACGTCACTAAATGTTCGGGTGATTTGGTCCGCTTTCAAGGTCGATTTTTGCATGTGCAATTTTGCTTGACCTCTGGTCCTTGTGTGCACCGCTTGGGAGATTGAACATTGTATTAGTCAGGATGAAAATCTCAATAAAGGCTCTAAAAATAAATGTTGATAATGTTAAAGGGTAGCATATGCCAACATATATCAAAATGTTCGTCTACTCCTTGGGTAATTGAAAAAGTAGGTTGTCATTCTGGCATTTCACTCTCTTGGCCGCCATCTTGGATTTCAAAATGGCCGCCATGGAGCGGAAAGCTTTTACATATTTCGCCATATCTTTGCAACCAGGATAGATAGAAACACAAATAAAGTGTCTAAACCTATAGTTTAGGGGCCAAGGAATCTAATGAAATGGTTCGTTAGGTCAGTTTGGTAATACTTATTATGTTAACTATCCTTGAATACCGAGTTCCGACGCATCTAAGCGAAGAATCAACAATGACTTAACATAAAACGAATGAACTCATGTAAATAGTGTAGTATCTGTATAAATATATCCTTTTCTACATATTCAACGCGAGAAATTATGCTTATTACGCTTATTTAGTGTCAAAATATCACATCGACTCATGCCGCTATTGGGAATTCCTCTGAGCCGAGAAACGTCTATTACGACGCATTTCATTGGTTGACTAATGTCGTTCTAAATATAGTTAATTCACTCGCCTGTATCTGCTCTGCGCATTACATGTATTATACGTCATCTCAAACTAGCCTGAAAATTAATTCTGCATCACTAAATTACATTAAAACTGAGTGTACAACATGCCTTTATTTAATTATGCTAATAAACAGGAAGAGTGTCCCTGTTTTGCCGTATATAAACTATAACTATGAACAATTTGTAAATAATAACATTTAACTAGAAAGTATGCCTTGCTGTTGTCCTTATAGCACTCCCAGTAGTCCGTACATGCATAAAAACAGTGGTCATAGAAGTTGCTGCATACTGTTTATTCTTGCGTTTGTGAGCCTGCACAGATATTGATTAGTTCGAGATCTATTTTACTATCACAGAGAGATCACAGCAATAACGTATATAACGCATACACCTTTCCTAACAGTGAATCAATTGTCACGTGACCTACCGATACGCAGAGCTTAGCTGAGCAGACAGACCACAAATTGTTATGTTTGCAGTAGCATATTGCAAAATATTAGCTATTTAATGTAATGCACAAAGTTGCATTTGAATTTTGCTGTTAAAACAGACTGATTGCAATAACATTGATATAAAAATTATCTTGTAATCTCTCACTTTCCACATTTAGTCTGGGGAATCCCGTATCATGTTTACAACCACTGCAGATGAAAATAACGTCACCGGATATTGTGAATATTGAAAACGAGGTCAAAACATAAGCCGCGTCGTTTCATGTGAGCGTCGTTATAAGGAGTCGGACGATACACATTTGTAAAAACGAGACATAACAAGAAAAGCTACGACAACAATTGTTGCCATAGCAATACTCATCTGCTATAAATAACAATGTAGGGGTTAGAGAATGGATGTATATATTAGCAAGACATCTCAACCCCCCATATTTAAAAATCGCCATCGCATTTGGGCGACTAAGTTTTCTAAAACGATTAAAATAAACATCATCTAAAAGTGATGAGCCTGACCCTCTCAATATCAAATCTTTCAGATGGGACTATAAACGAGAGACTCGCCTCGTTGCTATACAACAGGCATATAAAACAACCAACGTGTGGACACCATTTAGGTGGATCTGTAGTCCAGTGGTAACACGCTCGACTGGTAATCCATGGATCACAGGTTCGATCCCCCGTCTGACCATAATACAATTAACAGTCTTTCAGATGGGACGTTAAACCGAGGTCTCGTGTCGGTGCTTTACACTGTGCACGTAAAAGAACCAGAGGAGACTCTGGAATGGGTCTATGTCTGTATCATTGCACTATCCTCCAAAATCTAAAATGACTAATCTCTTCAGGAGGCGTCGCTCATATGGACAACGTTAAATAAACGTAAAACACACACTATTTATACTAAGAATAACTATGCATGGATTACTGTTATGCACAAGAAACGACAATATAGCAAACATGTCGACAGTGTTTTAGAAAAGGGTTGTTGCACTGACTACATGTATATAAACCAATTTAGCTAAAGAATGCCTTTAAATCTTAATGTATATTCAATATGCTAGGTCACTTGCATAAGTGGTGATGGGTGGTAGGGGAAACCTACATTTGTATATTCGACCTGTAAATAGGGGTGAAAGGTTAGACAAGAAAGTAGCAGTTAATGGAAATTAAAAATTAGGAAGCAGTGGTTAGGTAAAATACATTAAAGACATAAAAACATATATACTGAGTCAAAAAAGAAACGATACCAAACTAAAAATGACGTAAAACGGATAAAACCATAGAAAGGTTTAATATATTATTACGTATCAGTACCGGGCATCTTATTGCAACGTCAGTCAACCATAAACACAGGTAAATAAACACCCGATAATCCTGGAACGCCGAATTTCCGATTTGCACGTGCTCCTCAACAAAGACAACTTCCTACACATGTACAAATCGGAAAACCGGTTTATTGTACTGGTATTGCATTATCATCGAGGAAAAACACCTTACATACCGATTGTTACCTCTAACAAAATGCCTAGGCTAAACCGCACTCAGAGAATGCGTGCCATTGGCATGATTGACGGCGGTTTACGTCAGCGTGACGTCGCAAATCGACTCGGGGGTTACGCGGATCACGATAACACGTCTACTTCGACGTTATCGAACACATGGATCGGTGGACGACCGTCCAAGATCTGGTCGACCACGTGTGACGACGCGTGAACAGGACCGTCACATTCGTACGTCACATTTACGTGACCGGTTCCTACCTGCTACGCACACAGCTGCCGTTACTCCTGGGATGACCAACAATCGCATCAGTGCACAAACAGTCGGGAACCGGCTCGGTGAACGTGGCATTCGTGCCTATCGGCCATACGTTGGACCCATCCTGACACGGAGCGGATGGCAGAGAGCGGGTATATCACAGACGCGGTGAACGTTACGCCGACGCATGTGTACGTCAGGTCGATCTGTTCGGGGGCGGAAGCGTTATGGCGTGGGGCGGTATCACCTTCGGCAGTCGCACTGAACTGTTAGTTGTGGACGGGAACCTAAACGCCCAGCGGTACTGTGATGAGATCCTTGCGCCAGTTGTTGTGCCGTTCTTTAACGCCAACAGAAACGTCACACTGTTCCAACAGGACAACGCCAGGTGTCATACTGCTCGGATTTCCACCACATCATTGGAGCAGAACAATATTGAAACCCTGCCGTGGCCTGCTTTGTCACCAGACTTGTCACCCATAGAACATTTGTGGGATACGTTAGACCGCCGCGTCAGACGGTAACGTTAAACCAACTGAGGGATGTTTTGCGTCAGGAGTGGACAAATATTGACCAGCAAGAGATTCAGACACTCTTCCGTTCGATGCGACGGCGGTGCATTGCAGTGAGAGACGCAAATGGTGCCCATACTCGGTATTGACGTCTGTGTGACAACTCCATTAGACCCCTGTCCGACGAATTACGTCATCACGCAGCAGACAGTTTCGGAGGCTCATTATGCTTTATGTGCTCCTCTTTCAAACATGTTGGACTATCATCTTATGAATTTTCAAAGAATTTTCTAAATAAATGTTGAAATTATAGACACATAAACACCAGGTATCGTTTCTTTTTTGACTCAGTATATATATATTGACAAAATGTTGCTACCAAGTCATTTTGTCCATGTTTATAAATACATGTAGGCCTACAGTCTGGTGGAAAAAAACAAGGAATTTCTATAGTCAACAGTTGTGTTATCATCTGTGACCTGGGTTGGGGATTTGCGTCAGGGAATCACTTAATAACAATATTAAGAAATAAACATGTTTAATGCAAGTAAGATACTACAAATATCATCATAGTATATGACAGCAATGTTTCTACACAGATATTCAAAAAGATGCAAATCATAAAACATTGATGAACATTATTTATATACATGTAGTCTAAATACATATGCAATTGCATAAGAAATTATACATTTCTAACAACTTGAGCAAATATTTATGATGTTTTAGTTTATTAACAATAAAGTGGACCACGATGGCCCTATATCACTCACCTGACTCCATTGTTCACACAAGGGTGTCATGCAACAACTATGAATATCATACATTGATCAATCTTACTAAATGTCGGTGGTAGATTTTCCGAAGAATTTGTAATATTTTGAGATGGAAGAATTTGTACCATGATGACAAGTAAATACTAAATCATAAATGGTGACTATAGACCCTATGGTTGCTGAGGAGAAGACGCTTGAACATGTTCATTGTGACGACGTCGGACGAGCGGTAACCATATACATTGTATGTAGTTTCTTCAACACTTGCTAAAGTTTTTCAAGATTTACACATCTATAAACTACATGAGGGGATGCTATATTGTGATGTCCGCTTTAAACATCGTAAAAGGTTATTGACGGAAATAAACTAATGATCGAAAATGGATAACGGCTATTTTGAACATTGTGCGTAATTTCCATTTGTTTTCCATAGAAACTACCGCCAATCTGTAGGAGTAAACAGGTCAAGTGGTTGGGAAATATTTCTCCATAATTTAAATATGTAATTAATTGATGGCTGTTTGGGTCAGGCAGTCAGTGATTAAGTTTGGCTGAAATCTTGGGAAGAAGTCACTTATTCCTAACTTATTCTCACACTATTCATACAGTTAGAAATTTGAAAATTTACAGAGAAGTATAACTTCAACTACTGTGTTCAAGAATGTATGTTTAAATGTTAAACCAAATTGACCTGCATAGCCTACAGTAAATAAATATGTTATTGCTCTCTATCGTGACATGTATTTCACTAATATTCCAACACATTCAAGACACTGTATTGAGAGTTTTCCATAAATCACAATAAATGGTACAATGATCATCTTATTATTTTGCTATGTCTCATCACAGACAACCACTATGACACATTTGACTGTTCACATACGGAACGATACAGTACAACCGAACATCTGTGACCATCTGCAGCAAATATGTATTCCTGTAAAAGACAATATATAAATTCTTGTTATTGTATATACAGGCCCAATAGCTGTAGATTACTGTAATTGACATTGGCTTTCTGGCATTAGTGTCAAAATACAGGAACAAAAATGTTGGTTGGTATTATAATTTTTAGTGGCTTTACTGCGAGTACATGTGTGCACTACAATAACGTGGGTTCTTGGAAACATGATCTGATCGGACAAATCTATAATGTGGACCAATCTCTGAGTTTGTTGAATGCTAGACTTCATGTGTATTTCCAGGATCCTATCTACATGTTCCTGGTACTTGCAAAAATAATCCACCATATTGGAAATCTTAAAATCATCAAAAATTATGGGAATTATAATAGAAATAGTAAATGAATTTAAAATGGTAGACATATTGAATGGCAATTGGCAGTTTCGTGGAATCAAGTATAAGTTTTGAGAAGCGATTAAGAAAAAACGGCAGACAATACTGGCAAAGAACATGGTATCAATTGTGAGAACAAATTGTCAATAAATCACAAAGTTGTGATAAACTTCAGCCAAACATGGAGATGACTATTTCGTAATTGCTACAATCAACATGACCTATCCCACATCATGGCCGTTACCTTTCAGGATGATCATTACCGTGTGGACCATACCACATCACTGATCAGTCAATTGTAACCCCCCAACTCTCCTCCCCATCATATACAATTGTAAATGCTACGACATGTTCCAAAATGATAAAACATTCTCAACTCTCAAGATGAATATCAAGCATTTTTGATTGGCTGATTCTGGGTATCAACCTAACACTATGGTACAGAATTTGAAAATAGTTTTATAATCCTGGACGTACTATTTTTATGTTTGAATCTACATAATTTTATGCAGCAGTGCTTATTCGAAAGTGGTGACAACGGCAGGATCTTCAGGTTTATTGTTTGTCACTCCATTTGTGAATTCGAATTATCTTCCTCGCATACTAACTTTTGTGATTTTAAAAATCTCAGACATTGGCACAATTCAATTATGGCAGGCTTGTATATACAAGGACTGAAACTAAATGTTATGTCGATCCGTTGCATATTAATGACAATTTCTTCATATTATCATCAACATATGTAATCTGAGTTTCACTACAAACTGTTTTGGTACCATAGGCACCAATTACAGGCCATGATATTGTGATATTAATAGTTTGACACTGGTCAGACAAATGATTAAAATGCATACAAAATCTGATGTGTCTGACATGAGGAGTATTTCTCACTAGGGTTTTCACGGTTACACGTGTAAACGGAGCCGTGTCGTGTAATAGCAATACAAGTGTACTAATTGAGTAACCGTTTACACTATCTTAATTGATGACATCGTATAATGAAGCTTAGTGACGTAATAAAATCATAGCATCGACCGTTTCACTGAATTTTGTGAGACCTAGTACATGTCAAGCTTGGCCGGGAAATACTGGGGGCGGGACATAATCATGGAGAATAAACAAAGTGTAAATGATGTCATGCCGTGTACAAAGGATCGTGTACACGTTTACAAAAATCTGTACAGGTGGCAGCCCTATTTTTCACAATTACATGTATCAACATTACCCGACATGCCTGAAACATATGCTCTGCACATCATCTCGAGCAACATACATGTCAAGTGATTATAGGATTCCTCCAGCGGTTCAAGAGATTTGAGAGGACACAAATTTGTGACGGGCAGACGGAGACCATTAAGTAATGCGTGTTAAATATACAGAGATGCTACTAACAAAGGGTATTAAATAATGAAAATAAAATTACAGAGAATGTAGAAGTGGAATTCGCAGTTACAATTGCAAGGCAATGCACTTAAATTTCACATAATTATTGTCTTATCTGCCTTGTGGCGATGGATTAACTCTTTCCTTCATAGAGATTTAGGTTAGTATACTATTATATCTCCATACAAACGACAGCCATTTAATTATAGTGCAGTGGATAAGTAGTCACCATATCTATCCCAACTCTATAGATATTACTGGGAAAACATGAGATTCTGGCTTGCATTATGAACATTGGTTTGGCTACTACATTGTCAATGTATGTCGTATTGGTAATGGCAGCAAGAGGTGCTTCTATGGGGGAAAGGGTTAATATAAGTTGTAGGAACTTGTTTCGCAATCAAGTTAAACTAAATTTGTATAAACTAAATGTGGATTGTTTTGGCAAATACTTACACCATGATGAAATCCAAGGAATGCCATTGAGCTTGAATCTGTAACTTAACATCCTAGGTTGGAATGTCCTAAAAATAATAAAACATGTACACCAGTGAGTTGTTTTAACAGGAGCAGGGTAATACATATGTCGACGAAAACCATGCCCAGTTAAAGTGCTGTCACCCTTTTTGAGTATTTACTCATTGAAAAACAAATTAATATTAGTTTGTCTTGCTGAGAAATTGAATTTTCCATTTGGAAACTGATAGCATGTTGAGCAAAGAAAACACAGATAAAACAAGAAACAACTTAAGATGTATATACTTTTTGGGAGTATTCAGGAATAGTAACACTGGGATATGAAGTGTTTGGAGGTACTAATATATAAATGGTAGTTCAGGGATTCTATTCAGTAGGACGTCAGATTTCGCACTGATCAATAAAGTGGCCCTATATGCAACAATTGTAAGGAAATATGTTCCAATTATAGCGCCTATCCAGAGTCTTTATATATATAATAAGTGTTCTTCAAATAAATCACAATTTAAAAAAAAAATTCACTCAAAAGACGCAGGTTTATTCATCAAAAAATATAATTTTCAACGAGGTGCTTCAGTAGTGTAGATTAATAATGACACAATACTAATGAAATTCACGTGACTATTTCCTGAATACCCCCCTAAACTACAAACAAGAAAAACACATTAATAAATTGTTGACTGCTAAAATTATAAAATTATTGAGCTGAGTTAAATGCAGATATAATTATTACTAGTCTGCACAGTAATTTACCCTTTTTTGATAATGATGGGTTTCAGTCATCACATCTATACAGTCTGGTGGACAGTTCTGGCTTGACAGGTTCCCAGCCGCTCCCTCGTCTAAGTCAACACAACCAAGGTGGAACCCATCCATTACAAATTGATAAATTGCGCTGCATCATCATCTTTGTATCATAATTGTGTTAGCGACAGAGGCAATGTAGCATGTTGTCTGGAACCGAGTCTACCACGCTGTGTTTCCACTTCCTGGACATTGTGATGTCAACCTAGTAGAATAAAAGGTGTGTTTTGCATATAAATCGACAGTTATGAAATGCTAAACTGTCTAATCTTATCAGTGATTATTATGACATTGCAATTACTTTAGTTGGTGTCGGTTCTTCAGACTGCCCAGTTAATTGGTTAATCCAGTTGGAAGTGTGGAAGGCTTGTAAGACGGCAGCCATGTGTTCAAGCCCCCAGGACACAGGTTTTCAGGGAGTTAAACATGTTTGCTACACTCCTTGTCGTTAGTCAAAGGCATATATTATGTGGATTTGCTAAATAAACATTGGTGTTGTTGTTGTATAATTAGAAGTCATTGCAGATATAGCGTGTGAATGACATTTTCTGCTTAAAGCATAGGAAAGAAACGTTGGCCTTGCCAGGGGTATTTACAATGTAGCGGCATCGGTTATCTTTAGTGTTGTTGATGGTGTAAAGGACAATGAGTAGCTTTATTTTGCGAGTAATTCTCAGCACCTCATACTTGTCTGTACATTTACAAAGAACAGGAGGGAGAAGTGTAGCGATTCGGCACAGTCTATACATCAGACTGCACATGCCCACTTAGGAGAGCCAACTTGCAAGCGGGTGGTCGTGGGTTCAATCCCTGCACCATTTTACTTTTTTGTATGTATGTTCCATTAATATCAAACCCCTTGCACGGACCTAGCCATGTTTTCATGGTCAGGGTTAGCCGACAAATACTAAGCAATGTGTGTTAGGTGCCTTGCAACAGCCAACAATGACACTACATATGTGACCTGACCGATCATACAACCCGGGACAGTTCCATACCAAATCCGACGCTCTACCAATGGACCAAGGACGCTAGTCCTATATATCTAACTGATATATAATTATACAATATATATATAAGATCTCTACATAAAATATATAATTGAGGTTTAGCATTTAGAATTTGAAAAATGCCTGGATTACACAGGCACAAGACACAAAAAACATTGTTTGGCCTATGGTCATATATTAATGTAGCTTACTATATGACCATAGGGCAAAAAAGTGTGTCTTGTGCCTGTGCCTGGATAGTAAAAGGTCACATTTTTCAAGTCTAAATATTACTACAAGGACGCCACCCATTTTTCTTCAACAATTCCATGGGAAATCCTGATAAATGACAAATATATATCGGCATCTGATTGACTGGTCGAGAAAAGGATTGTACGTACAAAGCAGTTCAATGTAACTGAATCAAGTGAATGCTATGATTTCTGGAAAGTAGGTAAACATTGAAAAACAGGTTCTAATAATAATTACACCAAACAGACTACATCTATCTTCCAGTATCATAAAGAAATATTTCTAAATCAAAACGATATTACTTACTTGTTATTATTATTAGACATATAACGTTGCTAACATTATATCACAGGCTGCAAAACATGAAATCCTGGTCTATTCTGTTCGCCGTAAAATGGTGCTATTTTTTATTAAATTGTACATGTATGTATACAATTACTGTGTAGTGATTTTTTTTGGCAACAACGCCCAACACCAAACATATTTTCCCAATAACAACTCACTAACATTTCACCCCATGGATTGATGTTCCTAAACTTATCGGACTATTATAAATAAACAAATATAACAAAAGTATATGGAACTATTTTAAAATAGTTTAATATTGTTGGGTTCGTCTGTGAGGTCGGACGATTCTATTACATGATGGGGGAGATGGGTTTTTATCTGCATTTACAGACACTGATATTATACATAAATAGAGTTATATCATTTTAACAACATATTAATACTAGAAGAACGACTTAGTAAGTTAATAATATGACAAGAAATGACATGTTTGACATGTATACAACATTGTTATATTTTATTACATCCCTAATTGCTGGGTAAATCCATTTTTACCCCAATTCCAATAATACAAAAGAATAGTTATACAGAATTGTTATTCGTATGAAAAATGACCATCAAATCACCAATATAAATTAGCCACACCATTATTTTTCCAAAGTGGTATACATGTAGATAGAGTCCAGGTGTGTATCTATATAATTTAGTTATGGGCCATTGTTATTCCTACTGGTATTATGGATTTTTTATGGATACCGGTAAGGCACAAGTGGTTGACTTCTCCAGCTTGATTGTCCCCTCTATATTGCGAAATGAGGTAAGTTACCATTCATCATGTTCATATAATTATGTCTTTCCAATATGTTGATATTTGTCATATTCACATATACATGTATATCCTCTGCTGTCCATGCATGTAAAAACCAACCAAAGCAGAGTTGTGTTATATGGAAGCGGGTGAACTCGGCCTAAATCGAACTCGGTCCCGTCAAACTATAGTATATCAACTGCCTCTGAAAATGTTGCGCTGTGCCATTTCAATATTGAATTGAAGGGCGCTGTACAATAAAAATACTAAACATTATATACCCGTCGTATATTTTGAGTACATTCCGAGTCATAACGGATTTTCGGATTTCTATTTAAAATATTAATTATTATTTAATTGCAAATTAATCCTAGCACACTTCTTTAATTTAATGCAAACATTTTAAAAACAAATTCTTTATAAAATTCTAAAATAATCGAAGGTCAATCATTCAGTCCACTTCAAAGAAACTAACAAATGTCGGTAGTTTTGCTGTAAACATCAAACGATTACCGCACTAATTTCATGTAATTGACATGACATGCATTGATCGCCTGATCACCATGGAGACATGGAACCTCAGGTGGCCTCAGGTGGCAATTATCCAGATCGATCGTAAATTGGAAACGTGTGAAATGTATCAACGGATTATACTTACCAAATTAGGTTCGTTATAGACCGATTTCTTGACTTTTTCAACAATATTTTGGACCGATTTTTAAAGGTATTTTGACTGTTAGAATCGGTCTGAAATGATAAAAATCGGTCGAAAACCGACAAACTGGTAATTTTCGAAGCCCTGATACCCCCATCATATGGATAAGGTGCAAATATACATTGTATGGATAGTTATCAAGTAATAACAAAACATTGTATATTTTCAGATATGTGCTAATCAATACTGAACGAAATGGAGGCTAAACTGTCATTAGAAGGAAAGAGACATGATCGGGAGACTGAGGTCAATATTGAACAGTGCATCATATGTCAATGTAGAGTGTCACCATATGCAACTGGCAACGTGTCGGAGCTACGAGATGCCAACGAATCGGGAATACAACGTGTGTCAGAATCAATTGCTCAGAGACAACAGTACAATGATTATAAATTTATTGAGTTGTATGATCGCCTCCAACATTTTGACCTTGAGAGTTCCCAAGTGAAGTGGCACCACCCTTGTTACTCATCACTCACCAATGCCACATATATCAAGCGACTGAAGTTTAAAAAAAAAACCAAGTAGCCAATGCCTCATGCGCCAACGAAAATGATGATTCAAGTCGGCCAATTCGGACATGTGTCAATTGGAATAAATGTATGTTTTGTCAAGTGGATAAATATGACACAAGACTCTACAACTGCCAGACACTACCTACTTCAAAGAAAATAATTGAGTTATCAAAACATGACAGTGTGATGATGTACAGACTTGGTGGTGTTCACGATCTTCCTGCAGCAGAAGGGAAATACCACTTGAATTGCTACAGAGCATTCGAACGAAAGAACTCTAGACCTGACATTGAAGATACTAGTGTAGACAGTGTATGCTTTGACACAGTTATGGCGGAATTAAAAGGTGGACTAGACAACGGTGAGGTTTATTCACTGGATACAGTGTGGTCACGCTATTGTGAACTATTGGCAGATTCAGCTGATGACAAGATGGAACCAACTGGTACATATCACAGTCAAAACTTCAAGGAACGCACCAGGAAACATCTGAAGGGAACTGTGGAATTCGTGCGCCCTCTAAACCCACATGAGCCTCTGCTAGTATTTTCAGCATTGGCATCTGGAGCTGCGATCCAAAGTTTGAATGAATCAACAAGTTGTACTTAACAGAACAAACCTGTATTGTGTCATTCAGAGCAAGAGACCATTGACATTGAGACCGAAATACTGAGCTGGCTTTATCTGTGTGGGTCTAAAGGTTCGTGGTGATATAACAGTAACCACTGGTCATAGTGTCATTGGTGGAATCAATTCTGACAATGCCGAGAATGTCGTCCCAAAGAGTGTGTACCTACTACTACGACTGATCTGTGCCAAAGATGTTGAGGGTAGTGACACGGACGGCATGCATACCACTATGTGACATAAATTTAATGAAGCAATTGTGTGGCATAAAGACGTGCTATATGTATAAACTTCTGGTTTTTCTTTATGTAGAATGATAAAGCTATGATTTGGCATATGTTGGCATAACACACGATTACTATAATTTATCATACATGTACTATTTTAGAAGTTCATCGTGATATTCAATAAATCATTATTTTGAGTCTATTTCGTTGACAAATATATTGTTAACTTAAAGAATATTACCAAACCAACCTAACTAACCATTCCAATGGATTCCTTGGCTCCTAAACTATAGGTTTAGATACTTTCTTTGTGTTTCTATCTATCCTAGTTGCAAAGATATGGCGAAATATGTAAAAGCTATCCGCTCCATGGCGGCCATTTTGAAATCCAAGATGGCGGCCAAGAAAGTGAAATGCCAGAATGACAACCTACTTTTTCACTTACCCAAGGGGTAGACGAACATTTTGATATATGTTGTCATATGCTACCTTTCAACATGATCACTTTTCACATTTCTGATATATTCATCCCGACTATATTGTGCCACTGCCCACTACTAAGCACTAGTGCAATTCATAGAAAATGGCATAGACTAATAACTACATATAGAACTACCCAATGGAGTAGTTACGAGTGTGCCCTTATGTAAGGCATTTAAATTCCACATTGCCTCTTATCTCTCCCTCGTGGCGATGGCATCAGCAATACGGTCTCGAGAGTGATTACTATAAGCTGTAAGAACTTGTTTCGCAATCGAGCTAGAATAAATTTGTATAAACTAATCTACTCAATCTTACAAAATGTACTATGCACATGTGCTCAGCTATAATTACGCAACTTACAGCATGTCGTGTTCAAATCACTTCTATGTGGATGGTCAATCACTAGTGTTGTTAGAACATGTGTCCCAACCCATTTGCTATTTATTTATGTGTAGGCCTACGTTGATTATGAGTGTTGCCTAAATGTTGATTATATACAAAGAAATAACATATCATCAAATCAAATAAGTTTAAAGCAGCATTACATCGTAATAAAGGATGTGTTGGGTAAAATATAAATACTAATGTGTGTGTGTCTACAAAAATCGAAATAGTCGCTCAGAAACTATACAATTCCAATAAATTTAAACCGTCGTATACGCGAAATTGTTTATCAACACACGAAATGTAAACACGCACAGCGCGCATGCGTGAAGCAACAGAGGATGTAGAAAACAACGTATCTATTTTGAACATGAAAGACTATCTATCTATCTTCATCTAATGTCAATCCCCTCGCGGGGATGTATAAATGTCCGTAAAAGACTTAGCTAACAGAGGTATGAATCAAGTCATTTAAATAAAAATGACAACGTGGGACAAATGGGGACGATGCATTCCGAATGTAAACAAACTTTCGGTTTCGAGTTTGTTTTATCGCAAAAAAACATTGTTTACCAAATGAACATAAGCATACAAAGTATAATGTTAGAATGTGTAGCAGCATTGCTACCCATACGTAAAAAAATATGCAAATCGCAGGAAAGACCATATTGCAAAAGCGGCAAGTGTCTGGTGAATTTAGTGTTCTATAACCTGGTAATGCTGTGTGCATCACGTTGGGGTTATGTTATATATGTTCTCAATTACTTAATAGTTATCGGTCTGTTTTTATCTTATTTATCTGATATGAACGAATATATATGTCATAAGTGTTTTTTACTTTTCAGATAAGAAAATATTGGGGGAAATTTCTTGTCTACATTCACTGCGGAAATGCTTTTAAAAACGTCATCACAAGACAACCAATCAACTGGGTGTCCGGTCTTTGTAGATTGCACACCACACAAAGCAGGTGGGGAATATTGTCATTGAAAGTTTTTGATTTATTTGTGTGCTTTTAACGAGAATAATTTAGTAAATAGCAATATGTTTAGCACCTAATTATGTTCATAAAACAATTTCACTTAAATTGAAAGTTGTATTTGCTTTGATTTCAGGGGCAAAATGTCCGAACCAACGGAAAAACCGGCTCCGCTAAAGAGCTTCAGCCCGTTCAAAACGCTGGGATGTAGCTCGGGGGATAAAGGTATTTATTGTTACATAAATTAACAAGTCCAATACCATTATGTATTGGTCAGTGATTTAAAACTCACAAGAAATTGTATTTATTTAGGATTAAACATATTCTTCAAGGTCATTGACAAAGATTTGGGGGGGGGGGGGTTGCTTAGCCTTGGGTTATTAAATGTAACGGCTCATCACCCACAGGTTCAGAAGTAGGACTAGGAATGTAACGGAGTCCTAAGTGAATATAATTCTTGGTCAAATAGAATGCATCTGTGTCAACCAGAGTTCACCTGTAACCATGTAACAATGTATTTTTTTTTTTTACTACACTACTTGGTTACTTCAGTAGTCCATATAATTATAAGCTTTTAGCCGTCTTTTGTCATATATTTGTCAGTGGGGGGAGAGTTTGAAGAAAAAATGAATTGCTGAATATTTTTCTATTAGTCTTGGATGACATGTAGATAACATGTCTACATCCCCGCGAGGAAGATAGATTTTCTACTGCCCGTCAATCATTTTCTCATTATTATTGGTACGCGAGTCTGTTGTGTCAGAGTAGATCACCGGATTTCCTGCGTACCAGTACCAGTATTCCTCTGCAACCTCCGTAACTTTCTCAATTTTCCATGATATGGAGTTAACCCGCAGCCCTGATGATAGCGATGAAAGGCGATTTCCTTAGCCTGTGTGCCAATCTGTCGATTTTTCACTATTTATCGTTCTGTTGACCCGTAAACAATGGCGACCAATTATAACGTTTTTATCAACATTGCAGTGCCTCGCTTTCGATTCAAGTATGTCATTAATTAAGTCATATGCTAATAGGCCTATTAATAGGATTAATGCTAGTCAATAATTACACGGACGAATCCGTCCAGTTTCCCCAGGCGTTGATATGATCAGAAACTCATGATTGATAGTATTTTTTGTTAAAATATATTTATTTGACTGACCAGGTTTTTAATTTTATTTTATTTTTTTTACAGATGAGTACAGCTGTGAGTTTGGATCCTCCAAGTTCTACGCAATATGCGGGCTTGGTGGTGTGCTCAGTTGCGGCATTACACACACTGCCATGGTGCCGCTCGATCTCGTCAAATGTAGAATACAAGTGGACCCTGCCAAATTTAAAAACGTTGTTAATGGATTCAAAGTTACAATAGCCGAAGGTGGCATGCGAGGTTTGGGACTTGGATGGGCCCCCACATTCATTGGATATTCCATGCAGGGATTGTGTAAATTTGGCTTTTATGAAGTTTTCAAGAATATGTATTCTGGAATGATTGGAGAGGTATATACCTATTTACATTATTTATTGATTTCCATTCTCATTGCTATCATTGTAAGTGTTTTGGATATCGGCGAAGATTTAGTAATTTAATAATTATAAGATGAGAACATGTATGAAAATTGATAGCATGTTGTGCAAAGGAAACGACGATAACAACAAAGGACCTGTATACCTTTTAGAAGTTGTGTGATAGATAGTGCATTTTTTTCAGGTGCAAAATCCCCCCCCCGAGCTGTTACAATTTTGCCCGTATGAATTTAAATTCCACATTGTCTCTTCTCTCTCCGTCATGATGATGGATTCCGCCAGGAATGAGGTCTCTGTAGCGATTAATATAAGTTGTAAGACCTAAATTGACCGCAATTGACCTAAAATAAATTTCTACGAGTTTTGAAGGGCACTAACTCTCCAATGTCTCTATTCATCATGAATTCTCTAGCCTTCTGTTTTTCATTTCAGGAAAATACGTATCTATGGAGAACATCTTTGTACCTGGCTGCCAGTGCATCGGCCGAATTCTTTGCTGATATTGCGTTGTGCCCCATGGAATCAGTGAAAGTGAGGATGCAGACTAAACCGGGATTTAGTAGCACACTTCGTGAGGGATTTCCAAAGATATTGAATGCAGAGGGAGTCAATGGGTTTGTCATATTATTTATGCATGTTCTACTAGACAGGTTTAATCAGGGACCATTTTAAAGGGGCAATAGTCGCCCTAGGGACCATGACTTCGCCCCCTCTGGGGGCCCCACTTCTCCCTAAACAAATTAAATTTTCATGCAAAATTTTGGCCAGTAAGATACACTGGTCCATTATAAAGCACATCTTCTATTCAAATGTATTTAATGGTGATACTGTGCATTTTAACGCTATTCTGTTTACATTTATTAAATAACACCACTTGTGGACTCAATCGCACACTTTCTCACTTCTCCCAAAAATTCCGACCTAGAATGGTAATAAGTGCTAGTAAAATAAAATAAATAAAAGTGAAGTTGATGTTCATATACTGTATACAAGGTAGGACTTTGTTGGCTCGTGATGTTACAAATGCTCAAATTCCAATTTAAAAACTTCTCCCATTTGGTTTAAACATATTTATTCATTCATAATGTAGAGTAATATCTATTGTATACAGAATGAAAATGGATTAAATTAGAAAGCTTATAGCTTATTGAGATTATCTCCATTACACATATAAATGTGTGCACTATAGGCGACCAAGACATAAACGTATTATGTATTAAGACTAAAATATATAATAAGTGTATGAAATTATAGCTAGATATACGGGAATGGGAGGGTGTAGAAAGCGATGAAATAACGCATACAGTGTTCATGGTGTATAAATTTACTTAAAACACAACATTTTAGCATTTTATTTTCTATGTTGTAGCATATGTCTTCATTGCAAACATTTCTCTAGCGATATACACTTCCACTGCGGATTATTACATGAAACTGTGTCAAATGGATTCTTTTATGTTATTTTCTAGTGCATCCGACTCATTTAATGAAATTAGGTTGAAATGCAACTTGATTATTAGAATTCACATATAATATATGGTTGCGTTTACATGCATATATATCGATGTGTGCGACTAGCTTTTTGTGCAATTTATTGATATACGTGTATGGTTACTTTTGTGTTCTTACAGATTTATAAGGGTATCGTACCATTGTGGAGCAGACAGATTCCTTACACAATGATGAAGTTGCTGCTTTGAGAGGACTGTAGAAGCCTTTACAAGTTTGGGTGCCCAAACCACGAGGCGAGTGTACCAAGTCGAGCAGCTTGTAGTCACCTTTATGCTGGATATATCGGTAAGTCTTGTATATGCATCCTGGCTGGTTGTATTGTGTAGTTGGTGTGTATACATTCCTTGCTGGCTGTATCTGTAAGCCTTGTATATGCATTCCTGGCTGGCTGTATCGGTAAGTCTTGTATATGCATTCCTGGCTGGCTGTATCGGTAAGTCTTGTATATGCATTCCTGGCTGGCTGTATCGGTAAGTCTGTATATGCATTCCTGGCTGGCTGTATCGGTAAGTCTTGTATATGCATTCCTGGTTGGCTGTATCGGTAAGTCTTGTATATGCATTCCTGGCTGGCTGTATCGGTAAGTCTTGTATATGCATTCCTGGATGGCTGTATCTAGGAGTCGTGTATATGCATTCCTGGATGGCTGTATCTAGGAGTCGTGTATATGCATTCCTGGATGGCTGTATCTAGGAGTCGTGTATATGCATTCCTGGATGGCTGTATCTAGGAGTCGTGTATATGCATTCCTGGATGGCTGTATCTAGGAGTCGTGTATATGCATTCCTGGATGGCTGTATCTAGGAGTCGTGTATATGCATTCCTGGATGGCTGTATCTAGGAGTCGTGTATATGCATTCCTGGATGGCTGTATCTAGGAGTCGTGTATATGCATTCCTGGATGGCTGTATCTAGGAGTCGTGTATATGCATTCCTGGATGGCTGTATCTAGGAGTCGTGTATATGCATTCCTGGATGGCTGTATCTAGGAGTCGTGTATATGCATTCCTGGATGGCTGTATCTAGGAGTCGTGTATATGCATTCCTGGATGGCTGTATCGGTAAGTCTTGTATATGCATTCCTGGCTAGCTGTATCGGTAAGTCTTGTATATGCATTCCTGGCTGGCTGTATCGGTAAGTCTTGTATATGCATTCCTGGCTGGCTGTATCGGTAAGTCGTGTATATGCATTCCTGGCTGGCTGTATCAGTGAGTCTTGTATAAGCAGTCTATATATGTCATCTATGAGTCGTGTATATGCATTCCTGGATGGCTGTATCTAGGAGTCATGTATATGCATTCCTGGATGGCTGTATCTAGGAGTCGTGTATATGCATTCCTGGATGGCTGTATCTAGGAGTCGTGTATATGCTTTCCTGGATGGCTGTATCTATGAGTCGTGTATATGCATTCCTGGATGGCTGTATCTAGGAGTCGTGTATATGCATTCCTGGATGGCTGTATCTAGGAGTCGTGTATATGCATTCCTTGATGGCTGTATCTAGGAGTCGTGTATATGCATTCCTTGATGGCTGTATCTAGGAGTCGTGTATATGCATTCCTTGCTGGCTGTATCGGTAGGTCACTAATATACTAGGTATATTGTGTACCATTCACTGTCGTAGCAAGCTGAACGGACACCACACCCGTAGTCACATATTGTTTCCCAATGCAACCCGGGTTCAATTCTCGTACAGGAAGTATACAAGATGGTACGGTGGTGTCCAAACTAGTAATTAATAGAACTATTGTTATAAACTACATTCGAGAGATTTGTGGTTTAGATGCGACTTCAATGTACTATTACTAGATCTTGACCACTATCCGTGGTCCACTATAACGGATTGAAGCCACATTTACTTTATTAAGCTGTGTGGGAATTGTGACGACTGCATCTACAATTAAATATGTGGAAATGATGAATGGACGGAGGGGTTGAAATGGTTAAAAATGTCAGTATATGGTCATTAACTATGAGTTATTAGAAGAGTGTCCGGGTTACTAAAGCCATTTGTTATACATATCTCAAACTATGTCTCCAGCATTTTGTCTTGTTTAATACCGAGGTGAATCCCTCGAAATAAGAGCCCATTAACTCCTGTGCTGTAACGAATAAATCATATGAACTACTTTCACTACTGTACGTAAACCACGTAATAGAGCCAAAAGATTGGAAATGAGACAAATGGATGAGTAAAAAAACTCATTTATGATAATAATAAAATTTGACTGGCATTGATTTTGTTGGTCGGATGGCAATGGCAAACATGTAATCTTTTCTTTTATTAAAAATATAAACAAATGGTATGTCAAGTTACGTATGAATATCCGCAGCGTATCATTGACGGGGGAAACCTATATATGTACATGAATATAGATAACGGCAGCAATAATGAGACATCGGTCAGTTACTTCCCCTGAATATTCCTAAAAGGACCGGGTATGGAAGTCCTCTTCAGTTGTTACCTCTGTTTTTATCGTTGTTTCCTTTGCACAACATGCATCGGTGTTCTTCCATCCTCTTGTATTATAATTATTAAGTTACTATATCTCGACAGATATCCTACAGTATACCCAATGGGTAAAACATCTGTACCATTTTTTTTATTGATTAACTTGGTTTTCATAGAATCACATTTATATCATAACGCAACGTCTGGTTGTGGAACAACTGTAAAAACAAAGGATTCCAACTGAAAGGACCGCTATACTTTTGTGGGATAATCAGATTTTATCTACCAAGGGAGGTAATAGAAAAGTCGGCGAAGTTCCTCATTGATAACTAATATGCTAATATTTCGTATAGTAAATATATACATGTATAAAACAAAACCAGTATGGTAATCAGCAACAACAGTATCGAGGTTTTATTTGTACGTTATACAAGTATATGTAGAATAATGACTAGCATTTGGTTCCAATTGCAAGTAAATAGTACCGATACATATTAACCTATAAAAGTTTTTTTTTCTCCAATTTTTTAACTTTTTTTAATTTTTATATACAGTTTTTACCCTCATTCCTGATGGAATCCATCGCCACGAGGGTGAGAGAAGAGGCACTGTGGAATTTAAATGCCTTGCCTAAGGGCACAATCGTAATGGCCTTTCTTTCACACCTGTAGCTAAAGCGCCATCACGATTTCCACATATGAATCGGGATGATTTGAATGATATGTCGAGCCCTACATTCTAGGAAAAATATTACACATCTGTTATCTGCATTTCGCCTACAGGTTAAATCCATCTGTGTACAAAGTTTTAAGCGTTTTTTTTTTATATAATATCATCATTTAAGCTCGTTTTATATTTCAAGCATTTGACGTGCTGAATAAGTTGGATGAATGTGCAAACAACATAGATCCAGATCAGCCACGGCGGAGTTACGCCACAGGTCCTATGTTGCTTGCTATTCAACCAAGTGTTTTAGCTCCAATATCAGACTAGCAAACGGCATAATTATAGCCTTATCAAACAACTTTTAGTTGTGATTGGTTACAGGTTAATCTTTTCTAGCGCTACGCTGCATCCAGCGTCTATGGACCTTATTCAGCTGTGTAGTTTGTGCATCAGGTTGATATTGTTGGTACCTAATGTTTTCTGTTGCAGCCGATACCTAACTGCCAATGTTTTCTGTTGCAGCCGATACCTAACTGACAATGTTTTCTGTTGCAGCCGATACCTAACTGACAATGTTTTCTGCTACAGCCGATACCTAACTGACAATGTTTTCTGCTACAGCCGATACCTAACTGACAATGTTTTCTGTTACAGCCCATACCTAACTGACAATGTTTTCTGTTACAGCCCATACCTAACTGACAATGTTTTCTGCTACAGCCGATACCTAACTGACAATGTTTTCTGTTACAGCCGATACCTAACTGACAATGTTTTCTGTTACAGCCCATACCTAACTGACAATGTTTTCTGCTACAGCCCATACCTAACTGACAATGTTTTCTGCTACAGCCGATGCCTAACTGACAATGTTTTCTGTTACAGCCGATACCTAACTGACAATGTTTTCTGCTACAGCCGATACCTAACTGACAATGTTTTCTGTTACAGCCGATACCTAACTGACAATGTTTTCTGCTACAGCCGATACCTAACTGACAATGTTTTTTGTTACAGCCGGTATCTTCTGCGCTATCGTGTCGCACCCTGCCGACACCATCGTGTCCAAACTGAACACAGACGCTGGTAGCAACTTCATGGATGCAGCCAAGTCTCTCGGATTAAAAGGTAATCTTTGCTCAAGTTTGCTAGTTTAAAGTTAATGGTCTGTCGTTTTAAAATTTAAAAGCTTGAGGTTATTAGTGCAATAATACAGAGGGCGGTGTGGGGCCTCATGGCTGCTGGTTCGTATCACATTGGAGTGTCGAATTCTTTCAGAAGGGCGGTTGTTCTACCTCGGTGTCCGACCATGCCTGACATACTGCACGGAGTGGCAGCCGGAGGTCTTCGCCTCCAATATTATAATAGCTGGAGAGTTGCCATATGACCTACACTGTTAGTGCGACTTGCTCCAAGACGAAAGTAACGCATATTAAAAAACTTGAGGCATGCCAATTAATTACATAATGATTTTGATCATGTTAATGATTATGCACTGTTTCTCAGTGTAGAGGTTTTATCACAATGCATCTATTATGTTAGCAGGGATCATTCTAGTGGGCGAAATAGTCGCCCTAGGGACCCTGACTGGGGGGCCCCCCACTTCTCCCTAAATTGTGTCTAGTAAGATACACTGGCCCATTATAAAGCACTCCTTCTATTCAAATGTTGTATTTAATGGTTGTACTGTGCATTTTAACCCTATTTTGCAGAAGTATATTAAAGAACACCATTTAAGGAAGCGATCACGTGCTTTCTCACTTCTCCCAAAAATTCTGACCTAGAATGAACCCTGTTAGTATAAATGTTCAATTGCATAGAAACCAGTGTGTGTGGTGTGTCAAATTCTGTCATGTGGAGAAGGAAAAAATATTTAGTTTATACTAATTTATTTTAGCTCGATTGTGAAACAAGTTCTTTCAACTTATATTAATCACTCTCGCGACCTCATTCCTGATGGAATCCATCGCCATGACGGAGAGAGAAGAAGCAATGTGGAATTTATAAATACCTTGCCTAAGGGCATAATCGCAACGGCTCCAGCGGGGTTCGAACTAAGCGAACGCACATCCACTGCACTATCACGACTTCCACAAAGCGATTTTGTGGTTCTACATGGCGCTCCGAGGGAGTCGATATCCGACCGTACATAGCTGTCATCCCTAAAGAAGTGTCATTTAATAATATTTTATTGCAACTTTTCCCAATGATGAATACAATTAATAGCATGTAGCAAAAGGAGTGTTCACGCACATGTAGTTACCGAGGTGATATAATCCACACACCTTAAGTCTGGTCTTGAGGTACGTCGTTGTCTGCATCATGTATGCTAGACGCAGATAACCAGCAGCCGTTACAGGTTGTTTGTCGAGACTGGACGAGTCAATTGTGTGGTACATTAATACACCTGAATCCTGTGACCGTTTACTGTACGCTTTTTATTGAATCGTGCATTGTCACTTGTTTGGACATGTAATCAATGTGTTATGATATAGAATGTGTGCATAGTAGATTCTTGTATGTTTAGTGGCCATCAAGCATCGAGATTTCCTAGTCTGTCCGATTAGCGCACTCGTTTCTCATTATTGCAACACGGGTTCGATCCTCGGACCGGGAAGTATGTGAGATGGTACGGTGGTCGCCAGATCGGATAGGTGGGTTTCTCCGGGTGCTCCGGATTCCTCCCCATGCGAATGACCACATTTACGCTTTCATCCGCGCTAACAAGAGTGATTGATATAAGTTGTTAAATAGTTTAAACCTTTTTTTCCTGGTCTGTTTTATTATAAAATTGAGATCAGTTAGTCAATACACTATTATACAACATACTTTTTTATGTAACGAAAGAGAAGCAGGGTGTAGCTAGACCTTCAAGATGGGGGAGAGGTTAAAAATATACAAACTCTAAATAGGGCGAGATTATTTCTCCAAGTCCTTGGCTAGCTGCAGCCCCGGCGGGCGTAGAAATGAATATCTTTTGTGACATTACAGCTAGTTATTACTAATGTAGTTTGAAAACAAATGAAGATTTATGCTCGCAAAGTAAATAAGAATTATCCACACACCTTAAGTCTGGTCTTGAGGTACGTCGTTGTCTGCATCCTGTATGCTAGACGTAGATAACCAGCAGCCGTTACAGGTTGTTTGTCGAGACTGGACGAGTCAATTGTGTGGTACATTAATACACCTGAATCCTGTGACCGTTTACTGTACGCTTTTCATTGAATCGTGCATTGTCACTTGTTTGGACATGTAATCAATGTGTTAATGATATAGAATGTGTGCATAGTAGATTCTTGTATGTTTAGTGGCCATCCAAGCATGAAGATTTCCTAGTCTGTCCGATTAGCGCACTCGCTTCTCACCAATGCAACACGGGTTCGATCCTCGGACCTGGAAGTATGTGAGATGGTACGGTGGTCGCCAGATCGGACAGGTGGGTTATCTCCGGATTCCTCCCACACGAATGACCACATTTACGCTTTCATCCGCGCCAACACAAGTGATTGATATAAGTTGTTAGTTTAAACTTTTTTCCTGGTCAGTTTTATTATAGAATTGAGATCAGTTCGTCAACACACTTTTATACAACATACATAATATGTAACGAAAGAGAAGCAGGGTGTAGCTAGACCTTTAAGATGGGGGAGAGGTTAAATATATACAAACTCAAAATAGGGCGAGATTATTTCTCCAATTCCGTAGCTAGCTGCAGCCCCAGCGGGCGTAGAAATTGATACATTATATCTAGATCTCTGGACTTGTTTCAATCTCCTCACTAATGTAGTTTGAAAACAAATGAAGATTTATGCTCGCAAAGTAAATAAGAAATTATCCACACACCTTAAGTCTGGTCTTGAGGTACGTCGTTGTCTGCATCCTGTATGCTAGACGCAGATAACCAGCAGCCGTTACAGGTTGTTTGTCGAGACTGGACGAGTCAATTGTGTGGTACATTAATACACCTGAATCCTGTGACCGTTTACTGTACGCTTTTTATTGAATCGTGCATTGTCACTTGTTTGGACATGTAATCAATGTGTTATGATATAGAATGTGTGCATAGTAGATTCTTGTATGTTTAGTGGCCATCAAGCATCGAGATTTCCTAGTCTGTTTTATTATAGAAATGGGATCAGTTCGTCAACACACTTTTATACGAGAAGCAGGGTGTAGCTAGACTTTCAAGATGGGGGAGGTTAAAAATATACAAGCTCAAAATAGGGTGACATGAGGCAGATCAGTGAGATTATTTCTCCAAGTCCGTAGCTAGCTCCAGCCCCGGCGGGCGTAGAAATTGATACATTACAGCTAGATCTCTGGATTTGTTTCAATCTCCTCACTAACACAGAATTATCCACACACCTTAAGTCTGGTCTTGAGGTACGTCGGTGTCTGCATCCTGTATGCTAGACGTAGATAACCAGCAGCCGTAACAGGTTGTTTGTCGAGACTGGACGAGTCAATTGTGTGGTACATCAATACACCTGAATCCTGTGACCGTTTACTGTACGCTTTTTATTGAATCGTGCATTGTCACTTGTTTGGACAAATAAACAGTGTTACTGTATCGATTTAAATTTTAAGTAATTTCACAGCCAACCGTTTACACGGTTTGTGGTAGCATGTAGCAAGCAGCTAACATTGATCGTCCAAACTGGCATTGGATTGTACATGTAT
The DNA here is from genome assembly GCA_014843695.1 of Archivesica marissinica. Classification (NCBI taxonomy): domain Eukaryota; kingdom Metazoa; phylum Mollusca; class Bivalvia; order Venerida; family Vesicomyidae; genus Archivesica; species Archivesica marissinica. Next base: position 22,870,365 of record CM026398.1, read on the forward strand.
ATTTGATGATTTTGATCTCTATTACCGTAAGTTGCTATGTATAACGCGCTGGTAATAATTTGCTATGTATAACGCACACCCACTTTTTGGTGGATAACCATATTCCATACATATGGCAGCCATTTACCATACTCAATGGATAGACAATCTTTATGATTCTTGTCTATCCAACCTCCATATAGATTACCGGAAATGTTGTATCCACTATTTTTCTGTTTGCTCGTCTACAAATGTGTGGGGTGGCCGTTGGCTTCAAACCACTTGCCCCTCATTGCTGTAGGTTTGAATGCCACTGGAGCCGTCGAATTCTTTCATGTAATCGGTAATCTATACTACATCTCTATAGAGATTATTGGGAATTTTAAGAGTCCATTATGATAGTCTGCCCGCCCCTTATTGCGAATGTTTCCATTTGCTTGACTGCTGTTGTGTCTGTCTGTATGTATGTATGTTGATGTGATTTGTCGATGCTGCTGTGTTTTCAGGCATGTGGAAGGGTTTGTTCCCTAGGATCATCATGATCGGCACACTCACTGCGCTCCAGTGGTTCATCTACGACTCGGTCAAGGTCTATTTCCGTTTGCCACGCCCACCACCGCCAGAGATGCCGGAAAGTCTGAAGAAGAAGCTGGGCATTTCCACTTAAGTCTAGGATATTATAGTATTAAATTGACGATTATAATGACAAAAAAACTGTTTACTATAAATTTTTACCTGTTTGTTGAACACTGGATTAGATATTTGACGCAACAAGTGGCTTTTATTTTTTGGTGCTCCAAACAAATTAGGAAAAATATCGACATTGTGTTTCCTTTTAAAATAAATGCGTTGTTTCTTTCCATTTCAAATATGATGCCTATAGTTTATAGAGATACACTTTCGTTTGCATAACTAACAAGTGTGATTTTTGTGTGGGCTAACATCATCTAGACAGTTGTGTAGAATCGAATAAACTCCACGCTGCCAAGTTCACGGACATTGTGTGATATTGATCTGTATTATATCGATCTGTATTATAATACAATGTATTTATTTATACTGCTTGGCATTTTTATTAGAGATTGGAAAATAATTTTGTTTGTTTGTTCATTAGCCTCCACAAACATATAGAAGAAAACTAAATACTAGATGGACTGGGCCTGTCTTTGACTTCAAATCACTTGCCCTTCGCCACTATAGGTTTCACTGGGACTGTCGGATTCATTCCTGCAAGGAAGCTATCCAGCTGATTTTGTGGAAGGTCGATGGTTCTATCCGGGTGCCAGAAATACTTAGGTGATATGATATCCGTATCTTGAAGGCCATCATTTGGGATGAATTCTACAGGAGTCTCTCGTGAAACTTTGTGGTCAGCATAGTGAGACAATATGCTATGAACTTGGTGGTGTTCTCATTTTCATTTGTTGTTCAAACTGGTCCAACCGTTGTTGATTGTGGCAAGGAACAAATCGTTCATTAAGATAATAAGTTAACGGTATCAAACGAATATAGAAAGGGTGACCAAGGAAGCAATTAACCGTAACATTGAGATATGGAAGTTTCCACAATTGTGCTGAGGTCTAGACGTCCATTGAATGCCAAAGGTGGGCTTGCTACGATAGCAATTTAAAATCTAGTGAATCATAGCTATACTGCGGTCTAAACTGCATTTCTTGTAGATAGCTATACTCCGGTCTAAACTGCATTTAGGGTAGATAGCTATACTCCGGTCTAAGCTGCATTTAGGGTAGATAGCTATACTCCGGTCTAAGCTGCATTTAGGGTAGATAGCTATACTCCGGTCTAAACTGCATTTAGGGTAGATAGCTATACTCCGGTCTAATCTGCATTTAGGGTAGATAGCTATACTCCGGTCTAAACTGCGTTAGGGTAGATAGCTATACTCCGGTCTAAGCTGCATTTAGGGTAGATAGCTATACTCCGGTCTAAACTGCATTTAGGGTAGATAGCTATACTCCGGTCTAAACTGCATTTAGGGTAGATAGCTATACTCCAGTCTAAACTGCATTTAGGGTAGATAGCTATACTCCGGTCTAACCTGCATTTAGGGGTAGATAGCTATACTCCGGTCTAAACTGCATTTAGGGTAGATAGCTATACTCCGGTCTAAACTGCATTTCAGACGGGATTTCCCGTTGGTATGCATCATTTTCTAGACATGAATTTGATTATAGATGGAAGGTGCTATCCAACGTTCAGCCGATTTATTCATGCCTAGTTTAATACGAGCAGTTTCTACTACTAGTTTATATTTTAACGTTACATATTCAAATTACATCTACAAGTTTAGTAGAATGTTACAGACTAAAGGATTCATAAATCGATACTGAACTTGATTTATTTATGAATCCTTTTAGTCGTAACATTCTACTAATCGGTCCAATGAACTACTAGAGTTAAACTTGGCGGCTGCTATTTCATTTTTCCAAAGTCTAAATGTTGTACAACAAGAATAGAAGACTGCGTATTAGACGATTTACTCTGACATAACATTCACATGTTTCGCACTCTGACCTAACTTTCAACATGTTTCGCACTCTGACCTAACGTTCAACATGTTTCGCACTCTTGACATAACTTTCAACATGTTTCGCACTCTGACCTAACTTTCAACATGTTTCACATTCTGACATAACGTTCAACATGTTTCGCACTCTGACATGACTTTCAACATGTTTCGCTCGGCCATACATACACCAAACTTCTTTCCAGCTTTGGACCTTCCTTATGTTTGCTTCCGTTGCTAAGAGGGTGATCCAGGTCACTTTACTTTCCATAGCTTCACCGATGATAAAACATCGGGGCGACGTCCATTGCGCTTTATTTTTGGAGGGCATAATTGTTAATCTACCCCTACATCCGGATATTTGCCGTAATCTAATAAACTTGAATTAATCAATACTTGTAGCCAATCGGCAATGCCGAAGTAAAAGATATTTACATAATTCACATCTTATTAACAAAGTGTTAAATCGAAGTCTGAACTAACAATCGTCAATTTAATCATTATCGAAAATATGTATGAATATTATGTTATATTTCGGGTTTTACGCCTGCATCAGCACCATTTTGGGCTATGTCGCCGGTGGGCAGTTTACTTAACACCTTTCCTGGGCAGGTTCTAGCGGTTAACCAGTACTCGGGTGCACCAACTTCCGTAAGAAACTGCCAACTTTTTCATATAAATGAGACACGGCCTGAACGGGGCTCGAACCCATGACACCTCAGTGATGATAGGTTACAGTGGTATACAAGTTAGCGACCTTAACCACTCGACCATGGAGGCGGAGTGTATCGGATTGGGTTACCAATATTTCCCGTCCCTATGCAGTATATAATGTATATAACATTAGATAGCCAGTCGTAGAATAATGCATGCTTTTTTTAAAACTATTTATTTTACGATTGCGAAACAAAGTTCTAACAACTTATATTAATCACTCTCGTCGGCTTGATGAAAGCGTATATTAATATTAATCACTCTCGTCGGCTTGATGAAAGCGTATATTAATCACTCTCGTCGGCTTGATGAAAGCGTATATGTGGGAGGAAACTGGAGCACATACACTCGTTAAATTCATTTCTGTCCGATTAGCGCAGTGGTTAGCGCGCTTGCTTCTCACCAATGCAACCCTGGTTCGATCCTCGGACCGGGACGTATGCGAGATGGTCGCCAGATTGGTTTTCTCCGGGTACGCCGGTTTCCTCCCACACGAATGACCACATATACGCTTTCATCCGCGCCAACGAGAGTGATTAATATAAGTTGTTAAAACTTGCTTCGCAATCGCAAATAAATTTCGGCTAAAAAAGAAAGATGAAGTAGGTAATAATTACCGCACATGTTTGGTTGATGTACAATGGTTCTGTTACGGATCAACATTACATAAACCCAATGCTACATTACATTAATACAAGCTTTTCTACATACAAACAGTTTTGGCGAAATCTCCCTAAATTTTAATACGGTTTCACTATTTGCAGTGGGAGGGGGTGGAAGAAGGCGATGTCATATTTCATTAAAATGTATTCATCTTAATTCTCTGGTCCAGGTTGGTTATTAATCGATCTAGATTTGCATACAAATGTCTTGGTGTGATAAAATTACAAGTGTCTGATACAAACACAAGGATGAGGATGAGCTTAGTAATTTATAACGGACTACATTATTAAACGAAACAACCCCCATTATCTGCTTGTGCAACAATAGAGCCTGCTTCTTTACCATGATTAATCGGGTTGTAAAGAACAGACTATACATGTCATTAAATTGCTAATTACCTGTCCTGAGCACTCGTGATAAATCCAAGATAAAAACGAGAATCGGCACTTGGATGTTAATAATGGATAAAACCTGATTGCCGTCCCAATCATTGCAACAAAGAAATGAGCTTGCCGGTAAATCAATCCAACAATTCTTTGATGACGAAGTGAAATTTGGAATTATCACGGCAAACAAATTAGTTAGCCACCGAAGGGTACACATCTGCAACTTAAATAGAGTCGAGCCAAGTTGTCTGAAGTTGGAAACAAAATGATGGATTTTGGTTTAGTCATGCCATAGCTATATATACATTTAGGGATGGCAATGAATATTCGCTCGAACATCCAAATACTATTCCAGTATTCGAATAATCGGAAATACATATTATATTGTCCTCAAAAATGCCACCCGCTCAGTCACATGTTTGCAAATGCTTGAATCGTTCTGAGAATAAGAAAACTGCTAGGTGTAATCTATGCAAATTGGATTTAACATATTCGGGTACAATACCAATCTGAATAATCATTTGAAGAAGATGACGTTTACGCGTAAAAAACAGAAATTAGGTTAGTTTGGCAATATTTATAAGAGTCTGTGTGATTTTGAGTTTTTAATAGAATTCTATCGAATACCTTCCCGACCGAATATTCGAATAGTATAATCGCTATTCGTTGCCATCCCTATTTCCATTGTATTATTCACCCTATCTTAAATTGGCAAGTGAAGAACCATTTAGCTGATTTAAAGTTATTTCAGCTACCTTAGATGCAGGTCCTCGGAGGAACACTAATCCCCATACATGTAATGATCTACAGCTGGTCAAATCCTACAAGTTTTACCAATAATAATCTGAACGGGCAGTTTCAATCAAGCTTCAAATGTTAATGTGTTTTCTTGCCATAAACTTTTAAAGCAGCCCTATATCGTATGAAAAGATATTTGAAAAATTCAAATTTTACGTATGCTGCTGTAATTCTTACATTATAATTTGTATAATTATGTTCAATTAGTAAACAGTGTTTGTTTGCGATATAACAAACTCGAAACCGAAAGTAGGACTTTCCGAGTCGGTCGGTCACGCACTTGTTTACATTCGGAATGCATCGTCCCCATTTGTCCCATGTTGTATTTTTTAATTGAATTACTTGAGATGTCGATTCATACCTGTTATCTAAGTCTTTTAGGGACATGTCTACATCCCCGCGAGGGATTCGAAGATAGATAGTCTTTCATTTTATGTTGATATTCCAACGTGCGTTTCTACATCCGCTGTTGCTTCACGCATGCACTGTGTGTGTTTACATTGCGTGTGTTGATAAACACATTTCATTTGTTGATAAACAATTCGTGTATATTTATTGGAATTTTATCATTTCTGAGCGACTATTTCCATTTTTTCTAAATACACATACATCAGTATTTATATTTTACCAAAAAACATCCTTTATTATGATATAGTGCTGCTTTAAACTATACACGTTTCACATCCATAAACTAATTTACGTGTCACTTTCAAATCAATAGTACTGGGTACTTGTAAATACACTATATTTATACCACGTTCGATTCAATCACACAGGGTCAGTTGTAAAATAAATTGCAGTAGAATTTGATCTCGTCACATAGATTTCTGTCTGGTTTCAAATTTATGTCATTTCCAAGGCAGACCTATAGTAAGGTCTCGATACGGAGGGCATCTCTGTCTTTGAAGGTTTCATCGGGTATTTCTTGTTTCTCGAGTCGGGGAATCTATCGTGGTAGTGTTCCAGCCGAAGGTACTTCACGGTTACCAACCGACCTGCAACAAAAACTAGAATGGTCACCAAATACACACCACAAACGTATTTCAAAAAATGATAAAATTGATTTCTGACGTTACTAGATCAGGGTTCCCGCTGTCGGTCGCCAATTGAGACAAAAAACAAATAGTGGCAGTAAATTTTGTGAATTGACGAAAATATTTGGCGCAATTTTTTTAAAAATTTTAGTTGGCTCCAATTTTTTAAAATTGGTTCCAGTGTTTTTCAATTGGCGACAGAAGTGGCGCAGACAAACATTCAGACAGAGGGAACCCTGTAGATGGATGTATATAGATTGCCGGGGGAGGGGGGTGAGATTTCAATGTAGGTTATGAACTACATACAAAGGCAAGTGAAGGCTAGTTGTCCAAGTGAATGAGAATATGTATATGCAAGGTTTGTTATGTTATGTTATGATTCGGGTTTTACAAGGTTTGTATTTTCAGTGTATGAAAGTAATAAACAAGCAGTCTTTTGAAAACTGTAACAACAAAATTATTCCAAACAAGTTAAATCAGCTATACGCGAAGGCACCGTGGCAAACATGAAAATGAAGCAGACACAATGTTTGTGTAGTGGAAAGTTACATAATATGGAAAGTTACAAAGGGCCATAACTCTGTGGAAAACATTGTTGAAGCAAAATTTTCAGACCAACGCAAGTCGCCATGCCAATATGAAGTCATTTGGACCGATAGTCGATGAGGAGTTGGACACACAATATTGTGTTTACGGCATGATCGATGGGCACCTGGGTAGAACCACCCACCTACATGTACCACAAGCCAGCGGAATAACTTCTTCACATGAAAGAATTGGACGCCCCAAGTGGGGTTCGAACCTACAGCGGTGCGGGGCAAGTGATTTTCTTGAAGTCGACGACCGTAATCTCTTGTACACGGAGGTAAATGTATATGACTATAATTATACATTAGCACTAATTCTACTAAATGGTATGTTATTGAAGTCGATTTCCTAGGAGTTAGTAAGTGTGGTTAATCTCATGTTTAGAAACAATCCTAACAATTCATCTTTTTTTAATATATTTGATTTAATGTCAACAACTGTGAAAACTACCCACAATTTATGGACAGACGGAGAGACAACCTTCCCCCCCCCACGACTTTCCTCGCCAGGGTATAATAAATAAAACGGTGCGTGTACACTTTGAAGTATCGAGCCCCCACATAAAATGTGAACAAATATATTTTCTGAAGCTTAGACCAAATCAGACAATAATTCTTTTTAATGGATTTGACCAAACAAGAAATCGGTGATATATATAGTTCGGGTTTTACGCCTGCATCAGCACCATTTTGGGCTATATCGCCGGCGGGCAGTTTACCTAACAACACCTTTCCTGTGCAGGCTCCAACGGTTAACCAGTACTTGGGTGCACCAACCACCGTAAGAAACTACCAACTTTTTCATATAAATGAGACACGGCCTGAGCGAGGCTCGAACCCGTGACCATCAGTGATGATAGGTTACAGTGGTATACAAGTCAGCGACCTTAACCACTCGACCACGGAGGCGGACAGAAATCGGTGATGAATGCCTCGAAGTATGACCTTGACTTGAAGCTACGTACCTGGGTCATGCATTGATACATCACCTCTATATGATGAAACTTTACACATGAGTTTTGAAACCCATAGTCGAAGAAGTTACAGCCCGGATAGGAAATATTGACTCGGACGGACGGACAGTAAAGTGCGAAAACTATATGCACCCCAAGAAATGTCGGGGGCATAAAAAGAGGAAATCCTTTAAAAAAAAAAAAGAAGAGGAAGATTCACAGCCCTGGCAACTACTGAGACACCCATTTTGTTGAGAGCAATTCTATAACTAGCACCTACCATCAAACCACCATCCATGCAATGCCTGATAAGCCTCATAGGCTTTTTCGCAACTGTTACACTTTATGTAAACACAACCCTGAAATATAGAACAAATGCTGCGTAAGATATGGATCAATCCTTCAACTCCTTTCAGAAAATCCTATCTTGAATTTAAACGAGTATTTTAAAACATCAAATGAGGTACACTCTTATTCAACTTGTTTCAGTGACAGTAACAGTTATTCTAATAATAATAATTAACAAATATTCACCACGAAACTTAATTTTATGTGTTCTTTTTCTACATCAGATCATACATTACAGAAAATTGTTCATCCAACATTGTTTATTTAGTTCGAAGTGACGGGGAGGGCTGTACATAATGTTGTTATAACTTGTAGCCCAACCCATTTGCTTTTTTCCCCTTGACAAAACAAATGTAACGTGTACTGCAATCATATAATTATATATTAATCTCTGATTTGTTCTTAGTATTGTATGTATATATGTAATGTATTGTATGAAAAAATGCAATAACATATTATTAAAAAAAACAGTTATTCCATTCCCAAGGTTAAGGGTTTTGGGGGGAAATCATTCGCTTATAATGGCTGTCAGGTGTGGAACCGGTTGCCGTCACATTTTAGATCTATTAGTAATCACAGTCAGTTTCAAAAATCTGTGAAGGAACATTTTATGCAACCTGTATCAATCTAGTCCTTTTATCTGGTCATTATTTATATTTCATTTAATGTTTTATTTCCAATGAATTTAGTTTTAGTAAATACCTGTTCAATGTCAGGCAATTCCCTGTGATACTATATAAATATTCATGCAATCATGTGCTATGTTACTGTAATTCACTATGTGCAATAATTTGACTAATTTGCCTTTCCGATGTCATATGATTAATTCTAAGGACCACAATGGAAATAAGAGAGCTTTGTTGCTCTCTTTTTGTGTTATCCTTGATATTGATTATATGTCATCTACTCTGCACGTTAATGCTCACATGTACTATGTTGACATTGATTATATGTCTACTCTGCACGTTAATGCTCACATGTACTATGTTGACATTGATTATATGTCATCTACTCTGCACGTTAATGCGCACATGTACTATGTTGACATTGATTATATGTCATCTACTCTGCACGTTAATGCGCACATGTACTATGTTGACATTGATTATATGTCATCTACTCTGCACGTTAATGCTCACATGTACTATGTTGACATTGATTATATGTCATCTACTCTGCACGTTAATGCGCACATGTACTATGTTGACATTGATTATATGTCATCTACTCTGCACGTTAATGCTCACATGTACTATGTTGACATTGATTATATGTCATCTACTCTGCACGTTAATGCTCACATGTACTATGTTGACATCTACTCTGCACGTTAATGCCATGTATAGTTGACTGATTATATGTCATCTACTCTGCACGTTAATGCTCACATGTACTATGTTGACATTGATTATATGTCATCTACTCTGCACGTTAATGCGCACATGTACTATGTTGACATCGATTATATGTCATCTACTCTGCACGTTAATGCTCACATGTACTATGTTGACATTGATTATATGTCATCTACTCTGCACATTAATGCTCACATGTACTATGTTGACATTGATTATATGTCATCTACTCTGCACGTTAATGCTCACATGTACTATGTTGACATTGATTGTGTATTTGTTTTATGACATATATTCTATTTTTACCAGAATAAAACTATCTATCTATTCTTCCAAAGGATAAAATGTGACACTTAATTACTCTTTGATTACAGACGGATCTGTAGTCCAGTGGTTAACACGCTGGACTGGTAATCCAGGGATCGCAGGTTCGATCCCCCGTCTAACCCTAATAAAATTAACAGTCCTTCAGATGGGACGTTAAACCGAGGTCTCGTGTCGTTGCTGTACACCGTGCACGTAAAAGAACCAGAGGAGATTCTGGAATGGGTCTCTGTCTGTATCATGCACTATCCTCCAAAATCTAAAATGACTAATCTCTTCAGGAGGCGTCGCTCATATGGGTAACCGGTAGCGACGATAAATAAACGTAAAACACACACTCTTTGATCATTTTGTTCTGGTCACTATCTTAAATAGTTCTTGAAAATATACAATTAGCAAAATCCAAATTTGATCTAAATTAAATTTATATAACATTTAAGGAAAAAACTGGATTGTTTGTATTTGGGGTTTACGAGTTGCACCAACAGCTTAGGTTATACGGAGACTCTATTATTGGTGGAGGAAGACACCGGGTGCTTCCCCAAGCAGTATTTCAGGCACGGAAGGGCACCCAGGTAGAACCACCGACATTATATAAATCATCAGGATAGCTTGAATTTGTCACCCCAGAGAGATTCGAATCTACAGCGGTGAGGGGCAAGTGATTCGACGTCAATGACCGTAACCATCCAGGAATTGTTTTTGTTGACTGCAATAAGTGGGTGCGAAGGCACACTAGACCACAATAGGCTGTCCGATTAGCGCAGTGGTTAGCGCGCTCGCTTCTCACCAATGCATCTCGGGTTCGATCCTTGGATTGGGAAGTATGTGAGCTGGTACGGTGGTCGCTAGATCGGACAGGTGGGTTTTCTCCAGGTACTCCAGTTTCCTCCCACACGAATGACCACATTTACGCTTTCATCCGCGCCAACGAGAGTGATTAATATAAGTTGTTAGAACTTGCTACGCTTCGTAAAATAATTTAAATAAATAAAGTTTAAATTTTAATAGACAACTAAAAACCACAATTTTGGCATCCGAAACAAAAGTCAGTAGTGATTTTACCATGTCTCGGATTACAAATCGGCATTGCTACAGATTGGATTAGAATTTACGCACGTAGATTATTCTTCTATTCTTACCTCCCCTGAAGTTCTGTGAACAAAGACGTGCAGAATGCCGTGGTTATCTCGACACTTCTCCAGTACACTCTCCTCTATGTCCAGATGCCAGTCGTCCACATTCTGTTCCCTACAACAATATTCACAATCACAGTAAACCCATATATCATGTGATACACTATTGGAGCTTGAACCCACTGCACAGTATAGAGCTTGAACCCATTGCACGGTATAGAGCTTGAACCCACTGCATGGTATAGAGCTTGAACCCATTGCACGGTATAGAGCTTGAACCCACTGCATGGTATAGAGCTTGAACCCATTGCATGGTATAGAGCTTGAACCTACTGCACAGTATAAAGCTTGAACCCACTACATGGTATAGAGCTTGAACCCACTGTACGGTATAGAGCTTGAACCCACTGCACAGTATAGAGCTTGAACCCACTGCACGGTATAGAGCTTGAACTCACTGCATGGTAGAGCTTGAACCCACTGCATGGTATAGAGCTTGAACCCACTGCACGGTATATATAGAGCTTGAACCCACTGCATGGTATATATAGAGCTTGAACCCACTGCATGGTATAGAGCTTGAACCCACTGCATGGTATAGAGCTTGAACCCACTGCATGGTATAGAGCTTGAACCCACTGCATGGTATAGAGCTTGAACCCACTGCATGGTATAGAGCTTGAACTCACTGCACAGTATAGAGCTTGAACCCACTGCATGGAATAGAGCTTGAACCCACTGCACGGTATACAGCTTGAACCCACTGCATGGTATATATAGAGCTTGAACCCACTGCATGGTATAGAGCTTGAACCCACTGCATCCCCATTCTGTTCCCAACAACAATATCCGTTGTTTGTTTTGTGGGTTTAACATCGCAACAACAGCTTAGGTCATATGGCGACTCTCTAATATTGGTGGAGGAACACCCCTGTCGAGCAGTCTTTCAAGCACGGACGGGCATACAGGTAGAACCACCAACTTTCATTTTGAGGCCCCTATCCGGGTAACCTCGTTTATTTCTTTATTGCATATACATTTAGTTGATACATATTTCGACATTTTTTTTGGTTTTTAATAGTATGCATATTACTTCAGTTCGATTATCTATATGTACAGTGTGTCCCTTAAGAATGAGTGCATACAAAGATTGTCAAAAGTTAAAAGTGAACAATGGGTAACTAAGGTGTAGTTGTTAAAGCGAGAGAGAGAGGAGAGATGTAATGAGTGGCTGATCGCTTCTGCTTACTAACATTTCTATTTGTTAATAGGATATGAGTGTGTCAAACAAGGATTTGTAGGGGTTGGGTAATTGATGTGAGGGTTCATGTTCCAGGTCCTGTGTTGTTTAGTTATCTTTGTACTGTATTTATGAAAACATTAATTGATATGCATGTATATTTGATTAGCTTAGTTAAACTTTGACCATTTCAAGTTGTGTCTATCTATTTTTCCAGAATATGAAGCAATGTCTTTTTCGATTTTGATACAAGTACTTTTTAAATGATTCGAACTTTGGCAGGATTTTACAGGATTATTATAAAATTAACAATGTTATTATTTTCGCACCCTAAACAAATGTCTTTAAAGTTTAAAGACATGTTAATACCAATAGTTCTTAGATAATTACGAATGCTTGTCCATAGGTCTTGTATGATCGGGCATTCCCAAAACAGGTGCTCTATACTTTCCATGCTCATATTACAGAAGTCACATAGGGATGATTCAGTTAATTTACACATATGGAGATACTTGTTTGTTGGAACTAGTCTCATTAAAAATTTATAGTGATAATTTCTCAGTTTAGTGTCAATCGTTGCTTTATATGCCATGCAGTAGATTATTTTCCAATTGAGATTGTCATCGCCGAACAATTGAGACCATTTTCGCTCAGAATTTCTACGTTCTATGTTCTTTAAATGTATCTGTGTTTGATATAATAGTTTATTTGGTTTCTTTACTCTTTTTATTTTTTCTAGCATGTTTTCCGGTTTTAGCCCAGTAATATTGTGTTGATTTAGTTTTTCTTTGCACTTTTTAGGTATACTACCGATCAAAGAGTGGTATTTTAAAAAATCATTATTGAGTAAATTATACAATTGCTTAAGGTTTTCAAACGTGTAAAAATTGTTATATCTTGTTATATAGGTGATCAACATACTTTATTCCGTTATTGTACCATTCCTGATTGATAACTGGTTTTCCTGTTATTCTGATGTCAGAATTATTCCAAATAATGGGTCTAATAACTGTAACATTATTATTTTCGTACATATGTTTTATTTTAAACCAGGAAATCAAAAAGTCTTTTAGGAAAGGTTGTGTTTGGCATAATTTATGTATGTCTTTGAGTGATAAATTACATTCAAATAAGAAGTTTCCACCAACTTATCGCAAGCCAGTGAGATAGCTTCCTCATTTAAAAGAATTTGACACCTCAAGTGGGATTCCAACCTACAGCAGTTTGAAGTCAACGACCGTAACCACTCGGGGGCCCCTCAACAATATCTACTCTCACATTAAACCCTTAAATTATATGAGCCTGTGTGTTTTACGTTTATTTATCGTCGCTATCGGTTGCCCATATGAGCGACGCCTCCTGTAGAGATTATATTTTTAGATTTTTGGAGGATAGTGCAATGATACAGACAGAGACCCATTCCAGAGTCTCCTCTGGTTCTTTTACGTGCACGGTGTGCAGCACTGACATGAGACCTCATTTAAAGTCCCATCTGAAAGACTATTAATTTTATTAGGGTCAGACGGGGGATCAAACCTGTGATCCATGGATTACCAGTCCAGCATGTTACCACTGGACTACAGATCTGTCAGTTTATATGATCCCCTATGGATTGTATGTTTCCTTAAGCTATGTATACAAGCTACATACAATCATGAGCTAACTAACCTACATGCATATATATGGGTGGTTACTGGCGCCAATGTGACATTAAAAAAAAACGTTCACTAGTTTCGTCCCCCGTTGAAACCCGTCACAACATAATGTCACCCAACATGGGTTGCAACCTATTAATACCATTTGGCAGAAAACAAATTGTTTGACCTCATAATTCTGGATCGGACTGATATCAAGGATAATTACTGGAAAACTTATTTCATTTGTCTCGTAACCATGGTATCTCCACTCTGATTGACGGCAAACTTGTTGCATTGTTGGTAAATCTACTAAGTTTATACAAATTGCGAAACAAGCTCTTTCATCTTATATTAATCAGTCTCGAGGCATCATTCCTGATGGAATCCATTGCTACGAGGGAGAGAGAAGAGGCAATGTGGAATTTAAATGGCTTGCCTAAGGGCACAATCGTAACTGCTGCAATGGGGCTCGAACCCCAGACCTTTCGCACGGTCGCACCTGAAGCGAACGCACACACTGCGCTATCACAACTTCCAGTTAGTTTATTTATGTCAACGTCTTCAGCAAGGTTTGCGGATTAAACGACATACAAATATGGCTGCTAGTATTAGCCACCCTAGTATGTACTAGTATACAAGCTATTGTAAACCAACAGCCAGATTTATTGAACCACTGTTGATGATATGTGCAAGCAAAGATGCAGACCGTATGACACTTGGTTTAATGTATGCTCACATTGTGAATGATAGAACGTACAGTCAAACCTGTGTTAGTGGTCACCTCTGTGTTAAGCAGCCACTTTTCAGATTCCCAATGTAGTTTTATTATACATTTGACCTCTATTAAGCAGCCACTTTCGATAATTCCCTTGGGTGGCTGCTTAACACAGGTTTGACTGTATTTGTCGTGATAGTGCAGTAGTAGAGCGTTTGCTTCAGGTGCGAAAGGCCCCGAGTTCGGGCCCCGATGGAGCCGTTATGATTGTGCCCTTAGGCAAGTGATTTAAATTCCACATTGCCTCTTCTCGCTCCTTGTGGCGACAGATTTCATCAGGAATGAGATCTCGAGAGTGATTAATATAAGTTGTAAGAACTTGTTTCGCAATCAAGCTAAAATAAATTAGTATACACTACACTGTTTTAGTATTTGTTAACTTTCTTTTTGGGCTTAAAACCGCACTAACAGCTTAGGTTATAGGGCGACTCTCCAGCTATTATTGGTGGAGGAAGACCCTGAGTGCTCCACTGAGCAGTATTGCAGGCACGGACAGACAGACAGACACCCGGGTAGAACCACCAACCTTTCACAAGCCAGCTGGATAGCTTCCTCACCCCAAGTGGGAGTCAGACCTACAGCGATGAGTCAGTCAACGACCGCAACCACTCAGTCGCTGCAAGGTACGTAAACCATAATCTCCGTAACCACACAGTCGCTGCAAGGTACGTAAACCATAATCTATCAAGTAGATCCAGTGTTACTGTATGTTACACTTACAGGCTGTCCGATTAGCGCAGTGGTTAGTGCGCTCACTTCTCACCAAGGCAACCCGGGATTCGATCCTCGGACTGGGAAGTATGTGAGATGGTACGGTGGTCGGCAGATCGGACAGGTGAGTTTCCTCCGGGTACTCCGGTTTCCTCCCACACAAATCACCATATTAAGCTTTCATCCGCGCCAACGAGAGTGATTAATATAAGTTGTTAAAACTTGCTTCGCAATCGTAAAATAAATAAAGTTTAAACTTAGACTTACGAATTTGTATCAAACATATTCCTGACTTTCAAGCACGGCGTGGGACCGTACGGCAAGCTGTTTACACTCGCCTGGCTGGTCTCTCCAAATGCTGAAAGAAAATGTGTATAGCACATCTGAAGTACCCATGTAGCAGTATGGGCAATGGCTGGGATGATGTGCTGCCCCATCAATAATTCAGCCCCCTACAGCCCGAGTCCCACAAAATATTCACTCAAAATACAAATGTAAGTGCGTATTTTGAAAATTTACTGGGAATTGTGAATACGAAATTCCTTTAGCATTATCGTGCATACTCGCCTATAAGATGATCTCGAATATAACAAGATCCCCCTATGCTGGTCATGAAACATTGGCATGCACTCGCATATAAAACAGATTGATAAATGGGACACCAGACAATGTATAAATTGCATGCTTAGTCAGTGCAAGACTGCAAGTTGAAGACATTTTCAGTGTCGGCGTGCTTTCTTTTCAATGCATAATTATGGATACCTAAATTTAATACATTTTAAAAAAGAAAATTAAACTGAATTTTTTTTTTTTACCACTTATAAGATGGGAGGCCACTTTGAGGCTGGTGGTAAAAAACTCGCACATCTGAAGCACATTATGGCTATTGACTAGTAAACATATTTACATGCAAAGCTGTGCTGAACACCACTTGTATAAACCCATTTCTAAATAAAACTTCCGCACATACTCACCTATAAGTTTTTTTACCACCAAGGTCCGCCTCCGTGGTCGAGTGGTTATGGTCGCTGACTTGTATACCACTGTAACCTATCATCACTGATGGTCACGGGTTCGAGCCCCGCTCAGGCCGTGTCTCATTTATATGAAAAAGTTGGCAGTTTCTTACGGAGGTAGGTGCACCCAAGTACTGGTTAACCGCTGGAGCCTGCCCAGGAAAGGTGTTGTTAGGTAAACTGCCCGCCGGCAATATAGCCCGAAATGGTGCTGATGCAGGCGTAAACCCGAAATATAACATCATTTTTACCACCAAAAGTGGTTTCCCGTCTTATAAGTGCTAACAAAAAAAATTAGAAATCTCTTTTTTTTCAAAATGTGGTATGCATAATTAATTACATTTTAGAAAAGAAAGCACTCTTCAACTTGCACTGTCAAACATGCAAATATACCGTACATGGTTCGGTGTCCATTTGATCAACCTCCTTATATGCGAGTACATGCCAAAACCCACATGCTGTCTGATTAGCACAGTGGTTAGCGCGCTCGCTTCTCACCATTGCAACCCGGGTTCGATCCTTGGACTGGGAAGTATGTGAGATGATACGGTGGTCGCCAGATCGGACAGGTGGGTTTTATCCGGGTACTCACGAATGACTACATTTACGATTTCCTAAGTTGTTAAAACTTGCTTTGCAATCGTTGTAAAATAAATAATTTTTTTTAAACTAAACCCAAAGATTCCATGAGCAAAGTAGGGGGAGGGGGAGAGTATGGACGATAGGTTTATTACAAGAATTTGTAGGTTTTTGGGGTTTAAAGTTGCACCCATAGCATAAGTGATATGGCGATTCTCCAGCTATTACTGATGACGGACGACACAATGTGCCACTTCAAGCAGTATTTCAGACATGGATGAACACCCAGGTAGAACCACCGACGTTCCACAGGCCAGCCGAGTAGTTTCCCCAGTGGGACTCGAATCTACAGTGGCCAAGTGATTGGAAGTCAACGAAGTGGCCACTTATAACAAGAAACCCTTTACCGTAAAATTTATATCATATGCAAAAATGATGTGACAATATAGCCCCAAGCAACTTGAATCGATGGAATGCATTTGAAAATCTCTACCAATCCGCTTTAACATATCACCGTACAGTATGTGTACAGGAAGTAAATCTTAGCTGTTATATAAATGGTAATATATAAAGAAATCAGGCCTCATTCTAGAGGGCGACTTGGGCGAAATAGTCACCCTAGGGACCCTGACTTCTGCCCACTAGGGGTTCCACTTCTCCCTAAAAAAAACATTTTTTTTACAATTTTCATATACAATTTTGACAAGTAAGATACACTGGTCCATTAAAAAGTACTCCTCCTAATTAAATGTTTTATTTAATGGTCATTGTGTACTTTAACCCTATTTTATTGATAATTATTAAAGCAGCCCTATATCGTATGAAATAAAAGATATTTGAAAAATTCAAATTTTACGTATGGGTAGCAATGCTGCTACACATTCTAACATTATACTTTGTATAATTATGTTCAATTGGTAAACAGTGTTTTTATCGATAAAACAAACTCGAAACCGAAATCGGTCATGCGCTTGTTTACAACCGGAACGCATCGTCCGCACTTGTTTACATTCGGAATGCATAATCCCCATTTGTCCCACGTTGTCTTTTTTAATTGAATTACTTGAGATGTCTATTCATACCTCTGTTATCTAAGTATTTTAGGGACATGTCTACATCCCCGCTAGAAGTTCGACATTAGAGGAAGATATATAGATAGTCGCTAATGTTCAAAATATATACGTTGTTTTCTACATCCTCTGTTGCAGGGTTCATTCTAGATCAGAATTTTTGGGAGAAGTGAGAAAGCGCGTGATCGCTTCCTTAAATGGTGTTCTTTAATATACTTCTGCAAAATAGGGTTAAAATGCACAGTACGACCAGTAAATACAACATTTGAATAGAAAAAGTGCTTTATAATGGGCTAGTGTATCTTACTAGACAAAATTTTGTTTGAAAATCATAAAAACCAAAAAATAATTTATTTTATTTTATGGAGAAGTCAGGGTCCTTAGGGCGACTATTTCGCCCACATCGCCCTCTAGAATGATCCCTGCTGTTGTTTCACGCATGCACGCTGTGCATGTTTACATTTTGTGTGTTGATAAACAAATTTGCGTATACAACGGTTTATATTTATTGGAATTTTATCGTTTCTGAGCGACTATTTCGATTTTGTAAACACTCACACATTAGAATTTATATTTGACCAAAAACATCCTTTATTACGATGTAATGCTGCTCTAAATAACGCAATTTAAGGACGCAATCGCGAACTTTCCCACTTCTCCCAAAATTTTCGCCCACATCGCCCTCTAGAATGATCCCTGCTGTTGTTTCACGCATGCACGCTGTGCATGTTTACATTTCGTGTGTTGATAAACAAATTTGCGTATACAACGGTTTATATTTATTGGAATTTTTGTCCATTTGAGCGACGGGCAGTTGACCTAATCAACACATTTTCCTGGGTAGGCTCCAGCGGTTAAGCAGTACTTGGTGCACCAACCTCCGTAAAAAAACTGCCAACTTTTTCATATAAAGAGACAGTCTGAGCTGGGCTCAAACCCGTGACCATCAGTAATGATCAGCGACCATAACCACTCAACCACGGAGGCGGACTATCATAGGTATATTGACTCCTTTATGTACCGACAAGTGACATTGCGAGTTCTTCTATTACCTCCCTTGGCAGATAAAGTCTTGATTTATCCCGACATGTATATTGATCCTTTGTTTTTATTTCAATTGTTGTTTCCTAGCAATATGTTTAAGCTTTATTTATTTTACAACGATTGCGAAGCAAGTTCTAACAACTTATATTAATCACTCACGTTGGCGCAGGATGAAAGCGTATATGTGGTCATTTGTGTGGGAAGGAAACCAAAGTACCCAGAGAAAACCCACCTGTACGATCTGGCGACCACATTACCATCTCACATACTTCCCGGTCCGGGGATTGAACCCGGGTTGCATTGGTGAGAAGCGAGCGCGCTAATCACTGCGCTAATCGGACAGCCATTAGCAATCGGAGAGCAATATGTTGCGATAGGGTAGATGTGATTTGATCTCAATCATGTTAATTAATTGATAATAATGTTTTTTTACAGTAAAGGTGTCAGTTGTATATACTGTAGAATACCGTATCTCTTGAGATTTAATAATTTAACCCTGCCAATCGCAACAAAAGTCACTTTTGCAAACAGCATAGAGCCAGATCAGATGGCACAAAACGTGCCATCTGATCAGGCTCTATACTGTTTGCTATTCGGATAGTGGAGCGAGCTAACACACTTGTCTGAATAACAAACAACATAGATCATGATCAGACGCGGCATTACACCGCAGCAGATCTGGATCTATGTTGTTTGCATATTCCGTCCAATTTATTTGGCGGGTTAAAGCAGCATTACATCGTATGAAATAAATGATATTTGAAAAATTCAATTTTTACGTATGGGTAGCAATGCTGCTACACATTCTAACATTATACTTTGTATGCTTATGTTCATTTGGTAAACAGTGTTTTTTGCGATAAAACAAACTCGAAACCGAAAGTAGGACTTTCCGAGTCGATTGGTCACGCATTTGTTTACAACCGGAACGCATCGTCCGCACTTGTTTGCATTCGGAATGCATCGTCCCACGTTGTCTTTTTTAATTAAATCACTTGATACGTTGATTCACACCTCTGTTAGCTAAGTCTTTTAGGGACATTTCTACATCTCCGCGAGGGACATTATAGGAAGATAGATAGATAGTCTTTCATGTTCAAAATATATACGTTGTTTTCTACATCCTCTGTTGTTTCACGCATGCGCGCTGTGCATGTTTACATTTCGTGTGTTGATAAACAAATTCGCATATACGACGGTTTAAATTTATTGGCATTTTATCGTTTATGAGCGACTATTTCGATTTTGTAAACACTCACACATTAGAATTTATATTTTACCAAAAACATCCTTTATTACGATGTAATGCTGCTCTAAATAGCGCAATTTAAGGACGCAATCGCGAACTTTCCCACTTCTCCCAAAAATTATGACATAGAATGAACCCTGGAAATAAATATTTATTTACATACCTTGTCCTTGCCACATTTTGTGTCCATTTGGCATCGCCTGCAGATAAAACAACAGGTGTGTATATATGGGAATTTTGTTTTTAGGGTTTAACCCTTTCAACACCACAGACCTCTAAATAGGCTTACAAAAAGTGTAGATCCAGATGAGCCGGCTCATGACGAGCCGTCTCATCAGGATCTGCACTTTTTGCCAGTGATATGACTATTTTTAGACATAATGACCCATTTTGATAAATGAACTTGTCCAAACGTGATTTTCTGATTCATTTATTGGTTTATGAATATCATGGACCAGTCCATGTGAGTTACTTGGTGTTGAATGGGTTAAAATGCACCGACAGCTTAGATCAAAGGACGACTCATCATCGGTTATTGGTGAACACCCCAAGTATTTTTCACAATTCTGTTTGCCGTGTGGTTTGATGGTGATGCTTTGCGTTTATTGATCGTCGCTGCCAGTTGCCCATATGAGCGACGCCTCCTGAAGAGATCAGTCATTTTAGATTTTGGAGGTTAGTGCAATGATACAGACAGAGACCCATTCCAGAGTCTCCTCTGGTTCTTTAACGTGCGTCACAAGACCTCGGTTTAAAGTCCCATCTGAAAGACTGTTAATTTTATTAGGGTCAGGCGGGGGATCGAACCTGCGATCCCTGGATAACCAGTCCAGCGTGTTACCACTGGACTACAGATCCGTGTGGTCTGAAACGAGTTAGCACGAGAATAAATTGAAGATTTTACGGACTTTGTTAATTTTGTTCATTAATCTCCAAGATAGGTCAATTAAGGGTGAGTAGATGCCCATGTGTGAGAGGTGAATGGGCGAGCCAACAACAGTATGAAGGGATCAAGTATCTGGACAAGTACGGTGATTTCTTTCTTTGTTTGATTTTGGGGTTTAAAGTTGCACCAACAGTTTAGGTCATATAGCGACTCTCCAGCTATTATTGGTGGAGGAAAACCCAGCATGCCCCTCCGAGCGGTGTTTCATGCATGGACGAGCATCCAGGTAGAACCACACACAATCCCCAAGCCAGCGAGATAGTTTCCTCACATTAAAAAATCCGACACCTTCAGTAGGATTTGAATCGACAGCGGACGAAGAACAAGTGATTTGAAGTAAACGCAACCACTCGGCCCCTCTCTGAGCTGACCTTTCTATTAAAATACACAGGTTACAAGAATTGCATTGAAGGTGGTCGTAGCTAAACCAAAATTCCTCCATCATCGGAAAGCCATGCCCGATTCCTAAATATGTCACCTCAGAATCGGTGTCCGGGACGTTGGAGTGACGAGGTTTGGTGAGTGGGACGTTGGAGTGACGAGGTTTGGTGAGTGGGACGTTGGAGTGATGAGGTTTGGTGAGTGGGACGTTGGAGTGACGAGGTTTGGTGAGTGGGACTTTGGAGTGATGAGGTTTGGTGAGTGGGACGTTGGAGTGACAAGGTTTGGTGATTAAGGAGAGGTGTTTATGGGGTAAAGTTGGGGGTGTGGATGGGAGACGGTCGGGGGGGGTGAACAATTACCTGAAGCCACCGCCACACTGTAAACTCCTCCCCCTGTATCACCTGGGTCTCCACTCGGATTCTCGACTCGTTGCCTTCTATAAACTCAACAGCATCGTCCCAGAGAGACTGCATCTGGCGCCTGTAATATTCTAAGCAAGTTTCACCGAGCACTCAAAACACAAGAAGCGCAAATGGAATGGGAAATGATTTTGTTTTGTGGTTTATAGTCGCAGTAAAGACAATAATAATTATTAGTGTATAGGACACAGTAAAGATAATATTGGTGAATAGGACACAGTAAAGACAATAATAATTATTAGTTTATAGGACACAGTAAAGATAATATTGGTGTATAGGACACAGTAAAGATAATATTGTTGTATAGGACACAGTAAAGACAATACTAATTATTAGTTTATAGGATACAGTAAAGATAATATTGGTGTATAGGACATAGTAAAGATAATAGTGTTGTATAGGACACAGTAAAGACAATATTGGTGTATAGGACATAGTAAAGATAATATTGGTGTATAGGACACAGTAAAGATAATATTGTTGCATAGGACACAGTAAAGATAATATTGGTGTATAGGACACAGTAAAGATAATATTGGTGTATAGGACACAGTAAAGATAATATTGTTGTATAGGACACAGTAAAGATAATATTGTTGTATAGGACACAGTAAAGATAATATTGTTGTATAGGACACAGTAAAGATAATATTGTTGTATAGGACACAGTAAAGATAATATTGTTGTATAGGACACAGTAAAGACAATATTGGTGTATAGGACACAGTAAAGATAATATTGGTGTATAGGACACAGTAAAGATAATATTGTTGTATAGGACACAGTAAAGATAATATTGGTGTATAGGACACAGTAAAGATAATATTGTTGCATAGGTATTGGTGTATAGGACACAGTAAAGATAATACTGTTGTATAGGACACAGTAAAGATAATATTGGTGTATAGGACACAGTAAAGACAATATTGTTGTATAGGACACAGTAAAGACAATATTGGTGTATAGGACACAGTAAAGATAATATTGTTGTATAGGACACAGTAAAGACAATATTGGTGTATAGGACACAGTAAAGACAATATTGGTGTATAGGACACAGTAAAGACAATATTGGTGTATAGGACACAGTAAAGACAATATTGTTGTATAGGACACAGTAAAGACAATATTGGTGTATAGGACACAGTAAAGACAATATTGTTGTATATGACACAGTAAAGACAATATTGGTATACCGGGTCAGAGAAGGGGAAATAACTGACCGTCTAGAGACAGATATTAGTTGATCCCTGATGTGTTGTACGGCCATGTAAGGGGGGTAATTCTTGCTGTCATTTTTTCTTTCGGCCAGCTCAAAATTTTCCCTCAGCATCTCTGAAAATAAAACACAACAACTCAATATTCCAGAATGTTCTGTCTGATCAGGCTCTATGCTGTTTGCTATTCACCGTATTCGGATAGTAGAGCTAAATCACATGTCTGAATAGCAAACAACATAGATCATGATCAGATGAGATGCTACGCCGCGGCTAATCCAGATCTATGTAGCTTGCACAGTCCGTCCGGCAGGTTACAGGTTAATTGCTTTCCTGTTTTCACCGTACTTTCCTTTGCATCATATGCATTTTCATCCATTTTCTAACCCTATAATAATGTGGAAGTCGTGATAATGCAGTGGATGCACATTCGCTTCAGGTGCGAAAGGTTCGGAGTTCGAGCCCGCTGTGCCCTTAGGCAAGGTATTTAAATTCCACGTTGCCTCTTCTATCTCCCTCGTGGCGATGGATTCCATCAGGAATGAGGTATCGAGAGTGGTTAATATAAGTTGAGAGAACTTGTTTAGCAATCGAGCTAAAATAAATTTGTATAAACTAAACTATAATTATTAAAGCAGCATTACATCGTAATAAAGGATGTTTTGGGTAAAATATAAATACTAATGTGTGTTGTGTTTACAAAAATCGAAATAGTCGCTCAGAAACGATAAAATGCCAATAAATTTAAACCGTCGTATATGCGAATTTGTTTATCAACACACGAAATGTAAACATGCACAGCGCGCATGCGTGAAACAACAGAGGATGTAGAAAACAACGTATATATTTTGAACATGAAAGACTATCTATCTATCTTCCTATAATGTCCCTCGCGGAGATGTAGAAATGTCCCTAAAAGACTTAGCTAACAGAGGTGTGAATCAACGTATCAAGTGATTTAATTAAAAAAGACAACGTGGGACGATGCATTCCGAATGCAAACAAGTGCGGACGATGCGTTCCGGTTGTAAACAAATGCGTGACCAATCGACTCGGAAAGTCCTACTTTCGGTTTCGAGTTTGTTTTATCGCAAAAAACACTGTTTACCAAATGAACATAAGCATACAAAGTATAATGTTAGAATGTGTAGCAGCATTGCTACCCATACGTAAAAATTGAATTTTTCAAATATCATTTATTTCATACGATGTAATGCTGCTTTAACCCGCCAAATAAATTGGACGGAATATGCAAACAACATAGATCCAGATCTGCTGCGGTGTAATGCCGCGTCTGATCATGATCTATGTTGTTTGTTATTCAGACAAGTGTGTTAGCTCGCTCCACTATCCGAATAGCAAACAGTATAGAGCCTGATCAGATGGCACGTTCTGTGCCATCTGATCTGGCTCTATGCTGTTTGCAAAAGTGACTTGTTGCAATTGGCAGGGTTAAATTATTAAATCTCAAGAGATACGGTATTCTACAGTATATACAACTGACACCTTTACTGTAAAAAAACATTATTATCAATTAATTAACATGATTGAGATCAAATCACATCTACCCTATCGCAACATATTGCTCTCTGATTGCTAATGGCTGTCCGATTAGCGCAGTGATTAGCGCGCTCGCTTCTCACCAATGCAACCCGGGTTCAATCCCCGGACCGGGAAGTATGTGAGATGGTACGGTGGTCGCCAGATCGGACAGGTGGGTTTTCTCTGGGTACTTTGGTTTCCTTCCCACACAAATGACCACATATACGCTTTCATCCTGCGCCAACGTGAGTGATTAATATAAGTTGTTAGAACTTGCTTCGCAATCGTTGTAAAATAAATAAAGCTTAAACATATTGCTAGGAAACAACAATTGAAATAAAAACAAAGGATCAATATACATGTCGGGATAAATCAAGACTTTATCTGCCAAGGGAGGTAATAGAAGAACTCGCAATGTCACTTGTCGGTACATAAAGGAGTCAATATACCTATGATAGTCCGCCTCCGTGGTTGAGTGGTTATGGTCGCTGATCATTACTGATGGTCACGGGTTTGAGCCCAGCTCAGACTGTCTCTTTATATGAAAAAGTTGGCAGTTTTTTACGGAGGTTGGTGCACCAAGTACTGCTTAACCGCTGGAGCCTACCCAGGAAAATGTGTTGATTAGGTCAACTGCCCGTCGCTCAAATGGACAACCGGTAGCGACGTTAAATAAATTTAAATAAATAAAAATATACCTATGATTTTTTCAACCATATCGTACACTTTCTGTTGAGCCTTCTCTTTTCGTTTATTCTGCCATCGTAAATAGCAAATCCCAAGCACCCCCACACATACACCTGAAACATTAATATATATATCGCGTGATTCAACATTACGTTATTTATTATGTTTATTCTGCCATCGTAAATAGCAAATCCCAAGCACCCCCACACATACACCTGAAACATTAATATATATATCGCGTAATTCAACATTACGTTCGGTACAATATCTCATTATGCTGAACATTTAAGCCAATGTATTCTAAAAAAAACGCTCATGCGAGGAGAGATGAAGAACAGACACAAGGATGTGCATCTAAATATGACATTGACCTAGAACAAAGGTGGGTGAAAACTGCACTCTGCAGAAACACCGTCTCTATATGGCCAACAATTGTGACAACAACCCTGGCTATTCCAATAGACAGGTTTATGAGATAGCTGACAAGACTTATTTGATGGGAAATGTTGAACATGATGGGCAATGAGAGACATCGATGAGTCACTGCCCCTGAATACTCCCTAAAGGTAGATAGGTCCTATTAAGTGTTTTCCTCTGTTTTTTATCATTGTTTCCTTTGCATAACATGCTAGCAATTGTATTCCACTATCGCTTCTTATGATTATAAAATTACCATATCTCGACAGATCTCCTACAGTATTATGCAATGGGTACTTATTTGTAAAACAAAACATACGTTCTTGACGGAAACTTACATATAGCAAGTAGGCACAGCCCATATAGCACCTTATAGAGGGCTATAACGACCCTTCTAGCAGCCGGTAGGTCACCATAGGCACCCTCGAGTTCAGCAACCTCCTTCACTTCCTGAGCTTCACTGCCGTCATCAGCAAAAGCCCTGGTAAAATAAACACGAGATTGAGTTAACTGAGCTGTATAGATCTGTAAGGTGCTCCTATAAAAATTAATTGGTTGGCATAATGCAACATCGCAGGTTCGATCCCCCGTCTGACCCTAATAAAATCCTAATAAAAGTAACAGTCTTTCAGATGGGACGTTAAACCGAGCTCTTGTGTCGGTGCTTTACACCGTGCACGTAAAAGAACCAGAGGAGACTCTGGAATGGGTCTCTGTCTGTATCATTGCACTATCCTCCAAAATCTAAAATGATTAATCTCGTCAGGAGGAGTCGCTCATATGGGCAACCGGTAGCGACGATAAATAAACGTAAAACACACAAAATAACGCAACAAAGAAAGTTTGAGGTGGGTATATTCTAGATGCAATCGCGCGCTTTATCACTTCTCTCAAAAACTGACCTAGAATGAACCTTGCGGGTATGTAGGTTTTGGGGGGGGGGGGTTTTCGTATAGTTTGTTCGGCGGGTTTTATGTCTACATCAGCACCATTTTGGGCTATATCGCCACATATCATCACCGATGGTCACAGATTTGAGGCCCGTTCAGACCGTGTCTCTTTATATATCCCCATTACTAAAGCAATACTTACAAAATATCCCAGTCCGGATAACGCAGTATAAGTAATAAACAAAGCTTCCACAAATGTTCCTCGTCCCCTTGCTGTAAACAAACATGCATTTGAACAATGAATACAGACTCGTCAGTTATCAGACTAAATGTTTACCCATACACACATTGACTAAATCTTTGCCCAGTGTGAAGAATACACATATCGACAAATGCTCGCCCATTGTGAAGAATATACATATTGACAAATGCTCGCCCATTGTGAAGAATACACATATTGACAAATGCTCGCCCATTGTGAAGAATACACATATTGACAAATGCTCGCCCATTGTGAAAAATACACATATTGACAAATGCTCGCCCATTGTGAAGAATACACATATTGACAAATGCTCGCCCAGTGTGAAGAATACACATATCGACAAATGCTCACCCAGTGTGAAGAATACACATATTGTCTCAATGCTCACCCAGTGTGAAGAATACGCATATTGACTAAATGCTTGCCCAGTGTGAAGAATTCACACATCATCTAAATGCCTTACCCAGTGTGAAGAATTCACACATCATCTAAATGCCTTACCCAGTGTGAAGAATTCACACATCATCTAAATGCCTTACCCAGTGTGAAGAATTCACACCCCAGTGTGAAGAATTCACACATCATCTAAATGCCTTACCCAGTGTGAAGAATAGATATCGACTATATGCTTACCAGAGTTGAAGAATACACATATAGTTCTTTAACACGTTCTATTGAAATCCTCATTTTCTTTTCCGGAATTTCTCCAAGCTCATATTGTCCTACAAACAATGGAATGCGTAAGCAACATCACACATACTATTTCCACTTCCAAGTGACACGGCAATGATCATATTATATACAGTCAAACCTGTATTAGTGGTCACCTCTATTAAGCAGCCAACCTGTATTAAGCAGCCACTTTCCAGATTCCCAATTTGTTGTTTTACTATATAGTTGACCTCTATTAAGCAGCCAACCTGTATTAAGCAGCCAGTTTCCAGATTCCCAATTTGTTGTTTTTACTATATAGTTGACCTCTAAGCAGCCACCTGTGCTAAGCAGCCACTTTCTGTGATTCCCTTGGCTGGCTGCTTAAGATAGGTTTGACTGTATACCGGTACCCAGTACTGAACTTAAATTGGAGGTGGTGAAAAATTGACATGTTCCGTTATTGCAAGGAAACTGCACACGAGAGCGATGCATGGTCTTTTCTAGCCTGGGTTCCAGCCTATCGATTTTTCACTTTTTAACTTCTGGCAAAATGACAGCCTGGGAAAACTGGATTTCCGATAGTAGCACCATCTACTTACACCATCTTTTATGAGGGTGTAGATTTGAAGAACGACAACTCTTCTCTACAAGATAATATCGCTAAATATAGAAACGGAATTCTATCGGAAATCGCTGAACAGGCACGATTATACACGATCATTTCCGAATATACACGAATGCTCCCGTAGACTCATTTACATTGCAAACATATAATTTCCCGTTTCTGTGTTATATCGACGAGATGGCGGATTTTAAATATTATATTTAGATGGTAATGGATTGTTCGGCGTAATTGAACTAAGGACGACTTAAATATTGAGTAAATATGTCAAATCAGATGCACATTGTACTTTTTAAAACTATTTATCATTCCGTTGACCCGTAAACAATGGCGACCAATTATAACGTTTTATCAACATTGCAGTGCCTCACTTTCGATTCAAGTATGTCATTAATTAAGTCACATGCTAATAGGCCTATTAATAGGATTAATGCGAGTCAATATTTACACGGACAATCTCCCACTTTTCCCCAGGCGTGGATATGATCAGAAACTCAATAAGGCCCAATTAATAGTTTCGGTGTTAAAATATATTTATTTGACTGACCAGGCAAAATATATCGACACCTGTCCCAGGCTAGGTCTTTTCCAAATACGAGACCTGCAATGCATGTCATACTAAAGAGTACCTTTCAGGCATCACTTTGCTCAAACCTTGTACCGACTACCGAGCCAGTATCTCTGAACTCTAACATGCTAGGAAAAGCACCTGTAAACAACCACCCAAACACCCACTTTCCTCGGTGATCATTACAGGAAGATTTTGCTGTAAATTCAAAGCACGTTACCTTTTAAGCGAGCTAAATATTTGTGTATATTATTTAGTATGGGCAGTGCTCTGTCGTCGATTTCCATCGCACTGAAGTTATGCATCTCCTGAATAAATAGCAAAAAATATAAGTAATGTGTAATAGGAAAACATGTAGCAAATAAGACAATTGTGGGGTGCTTAACCCTTTCCCTGGTCTGGAGTTCGAGCTCTGCTGGAGCCGTTACGATTGTGCCCTTAGGCAAGGCATTTAAATTCCACATGCCTCTTCTCTGTCCTTCATGGCGATGGATTCCATCAGGAATGAGGTCTCGAGAGTGATTAATATAAGTTGTAAGAACTTGTTTCTCAATCGAGCTAAAATAAATTTGTATAAACTGCAACTCATTTTCAGGACAAAAAGAGTAAAAGTGAATGAGTATGAAACAAATGCGAGAACTTGGATTATATCTTAATAATGTTCAAAATGACTGTCACTTTTAATAATGTTCAAAATGACTCACTTTTTGTAATGTTCAAAATGACTGTCATGTTTTGTAATGTTCAAAATGATGGTCCCTTTTTGTAATGTTCAAAATGACTGTCATGTTTTGTAATGTTCAAAATGACTGTCATGTTCAAAATGATGGTCAGTTTTTGCAATGTTCAAAATGACTGTCACCTTTTTTAATGTTCAAAATGATGGTCCCTTTTTGTAATGTTCAAAATGACTGCCAGTTTATGTAATGTTCAAAATGACTGTCACTTTTTGTAATGTTCAAAATGACTGTCATGTTTTGTAATGTTCAAAATGATGGTTCCTTTTTGTAATGTTCAAGATGACTGCCAGTTTATGTAATGTTCAAAATGACTGTCACTTTTTGTAATGTTCAAAATGACTCACTTTTTGTAATGTTCAAAATGACTGTCATGTTTTGTAATGTTCAAAATGATGGTCCCTTTTTGTAATGTTCAAAATGACTGTCATGTTTTGTAATGTTCAAAATGACTGTCATGTTCAAAATGACTGTCACCTTTTTTAATGTTCAAAATGACTGTCAGTTTTTGTAATGTTCAAAATGACTGTCAGTTTGTGTAATGTTCAAAATGACTGTCATGTTTTGCAATGTTCAAAATGACTGTCAGTGTTCAAAATGACGGTCAGTTTTTTGTAATGTTCAAAATGACGGTCACGTTTTGTAATGTTCAAAATGACTGTCACCTTTTTTAATGTTCAAAATGACTGTCAGTTTTTGTAATGTTCAAAATGACTGTCAGTTTGTGTAATGTTCAAAATGACTGTCATGTTTTGCAATGTTCAAAATGACTGTCAGTGTTCAAAATGACGGTCAGTTTTTTGTAATGTTCAAAATGACGGTCACGTTTTGTAATGTTCAAAATGACTGTCACCTTTTTTAATGTTCAAAATGACTGTCAGTTTTTGTAATGTTCAAAATGACTATCACATTTTGTAATGTTCAAAAAGACTGTCACTTTTTGTAATGTTCAAAATGACTGTCAGTTTTGTAATTTTCAAAATGACTGTCAGTTTTTGTAATGTTCAAAAAGACTGTCAGTTTTTGTAATGTTCAAAATCACTGTCAGTTTTTGTAAAAAAAGGTTACTATTAGTGATTCTATTCGTTTCAAAACAAGTATGCAATAGAGTTGGTTACAATATAGATTCTCTAAATATAGATAAGATTTCTAATAGAAATTCTTCCACCATTTAATTACTTAACTTATTGGTTAAATTATTTAACTACTGGTAGACAAAATATTCAGCTGTAGAAATGACTTGTCCAGTACAGTTTTCTGTACAGTCACACTTGTATTAACTCTTTGCATGCTGGGTAAAATAAAGACTATAAATAGCTCAGATAACTGTAGTCTTTTTATAATTTTATTTGTAACTGAAAAGTAAAGTGTTTGTTTATTATAGTGTCACCCCTATTGAAAGGGCCAGCCAGTACTGACTTGTTTATTATAATGTCACCCTTATTGAAAAGGGCCAGCCATTACTGACTTGTTTATTATAGTGTCACCCCTATTTAAAGGGCCAGTCAGTACTGACTTGTTTATTATAGTGTCACCCCTATTTAAAGGGCCAGCCATTACTGACTTGTTTATTATAGTGTCACCCCTATTTAAAGGGCCAGCCATTACTGACTTGTTTATTATAGTGTCACCCATATTTAAAGGGCCAGTCAGTACTGACTTGTTTATTATAGTGTCACCCCTATTTAAAGGGCCAGCCATTACTGACTTGTTTATTATAGTGTCACCCCTATTGAAAGGGCCAGCCAGTACTGACTTGTTTATTATAGTGCCACCCCTATTTAAAGGGCCAGCCATTACTGACTTATGAGACACATTTGTTCATGAACATCAGTACTTCCCGAATCTTATGCGTGTATGCCAGGCTGGTAGGCAATCAGTAACCATTATTTAACTAACTGGCGGTTCACCAACCGGCCATATCATAACGAACCCCTGACGAGGTTCGAACATTCCACCTCCCTAGGCGGACATCTTAACCACTAGGCCACGGAGACAGTATATATATGTGTGTTTTGCTCTGTTGTAAAAGTACTCCTCAATGACAAAAGGTACATAACTGTATAATTTGATTCTTCAGTGCTTGGATAAGAATATAACATTTTGAATCTATACAGTCAAACCTGTCTTAAGCAGCCAGCCAAGGGAATCACAGAAAGTGGCTGCTTAGCACAGGTGGCTGCTTAATAGAGGTCAAATGTATAATAAAAACAACACATTGGGAATATGTAAACTGGCTGCTTAATACAGGTTGGCTGCTTAATAGAGGTGACCACTAACACAGGTTTGACTGTATATATACTGCGAGTCTGTGAATGTTTGCTTGTTTTGGGGTTTACGCCTGCATCAGCACCATTTTGGGTTCTATCTATAGCCTACGCTAACATAGCAAAGTAATCATGATTACTTACGATTACTTTATGTCTATGAGTACAATTCATACCACAATGTATTGTACATGTACAGTCAAACCTGTGTTAGTGGTCACCTCTATTAAGCAGCCAACCTGTATTAAGCAGCCAGTTTATAGAATCCCAAATTAGTGTTTTACTATAGATGTGACCTCTATTAAGCAGCCACCTGTGTTAACCCTTTCAACCCCACAGGCCTCTAAATAGGCTTATGAAAAGTGTAGATCCAGATGAGCCGGCTCGTGACGAGCCGTCTCATCAGGATCTGCACTTTTTTGCCAGTAATAATTATTACTATTTTTAGATAAAATTACCCATTTTGATAAATGAACTGGTCCAAATGTAATTTTGTTATTAATTTATTGGTCTAAAAATATCGTGGACCAGTCCATGTCAGTTACTTGGGGTTGAAAGGGTTAAACAACCACTTTCTGTAATTCCCTTGGCTGGCTGCTTAACACAGGTTTGACTGTACATTGTATATGTAATGCAAGCATTTGAAATTTTGAATTTGTCCACTCAGGAAACAAACCTACAATATAGTAGCCAAACACACATTCATAATAAGGGCCAGAATCTCATGTACAATGTAGTCCCTGTAATATGGAGCTGAATGGGAGATACATGTATGGTGACTACAGTTATGTTATGTTATATATTTCGGGTTTTACGCCTGCATCCGCACCATTTTGGGCTATATCGCCGGCGGGCAGTTTACCTAACAACACCTTTCCTGTGCAGGCTCCAGCGGTTAACCGGTACTTGAGTGCACCAACCCCTGTAAGAAACTGCCAACTTTTTCATATAAATGAGACACGGTCTGAGCGGGGCTCGAGCCCGTGACCATCAGTGATGATAGGTTACAGTGGTATACAAGTCCACAGGGATTCGGCACGTTTGGGGGTACTAGTATATATATTTAAGTACTTAAATATATATATACTAGTACCCCCAAACGTGCCGAATCCCTGTGTACAAGTCAGCGACCGTAACCACTCAACCACGGAGGCAGACGCTGACTACAGTACGGTAATACTTATCCATTGATTGATAGCTAAAATATGACTGTCACATGTATGGAGATATAGTAGTACAATTTATAAAAAAATCAAAACTCACCCCGCCTTCCTTAAAGCTGAATGCCTTGAGATCTGAAATAAAAGTGAAAAAAAAGAAGATTCTAACCAGTTAGTTCCAACCCAATGCGTGAACCACACGTCAGCGGTAGATTTTAATGATCAAATTTGAAACCGATAATCTGATTTGTAGGATTGACATCTATGGGCCAGTGCAGGAAGCTTTACAAACAAGTTCATGAAAGTCAATATACATACATGCACATACTTTGTTGATATTGGTGTAAAAAGAACAGGAACCCGGAGGTTATAAAACATTTCTCAGATCTCAAACTCAAGCTCAAGTTATCTGATTGGTTGATTCTGAGTGTTACTCTCAGGTGAACCAATCAGAAAATTGAGACTTGAGTTTTGAGAAAAGTTTTATAACATCCAGGCCAGGACATGTATGAACATGGCTTAATTTTAAAGTTCTGTTATTTTAATAGGTCACATTTGAGCACTTTATTAAGCGAGTCCGGCAGGGATCATTCTAGAGGGCGATGTGGGCAAAATTGTCGCCCTGGGGACCCTGACTTTGCCCTCTGGGGGCCCCACTTCTCCAGTGTATTTTTTGTCTAGTAAGATACACTGGCCCATTATAAAGCACTCCTATTCAAATGTTGTATTTAACGGTTGTACTGTGCATTTTAACCCTATTTTGCAGAAGTATATTAAAGAACTACATTTAAGGAAGCGATCACGCGCTTTCTCACTTCTCCCAAAAATTCTGACCTAGAATGAACCCTAGAGTCGGACCGATTTCGAGGTTGACTGAATACAAATTTATAACAACTGACTATAACTGCTTTATAATACCATTCAGGGCTTGACACTAACGGTCGTCCGTTAGCGCAAGGCTACCAAATGCCCCACCCCTCCCCAAGGACCACAATGGTTTCCAAGCTGGGTATCGTGTTGGGCTATCTGAAATTGTTTGCATGTATTTTACAAAATCATGTAAATGACTACAATCTACATGTATATCCCTATTTAAAACATAGATGTGACGTCATACCTTTGTACTTGCACTGCAGGGTTGGCAATTTCCCGGGAAATAAGAGTATTTCCCGGGACGGTGGGAAATACCGGGAAATACTGGGAAATAAGAATTTGGATACCGGGAAATAAGAATTTGGATGATTTTGGTGGTAAATACGGGTATATATACCATACAATTTCTATTACCCGGTGTACTGATTGTAGTATCATGTGTGCAGGATGAAAATGAACTGCTTTTGAAGAATATGACGAAAAATACAGGCATTCATAGTGGCATTTACGCATTGCTTATAATCTTTATATAAATGTTAGAGATCTAACATTATTGAGACTGTTCATTATTACTCTAATATACATTGTATACAAACACAGTTTAAGGAGTTTATACATACATTTATTGGAGGTATTTTAAATGTTTAATGTAGTAGGCAAAATGCAAATGTTTTTAGGATTATCCCTGAAATGTGTTCATAATATAGCTGTATTATTAAAATAATCAATTAGTTATTAAAGAAGTCAGAATCATAATTTGAGATGACCCACACTGTTTGTTTGTACACAATTTCAATTAGCAATGCCCAGTCAGGTGTTAAGGTGTGTTGTGGGACTTCAATTTCAAGATACATGTAGGTGTGAGAGATGTCAGCCAATTAGACAAAGGTGACTCTATAGTCCTAATCTCACTGGAATACACTGTCAGAGCGGATAGTGGACAGTGGCTTCCATCTAACAGACAACCAGGTGTCTGTATTGCCTAAAAACAAAACAATACTATACTTGTCAAATTGAGTTTTACTCAACCTTGCATCATATAAGGCGACCCAAATCCACACTCAGTTATGTTTGGCTGAAGAAACATTCCAACAAGAAAAACGAAAAAATAAATGGAAAAAAAAACAATAAAATAAAAAAAAAACAATAAAACCAAAAAAAAACGGTTGTGGTTGCCAATGATGCCACCTGATGAGTACCCCTGGCAGGGACGAAACAGTTTAAGCACTTATAGAGTGGTAGCAATGCATAAAAATGAGCAAAAAACGTGTTTGGAAGACACAATCTTATTTCCCGGTATTTCCCACTTCTGGGCTTATTTCCCGGGGCGGGAAATACTGGTCCAGTATTTCCCGCCCCCGGTATTTCCCGGCCAACCCTGACTTGCAGTCCATTATTATTAATATTGGACTGCTTTCAAAATGCCATAGTATTATATTAAATCCTACACGTAAATGTACGAAATAAACAATAATTAGGATCTTGTTATATACGGTGTGCTTTAAGAATAAGCGCCTCACATATTGGATCGTTTTCGGCTTATATCCTATTCATACCTAGGTCAGAATTTTTGGGAGAAGTGAGAAAGCGCGCGATTTTTTTTTTAGGGAGAAGTGGGGGCCCCCCAGAGGGCGAAGTCAGGGTCCCTAGGGCGACAATTTCGCCCACTAGAATGATCCCTGATACATACAAAATAAAAGTGTAAATTGTTGTATTTAACAGACTATTTTCTTTCCATTAGTTAAATTTTTTATATATAATTTGATCATAGTCGCTACGAATTGGGATCTTTGCATGTATAAAAATTGGAATAGCAATCGTTTTATTGCATGGTTTGATACAGCAGTGGCACGCTGGGAGTCGAGTGGTGTACGACAGAGGCAAATGCTCACCACAGACCGATTGTGAAACCAAGTCAGAGATAGTGGATGAAGGTGGGTTGGATTTCTAGCAGCTGAACGAGTGCCACCTAGAAATGACAATAATGTCTTGGATCAGGAGTACCAGGACATGGGTCTCGTGCAAAATAACGCATATGTACAGATTGTTGTTGCACTTCTGCAATTGTGTCCAACAAATCTGAGAAAATCGGATGTTAAGTTTACACTCTTGTCTGTCTTGTACTTTCAATAAATAATAATTCAACAATTGAGAGGCATTTAGTATTTAAATCGAAAAAGCACAAGGTTTTAGAGGTATGAAAATGACAACCAATGACATATTGCTTGGACCAGCTTATTTTTTTTAAAAAGCTGGTAGTCCTGCTGGCTACCTCTTGAAAGTGTTAGCATTGAGCCCTGACAATTGTTGAGCTCAATTCTAAGTACGGTACGGTAAACCAACCTGAAATTCAGGAAATTGCAGTATTTCTTAAATTTCTTAGTATTACCCCCGCCCCCCAAATCGGAGATATAAATATTCCAAACCATGTTGCCGTCAACCATTCAATTCCGATATCTGGTTAATCACTAATGTACATCATAATACTAATAGAGCAATGCTGTTCGGTATTTCAAAGCATTTTACCTGGTTTAGACGAAGCTGCCTCTTTGGGTAAAAAAAGGTCTCTTCTCACATATATATAGCTGAGTGCAAGGATTACGAAGAAGACACCAACAATGGTAAGTATAGTCTTAGAAATAAAATGACCACTTTCGCTCAGATTTAGCGAATCCTCATCGGGACTATTTTTTTCCGAATTATTACCAATATGATTGCTGGTATCTGCTTGACTTAATGTAGACATATTAGCATTTATGTGCCGTCGTTTAGTGCTAGACCGTGTCAAGTAACTAGGCTTAAAATCATCTTCATCCAACGTGTCATCACCATCGTCATAATTTAAAGTTGTGTTTATTCCTATTGATTGTTCTTCAACCTCATATACACTATCATCTGCAGTGTCATTGTCTGTATATTCATCAGGATAAATTTCCATTTGATATTTGGCGGACACTCGTTTCTTTCTACCCAGTGAGCTACTGCGGGATCGCAAACCACCACCACTTGTGCTAGCACCATTGTCATCATCTCTCGTTCTTTGTTTTCGAGGTGTGCGTTTGCTGTACGAATTAGTTGCATTTGAATTTCTTCCTACGCTGATTTTGCTGACATTTGTCTCGGGTTCGTCTTGACTGTCGTCGCTAAATTCTACCGTTGTTGATTTCACAACGGGCTTTTGTTGCCGATTAGAGCCTTTGCCCTTCTTCACAGGGGGATTTTCTTTAGAATAGTAATGGTTGAGCTTTTTTATCAATATTGGCCTCTTTTGTTTGGTTATTGGCAACTTTATCGTTTCACCAAATCGTTTAAATTCGTTTGCAATTTCCTGGTCATTCAACTTGTCCGCCATTTTGCTCGCACCGACAGGAAATACTTAAAGCGCATGCGTAAGATAAACATTGAACACATAACAAAATAACAAACATTAAACGCGCGTATGGTTGAAGTGCGCATTGGAGATTTTTGGCTCATTTGGCGCATTGGAACGCTAACCCATCAAGCTCATAATTTCCATCGGACGATATCTTGCGATATGATATGAATAGAATCATATAGCGCATGAAAATAATAGATAGGGTGTTACCACTGAACTACAGATCCGTCTGTGTGCTTAAGAGGCGACTACTAGCACAGGTTTCATTGCCTCTCGTTTAACAATTGTTAATAATACTATGCTACCAATATAAATGAAGTGAACTCTATTTTAGGCCCTTCTCATGAAACACCTCCACATGGAACGAAGAAACGGAAGGTGCCTGGGGCAGATGTATAGGTTGGTGCGAGTAGTGTTGAGACGAAGGAACGTAAGAAACTGGTCGCACGTCATAAAGATGACAGAGGTATGAAATTGATAATTTAGTTGATAATGTGCATTTATAATAAGCTAGTGATATAAATATAGATGCAGTTGTATTTAGTGACTGTATTATTACATTAAAGCGACACTACGTCGTTGAAAACGCAAATGTCTGCAGAATGTAATTTCCTATTATATGGTATAATATTGTTCCAAATATTTGCCTAAAAATCTGAGTATTTCAACTAATAAACAAACGTCGTATACGCGGTTTGTTGATATAAAAAAGAATGTAAATAGAATCGACATTCATGCGTAATACAATGCGTGTATCCTGAATAACACGGTTTATTGTACAGCTTTATCATTATATCTCATAGTTGTGCCCATGTATATTTATTTGCAGACTAATCTTACTTAACTTATCTCTAAACGAAAATATCGCGCGTTTAATATTGACTCCAATGACGTCAATTCAGGAGCGTATATGACCGCTATATGAAATCCTACTGTCACGTTTGAAAGTTTGTAGACCACAATAGCACTGTTTATTGGTTCGATGTTAGTGTTGAATGTATTCGGAATGTGTAGTAGCAATGCATTTATACGTGAAAACAATGCAGTTTATTTGCTTTTTACGATGTAATGTCGCTTTAAACAATGTATTTGTATTGACTACTTTATCAAAATTGAGCCCACATGGCAGAGTGGCGACAGCCGGTGATTTCAAATCACCTGCTCTCACAGCTTTAGGTTCGACAGTAATGTGGATGTCAAATTATTTCATATGCGGAAACTATTCAGCTGAGCTGGCTTGCGGAAGGCGGTGGTTCTACCAGGACACACGTCCGTGTCGGAAATGCTGCTCGTAGGGGCATCCAGGGTCTTCCTTCAACCCAATGGGATTCAAACCGGCACGGTGTGTAGGGCAAGTGATTTGAAGTCATGGACGTTATGGTAGACATAAGCGTATATGTTTTTGCATTTATTTACCCTGAAGAGATCGGTCTCAAGAGATCAGACACTGGAGAATAGTAATATAGTCAGGGATCCACTCCAGATGCTCATGTGGTTCTTTTACGCTCAGGATGTAAAGCACCATTGTGTAGTCGTGATAGCGCAATCGTAGCGCGTTCGCTCCGGATATGAGGTGCATGGAGTTTGCACCCAGCTGTATAAATTGACTTTTTATGTTGTTCAGAATGTTTCTGAACTCCAAGTTGATAACCCAAATATTCATCAAATAATAATTTAAATAAAAATAATTTTCTTTTTTTCTTTCTTAAATGACAAAAGAGCAATAGGGCGGGGCTATAAATGGCAGGGCGGCGCGGCGCGCCTTGCCATTCAACTGTCGCTACACTAGACCGTTACATGGTGATTCGATTGAAAACAAATACACGCACGCTAACCAAATAAGGAACATTTTACCCACCCCTGCTAAAATGCTGCAGCGCATGCGCCGCTATTTATTTTAAACGACCTAAAGGGAAACCAACATATGACTCATTGCTTAGACATCTGACAATTGACTGCCAATATTATACATTTATGTCTGTTTGAACATGAACAATGGTGGATGTTGTGATAACGCGTTCGCTTCAGTTGCGAAAGGTCCGGAGTTCGAGCCCCGCTGGAGCCGTTACGAGTGTGCCCTTAGGCAGCGCATTTAAATTCCACATGTCTCTTCTCTCTCCCTCATGGCGATGGATTCCATCAGGAATGAGGTCTCGAGAGTGATTAATATAAGTTGTAAGAACTTGTTTCGCAATCGAGCTAAAATAAATTTGTATAAAAAAAGCAATGGCGTACCTTCCTATTGACACTATAGGCACGTGCCGACCCGACACATTTATTTTCTTCAGAAATTGTAAATACGAAAATACGAACAATGCAATAAGAAATGACGGTTAGGGGTATGATGTATGATGTGCAACGAACCAATCGAATATGAATATAAGCTGGTGTTTTAACCCATTTCATTCTGGATATATTTAAAGGTTTTTGCAAACAACATAGATCCAGATCAGCACGCAGCGTCACGTGACGCTGCTTGTTGATCAGGATCTATGTTGTTTGCTACATAGCCAAGTGTCTTAGCAAGATCATCTACATAGCAAACAGCATAGAGCTTGATCAGACGGAACGTTCCGTGGCGGTTGGTATGGCTCTATGTTCTTTGCAAATAATGTTTGAAGAATGAAATGGGCTAATTGATAAAAGAAGAGGGTTTTCAGAATTGCACAAATACGTTCCTTATTTCTCGTCAAACATGCCTTAAACATTTCTCAGAATGCAGCTACGGCTAAACAGAACTTCAAAACCTTCCGGGATTCGCATCTAACCGACAAACCAAATGAATGTGAATACTAAAATACTCCTATTACAAATGTAGAAAGAGACTGGTGGACTGGTTTACTTTCTCCGAGCGGTCTTATAGGGTGGGGTAAAGGGGGAGACGACGATACCTGGGTAAATAAGCGCATCCTTATAAAACACCCACATCATCAATTTTCAAAGCGCGGTAACATGCCGCCATAGCTAAAACTTAAAAGATGCGATATTACATCAGCTCTATTCTAAATGATATTATTGGAAACCCAGTATGAGTCACTAGTAAGGCAAGTCAGTATTGCACCATTCAGTGAGATTCGGGGTGGCACCAGGAACGGATCGTACGTATATAAGTGTTAGGATTATTAATATTAATATGGATAATTAATTATTAGTGTTTTATATAAGTGTTTTGATTTTCTTCGCCGGGTACCATCATTCGTAACAATGCTTAGTTTATACTAGTCCTATAAATAAAGACCTCTACATAAAAACATGTTTCTGTTATTTTTGAAAAATGCCTGGATAGTAAAATGTCACATTTTCCAAGTCTAAATATTTGGACTAAGTTTATACCAATTTGTTTTATCTTGATTGCGAAACAAGTTCTTACAACATTAGTTAAATTCCTCTCGATACCTCATTCCTAATGATATACATCGCCACGAGGGAGAGAGAAGCGGAATGTGGAATTGTGGTCGCGATCTCCAGGCCTCTTACACCTGACCTTCAGACTGAAGTAAACGCGCTACCACTGCGCTCTCACGACTGCCACGATGCTTATAGTGGGAATATATTCTTTGGAGTATAATGCGCTACATATCACGGACACACGTGACACTGGCGTATAGTCTCAGCGGAAAGACTTGA
The DNA here is from genome assembly GCA_014843695.1 of Archivesica marissinica. Taxonomy (NCBI): domain Eukaryota; kingdom Metazoa; phylum Mollusca; class Bivalvia; order Venerida; family Vesicomyidae; genus Archivesica; species Archivesica marissinica. The sequence goes on from CM026398.1 coordinate 22,911,141, forward strand.
ATAGTTGATAATTGGATAAATGACATGGTGGGTATATTGTTTGTTTGTTTTCTCGCGTATTAATGTATCAACAATTTACGTCATATCGCGACTCTCCATCCAAGCAGTAGTTCTGACACCCTGGTAGAACCATTCACCTTCCACAAGCAGTAGTTCTGACACCCTGGTAGAACCATTCACCTCCCGCAAGCAGTAGTTCTGACACCCTGGTAGAACCATTCACCTCCCACAAGCAGTAGTTCTGACACCCTGGTAGAACCATTCACCTCCCACAAGCAGTAGTTCTGACACCCTGGTAGAACCATTGACCTTCCGCAAGCAGTAGTTCTGACACCCTGGTAGAACCATTGACCTTCCGCAAGCAGTAGTTCTGACACCTGGTAGAACCTTCACCTTCCCCAAGCAGTAGTTCGACACCCTGGTAGAACCATTCACCTTCGCAAGCAGTAGTTCTGACACCCTGGTAGAACCATTCACCTTCCGCAAGCAGTAGTTCTGACACCCTGGTAGAACCATTCACCTTCCGCAAGCAGTAGTTCTGACACCCTGGTAGAACCATTCACCTTCCGCAAGCAGTAGTTCTGACACCCTGGTAGAACCATTCACCTTCCGCAAGCAGTAGTTCTGACACCCTGGTAGAACCATTCACCTTCCGCAAGCAGTAGTTCTGACACCCTGGTAGAACCATTCACCTTCCACAAGCAGTAGTTCTGACACCCTGGTAGAACCATTGACCATCCGCAAGCAGTAGTTCTGACACCCTGGTAGAACCATTCACCTTCCACAAGCAGTAGTTCTGACACCCTGGTAGAACCATTCACCTTCCGCAAGCAGTAGTTCTGACACCCTGGTAGAACCATTGACCTTCTGCAAGCCAGTTTGAAAGCGTCTTTACTTACATTGTTCCTTCCTTGTTGTAATTTGTTAAAACATGTTCCAATTAACTCCCCAACATCCTACACGTGTATTACGACTATAGTGTAGCTATTGTCGACTATGCATTGTTTGCTTAACACTAGTCCTATATATATATAAAGACCTCTACATAATTTTGTTTCGATCTGTTATTTCGAGTTTTTGAAAAATGTCTTGAAAGTAAAATGTTTCAAGTTAAAATATTTGGACTTTGCAAACAGCCGAGAAACCTGATCAGAACAGAACTTGCCGTCTGATCAGGCTGTATGTTGATTGCTCTTCAGACAGTGGAGCTGAAGCACCTGTCCGAATAGCAAACAACATAGATCCTGATCAGATGCGGTTGATCTAGATCTATGTTGTTACGCCACTGCTGATCTGGATCTATGTTGTTTGCACATTGCTTTGAGCCTTTCAATTTATTCAGCGCTGAAAGATTTGAACTTTTAAAGGACCTTAATTGTGCGTTAACTTAGACTGTGCAGCACACAGAGGTATTCCATTTTTCAATTCTACAAATGCAGCTTGGTCAGATTGTTTGTGTTAAATAACTATTTCTAAATTACCTCCCTTTATTAGTTTAAACATGTTGAACTGCGAATATAGGGATCGCAGGTTCGCTCCCCAGTCTGACTGTAATCATATTAATAGTCTTTATTGACTTTAAACTGAGGTCTTGTGTCGGTGATTTACACCTTGCATGTAAAGGAACCAGAGAACTAGAACGGGTCATTGTCTGTATCATTGCACTATCCTCCTAATGCAAAATGACCAATCTCTTCAGGAGGCGTCATTCTTATGGACAACTAGTAGCGACGATAAATAAACGTAAAACACACATACACCAAATATAAACACCTCAAGATCGTAAAACTATTATGCATTAACACAAATTTAAGTGTACTCTTAGCGAACGAAGGAACAAATGGTTTTATTATTATTTTATTGTTTGTGACTTCATCGATGGCATGGACCTGTGCACGAGTAAAACACACATGGTAGTAAACCCGATTGTTAACAGTAACAATCACAGTAATACTAACATGTGAGTTAACAGTAGTTATACAAAACGTGGAAGTCGTGATAGCGCGGTGGATGCGTGTTTGCTTCAGGTGCGACCGGTCTGGTGTTTGAATCCCGCTGGAGCCATTACGATTGTGCCCTTAGGCAAGGCATATAAATTCCACATGGCCTCTTCTCTCTTCCTCGTGGCGATGGATTCCATCAGGAATGAGGTATTGAGAGTGATTAATATAAGTTATAATAACTTGTTTTGCAATCGAGCTAAAATAAATTAAAAACTAACCTAAATAAACTAAAATACAAAACGTGAAGTTGACAGCGGCAAAAGTACACTGTGGAGTTGACAGCGGCAAATGTACACTGTGGAGTTGACAGCGGCAAATGTACACTGTGGAGTTGACAGGAGTCATTAGAAAAATTAGGAATACTTCAACTGTTTAACAAATTACAACTACCCCCTGAATCGTACTTACGACCACTGAATTACAAATTCAGCATAATTAGGAATATTTAACTGTTCAACAAAATACAACTAGTAACAATGTATGTATCTCGAAGCTTTATGCTTGTTTCCGAAATTATACAACATTGAATGTAACCTTGCGAATAGATTGGGTGGAATATGCAAACAATATAGATCCAGATGAGCCGCGGCATGGCACCGCGTCTGATCAGGATCTATGATGTTTGCTATTCAGACAAATGTTTTAGCTCCACTATCCGAATAGCAAACAGCGTAGAGCATGATCAGATGACTTTAGTCCTGATTAGCAGGTTACGGGTTAACATGTATATATGTCTTTGTACCAAGTGTAATATGATAAATCTTGGTTTCAGACAAGAAAGATCCTGCTGAGTATTTCAGAAGAAATTACCAAGTTGGTAAACCTCTTGGAAGCGGAGGTTTCGGACAAGTTTACAGCGGAGTACGAACAAAAGATAACTTGCCCGTTGCAATAAAGCGAGTCTACAAAGACAAAATTTCATCATGGGGAGAGGTAAATACATGTATATATTAATATATTTTATATTCCGACTGAGCGTAAAGTTTTATTTCATATTAAAGCGACACTATATCGTGGCGAGAGGTAAATACATGTATACATTAATACATTTTTTAGTCCGACTGAGTGTAAAGTTTTATTTCATATTAAAGCGACACTATATCATGGGGAGAGGTAAATACATGTATACCGTAACACATTTTATATTCCGACTGAGCGTAAAGTTTTATTTCATATTAAAGCGACACTATATCAAATGACTAATCTCTTCAGGACTGAGGAGGCGTCGCTCATATGGGCAACCGGTAGCGACGAAAAATAAACGTAAAACACGCTTTAAATTGTAACACTAATGAATAATTTAATGAACTGAAATACGCTGAACTAAATAATTGCCACATGTTTTAATAGTTCTATATTTCAGCTCAATGGCCGCAAGATACCCATGGAGATATCCTTATTGAACAAAGTGAACCATTTGAACGGTGTTATAAAAATGTTGGATTGGATAGATGCTGGTACAGCCTATCTTATAATCATGGAAAGACCTATTTGACCATATCTCAAAAGCACATGCTTTGGACGAAAACACAGCCAAGCACTCATTCAGACAAGTCTTGGAAGCGATCAGAAACATTCATAGAGAAGGAGTAGTCCACAGGGACATCAAAGATGAAAATATTCTTGTGGATTTAAAAACTGGTGAACTGAAAATCATTGACTTTGGTGCTGGTGATGAAGGACACAGAATACCACACATTTTCTGGTTTGCAACTGTTTCACTCATTTTCTTTTATATAATTGTATTTTAAGTAATCAAAAGGGAAATTAATATTTGTCCCTTATAAAGAAGGCTTTATTAATTTTTTGGCTGTCGTTTGTTTTCTAGGTCTTATCTTGCTTGCTAAGTCAAATCCAATGGAAAGCAAGATAGGTCCGTAGGTAATTTGTGTGTGATTTGAATGGTAGAATTTTATCAAAGTGTTAAATTTGCATAAATTAAGTATTTAAATTAATGGCATTAATGGGAGACGGATCTGTAGTCCAGGGGTTAACACGTTGAATTGATAATCCAGGGATCGCAGGTTCAATCACCTGTCTGACCCTAATAAAATTAACAGTCTTTCAATTGGGACTCGTATCGGTGCTGTACACCGTGCACGTAAAAAGAACCAGAGGAGACTCTGTAATGGGTCTCTGTCTGTATCATTGCACTATCCGCCAAAATTCTAAAATGACCAATCTCATTAGGAGGCGTCGCTCATATAGGCAACTCTCATTAGGAGGCGTCGCTCATATAGGCAACAGGTAGCGACGATAAATAAACGTAAAACACACATGGGAGAGAATTGTATTCAAGAACATATATTTTCTGAAAATCTACAGTTTTTTATTAATGTGTTACATATAGAAAGTATATTAACCCTTTCAACACTACAGGCCTCTAAATAGACTTACAAAAAGTGTAGATCCAGATGAGCCGTCTCATCAGGATCTGCACTTTTTGCCAGTAATAATTATTAGTATATTTAATTTATATAAAATTACCCATTTTGATAAATGAACTGGTCCAAAGGTAATTTTCTTATTAATTTATTGGTCTAAAAATATCATGCACCAGTCCATGTCAGTTACTTGGGTTGAATGGGTTAATGTTTGCTCAGTATAAATTTAATTTCGAAAGCTCTGAATAATAAATGCATCATTTAAACTTTTTAGGTACACAGGTCTACAGTCCACCTGAGTGGATTAAACACTGTCGCTATCACGGAAGGCCCGCAGCTGTGTGGTCCCTGGGCATCCTTTTGTATGATATGGTCTGCGGGGACGTTCCATTCAAAAGTAAGGATCAGATCAGAAACGCTGAACCTGACTTCAAACGCTGTAGAACTAGAGTTTCATACGGTAAGCTGAATGATACTTATCATTATATTTAGTTTAAATTTTATTTATTTTACAACGATTGCGAAACAAGTTTCAACAACTTATATTAATCACTCTGGTTGGCACGGATGAAAGCGTAAATGTGGTCATTCGTGTGGGAGGAAACCGGAGTACCCGGAGAAAACCCACCTGTTTGATCTGGCGACCATCGTACCATCTCACATTCTTCCCGGTCCGAGGATCAAACCTGGTTGCATTGGTGAGAAGCGAGCGCGCTAACCACTGCGCTAATCGGACAGCCAAATTAGCATATATCATCAAACTACAACAAAACCAAGCTTTAAGGTTTTGTTTTTAACCCATTCAAGACCAATAAATTAATAAGAAAATTACATTTTGACTATTTCATTTATCAAAATGGGTAATTTTGTCTAAAAATAGTAATATTACAGGCAAAAAGTGCAGATCCTGATGAGACGGCTCATTGCGAGCCAACAGCTGGCTCATCTGGATCTACACATTTTGTAAGCTTATTTAGAAGTATGTAGTGTTGAAAGGGTTAAGGATACACTCCTGTTCAAAATCACTGTCACAGTTTCTAATAAGATCGTTATCGTATAATTGTACTCATTATAAAACCGTTATTATCCAAGTGCCTCAGTAAACAAATGAAATCAAATTTATTTTAAATGTATTCGAAAAATATTACCCCGAATTTGATAAGAGAGCCATTCCAGAGTCTCCTGGTTCTTTTACGTGCACGGTGTTAAACACCGACACGAGACCTCGGTTTAAAGTCCCATCTGAAATAATTAGGGTCAGACGGAGGATCAACAAATTAACAAATAAAGCATTGAACACAAACTACATGTATATGCCGAATGTGTATTGCAAGTTGTCATACCGCGACCAATCAGAATCCTTCCCTGTGTTATTTATTACACGTGTGTACATATAAGAAAATATGTGATGGCTGTATTACACTCAATACAATCAAAGTGCAATTTTGTCTTTCTAAATAGGAACAGTTCTCTTAAAACTAAATAAATATGATATCTCGATATATGAGTTGTATTTGGAGAATAAAATAAATATGATATCTCGATATATGAGTTGCATTTGGAGAATAAAATAAATATGATATCTCGATATATGAGTTGCATTTGGAGAATAAAATAAATATGATATCTCGATATATGAGTTGCATTTGGAGAATAAAATAAATATGATATCTCGATATATGCATTTGGAGAATAAAATAAATATGATATCTCGATATACGAGTTGTATTCGGAGAATAAAGGAAAACTTCATAATATTCCATCTCTTTGCATTTACAGAAGTCCAAGACCTCATTAAGAGATGTCTATCATATTGTGCAAGAGACCGCCCGACAATAGAAGATATGATCAATCACCCATGGATGAGAGACACAACCTACATGCATGCAACCAGTCCAAAGCACAAACTTATTAGGAGCACTAGTGAAACTGCATCACACGACGGCGAAACAAGTAGCAGTAAACGACCACGGCTAGATTAAAAATCCAAATTAAAGCAAACACTCACAATTCTACTTAAAATAAAAAAAAGTTTGGAAATATAACACAGTATTCACGGTCCAGATTACCCCCCCCCCCCAACATCCCCACGCCTTTACCTCATAGATTGCCCTTGATGCAGTTGATACAAATTTATTTTTAGCTTGATTGCAAAACAAGTTCTTACAACTTATATTAATCACTCTCGAGACCTCATTCCTGATGGAATACATCGCCACGAGGGAGAGAGAAGAGGCAATGTGGAATTTAAATGCCTTGCCTAATGGTGCAATCGTAACGTCTCCAACGTGGCCCGAACTCCGGACCTTTCACACCTGGAGCGAACGCGCTCCCACTGCGCTATCACGACTCCACTATCTATGTTTACATTTGTTGTATGGAGAAAAAAGAGACTTTAAATAATTACACACGTTAAACACTTTCGAGACCTGTGTGTGTTTTACGTTTATTTATCGTCGCTACCGGTTGCCCATATGAGCGACGCCTCCTGAAGAGATTAGTCATTTTGGAGGATAGTGCAATGAAATAGACAAACCCCATTCCAGATTACCCTTGGTGTACAGCAGGTCTAAACACAATTAGGACGCTTTAACACATTTCTTTGGATGAACATATAAGCATACTGTAATCTCTTAAATTGGTATTAAATTGTTTGCTAAGTTATTGATGCTTTTGTCATCCAAGATTTAGGGATTAAAGAGAGATAATCCAATAACAGCACTTGCGATTTTATACATTGTGCTGTTATTTCAATTTTGTCTTAAATTGAGATCTTTTGAGAAATGGGTGGGGATAAGATCAAACATGTTTTTGGGTTTGTTTACTGTTGAGACACCAAGCGCATGTGGTTTAATCATTCGCTCATAAAAATTATGATAAAACTGATTTGACACATTGTCTCCTCATAACAAAACAATTATTATGCAAACTGTTAACAGTAGCAGTCGTACAGTAGGAAACCTGTAAAGTTGACAGTAGCAGTCGTACAGTAGGAAACCTGTAAGGTTAACAGTAGCAGTCGTACAGTAGGAAACCTGTAAGGTTAACAGTAGCAGTCGTACAGTAGGAAACCTGTAAAGTTGACAGTAGCAGTCGTACAGTAGGAAACCTGTAAAGTTGACAGTAGCAGTCGTACAGTAGGAAACCTGTAAAGTTGACAGTAGCAGTCGTACAGTAGGAAACCTGTAAAGTTAACAGTAGCATCAGTACAGTAGGAAACCGTAAAGTTAACAGTAGCATCAGTACAGTAGGAAACCGTAAAGTTAACAGTAGCAGCAGTACAGTAGCAAACCTGTAAAGTTAACAGTAGCAGTCGTACAGTAGGAAACCTGTAAAGTTAACAGTAGCATCAGTACAGTAGGAAACCGTAAAGTTAACAGTAGCAGCAGTACAGTAGGAAACCTGTAAAGTTAACAGTAGCAGTCGTACAGTAGCAAACCTGTAAAGTTAACAGTAGCAGCAGTACAGTAGCAAACCTGTAAAGTTAACAGTAGCAGTCGTACAGTAGGAAACCTGTAAAGTTAACAGTAGCAGCAGTACAGTAGCAAACCTGTAAAGTTAACAGTAGCAGTCGTACAGTAGGAAACCTGTAAAGTTGACAGTAGCAGTCGTACAGTAGGAAACCTGTAAAGTTGACAGTAGCAGTCGTACAGTAGGAAACCTGTAAAGTTGACAGTAGCAGTCGGACAGTAGGAAGCTGTAAGGTTGACAGTAGCAAATTGTAACGTTGACAGTAGCAGCGGATAAGTAGCAAACTGTGAAGTTGACAGTAGCATCAGTACAGTAGGAAACTGTAAAGTTGCCAGTAGCAGCAGTACAGTAGCAAACCGTAAAGTTGACAGTAGCATCATTACAGTAGGAAACCGTAAAGTTGCCAGTAGCAGCAGTACAGTAGCAAACTGTAAAGTTGCCAGTAGCAGCGGTACAGTAGGAAACCGTAAAGTTGCCAGTAGCAGCAGTACAGTAGGAAACCGTAAAGTTGCCAGTAGCATCAGTACAGTAGGAAACTGTAAAGTTGACAGTAGCAGCAGTACAGTAGGAAACCGTAAAGTTGACAGTAGCAGTCGGACAGTAGGAAGCTGTAAGGTTGACAGTAGCAAATTGTAACGTTGACAGTAGCAGCGGATAAGTAGCAAACTGTGAAGTTGACAGTAGCATCAGTACAGTAAGAAACTGTAAAGTTGCCAGTAGCAGCAGTACAGTAGCAAACCGTAAAGTTGACAGTAGCATCATTACAGTAGGAAACCGTAAAGTTGCCAGTAGCAGCAGTACAGTAGCAAACTGTAAAGTTGCCAGTAGCAGCGGTACAGTAGGAAACCGTAAAGTTGCCAGTAGCAGCAGTACAGTAGGAAACCGTAAAGTTGCCAGTAGCATCAGTACAGTAGGAAACTGTAAAGTTGACAGTAGCAGCAGTACAGTAAGAAACCGTAAAGTTGACAGTAGCAGCAGTACAGTAGGAAACCGTAAAGTTGCCAGTAGCAGCAGTACAGTAGGAAACCGTAAAGTTGACAGTAGCAGCAGTACAGTAGCAAACTGTAAAGTTGACAGTAGCATCATTACAGTAGGAAACCGTAATGTTGACAGTAGCATCATTACAGTAGGAAACCGTAATGTTGACAGTAGCAGCAGTACAGTAGGAAACCGTAAAGTTGACAGTAGCAGCAGTACAGTAGGAAACCGTAAAGTTGCCAGTAGCAGCAGTACAGTAGGAAACCGTAAAGTTGACAGTAGCAGCAGTACAGTAGCAAACTGTAAAGTTGACAGTAGCAGCAGTACAGTATCAAACTGAAGTTGACAGTAGCAGCGGTACAGTAGCAAACTGTAAAGTTGACAGTAGCAGCAGTACAATAGCAAACCGTAAAGTTGACAGTAGCAGCAGTACAGTAGCAAACTGTAAAGTTGACAGTAGCAGCAGTACAGTAGCAAACTGAAGTTGACAGTAGCAGCGGTACAGTAGCAAACTGTAAAGTTGACAGTAGCAGCGGTACAGTAGCAAACTGTAAAGTTGACAGTAGCAGTGGTACAGTAGGAAATCGTGAAGTTGGCTGTAGCAGCAGTACAGTAGTAAACTGAAGTTGACAGTAACAGCGGTACACTAGCAAACTGTATAGTTGACAGTAGGAAACTGAAGTTGACAGTAGCAGCAGTACAGTAGCAAACTGTAAAGTTGACAGTAGCAGCAGTACAGTAGCAAACTGAAGTTGACAGTAGCAGCAGTACAGTAGCAAACCGTAAAGTTGACAGTAGCAGCAGTACAGTAGCAAACCGTAAAGTTGACAGTAGCAGCAGTACAGTAGCAAACTGTAAAGTTGACAGTAACAGCGGTACAGTAGCAAACTGAAGTTGACAGTAGCAGCGGTACAGTAGCAAACTGTGAAGTTGACAGTAGCAGCGGTACACTAGTAAACTGTGAGGTTGACAGTAGCAGCGGTACACTAGTAAACTGTGAAGTTGACAGTAACAGCGGTACAGTAGCAAACTGAAGTTGACAGTAGCAGCGGTACAGTAACAAACTGTGAAGTTGACAGTAGCAGCGGTACACTAGTAAACTGTGAAGTTGACAGTAGCAGCGGTACACTAGTAAACTGTGAAGTTGACAGTAGCAGCAGTACAGTAGCAAACCGTAAAGTTGACCGTAACAGCGGTACAGTAGCAAACTGAAGTTGACAGTAACAGCGGTACAGTAGCAAACTGTGAAGTTGACAGTAGCACCAGTACAGTAGGAAACCGTAAAGTTGACAGTAGCAGCAGTACAGTAGCAAACCGTAAAGTTGACAGTAGCATCAGTACAGTAGCAAACCGTAACGTTGACAGTAACAGCGGTACACTAGTAAACTGTGAAGTTGACAGTAGCAAACTGTAAAGTTGACAGTAGCAGCAGTACAGTAGCAAACTGAAGTTGACAGTAGCAGCAGTACAGTAGCAAACTTAAGTTAACAGTACAATAGCAAACCGTAAAGTTGACAGTAGCAGCAGTACAGTAGCAAACCGTAAAGTTGACAGTAGCAGCAGTACAGTAGCAAACCGTAAAGTTGACAGTAACAGCGGTACAGTAGCAAACTGAAGTTGACAGTAACAGCGGTACAGTAGCAAACTGTGAAGTTGACAGTAGCAGCAGTACAGTAGCAAACCGTAACGTTGACAGTAACAGCGGTACACTAGTAAACTGTGAAGTTGACAGTAGCAGCGGTACACTAGTAAACTGTTAAGTTGACAGTAGCAGCGGTACACTAGTAAACTGTTAAGTTGACAGTAGCAGCAGTACAGTAGCAAACCGTACAGTTGACAGTAGCAGCAGTACAGTAGCAAACCGTAAAGTTGACAGTAGCAGCAGTACAGTAGCAAACCGTAAAGTTGACAGTAACAGCGGTACAGTAGCAAACTGAAGTTGACAGTAACAGCGGTACAGTAGCAAACTGTGAAGTTGCCAGTAGCACCAGTACAGTAGGAAACCGTAAAGTTGACAGTAGCAGCAGTACAGTAGCAAACCGTAACGTTGACAGTAACAGCGGTACAGTAGCAAACTGAAGTTGACAGTAGCAGCGGTACACTAGTAAACTGTAAAGTTGACAGTAGCAGCAGTACAGTAGCAAACCGTAAAGTTGACAGTAGCAGCAGTACAGTAGCAAACCGTAAAGTTGACAGTAACAGCGGTACAGTAGCAAACCGTAAAGTTGACAGTAGCAGCAGTACAGTAGCAAACCGTAAAGTTGACAGTAGCAGCAGTACAGTAGCAAACCGTAAAGTTGACAGTAGCAGCAGTACAGTAGCAAACCGTAAAGTTGACAGTAACAGCGGTACAGTAGCAAACTGAAGTCTTCAGTAACAGCGGTACAGTAGCAAACTGTGAAGTTGACAGTAGCACCAGTACAGTAGGAAACCGTAAAGTTGACAGTAGCAGCAGTACAGTAGCAAACCGTAACGTTGACAGTAACAACGGTACACTAGTAAACTGTGAAGTTGACAGTAGCAGCAGTACAGTAGCAAACTGAAGTTGACTGTAGCAGCAGTACAGTAGCAAACTGAAGTTGACAGTAGCAACAGTACAATAGCAAACCGTAAAGTTGACAGTAGCAGCAGTACAGTAGCAAACCGTAAAGTTGACAGTAACAGCAGTACAGTAGCAAACTGAAGTTGACAGTAGCAGCGGTACACTAGTAAACTGTAAAGTTGACAGTAGCAGCAGTACAGTAGCAAACCGTAAAGTTGACAGTAGCAGCAGTATAGTAGCCAACCGTAAAGTTGACAGTAACAGCGGTACAGTAGCAAACCGTAAAGTTGACAGTAGCAGCAGTACAGTAGTAAACTGTGAAGTTGACAGCAGCAGTACAGTAGCAAACCGTAAAGTTGACAGTAGCAGCGGTACAATACTAATTTCGATGTATAGTTTTTGTGTCAGATGTATGAATCTTTAATTTAACCGCCTGTTACGAGTGTTTCCCAAGAAATACAATAATATGTACATGTATTATTAGATTTCAAATTCTGTCAAGAAATCAAATGGCAAATGCGCATATATTTACTAAAATACTAATTATTCATCGCAATATGTCTTGCTTACAAGTAACAATTTCATTACAGGGTCGGCCCCTTTTTAGTGTTTTACACCTTTTGAGACCAATTCCGAATACAACGAGCGCCAATGACAGCTTTATTGTTAGGCGATAATTGACAATGATTGTACATGTTTTCTTTATAAATTTTCAATGCAATCAGCGTGTAAATTGAGTTACTAGGTACAAGTGATCTGTTGGGACATAACTGTCAAAAATAGAGTGAATTGAGTTTACCTTCGGTTCTTGTGTAGGTTGTTATAAACGCACGAGTTCGCCGTGTTTCGACATTCAGACAATCTATGCTACACTGTGGTTGCAATTCTAAACACATACTTTCGTAAGAATTTAATAAACGAAGGGAAAATGGAGATGTCATATGGAGACAGTTGGTCGCAAAGTAAGTTTATTTTATTATCTTATGTTCTTTAGTGGTTGGTGAAAGTAAATGATGTTTTATGTAAGTTATTTGTGATCGTGAAATAAACATGTATATGTACTTTTATATGCTCGTGTGTCTAAACTGGTACACCGTTTAAGCTAGGCGAATTTGACATGTATACACTTTCTGCAGCGTTGCGACTTCTGCTGGCAATTTCATTATTCAAGTTTAAAAATGATTTTTGTTATAAGTTTGCGAAATAAGAAAACGGTATTACACACTATTTTAATACAAATTTACTTTAGCTCGATTGCGAAACAAGTTATGTGTGGCGTCCGTGGTCCAGTGGTAGAGCGTTTGATTTGGAATCCATCGTTCCCAGGTTCGATACATGCACTGTATGTAGTGTCATTGAGCAAGACTAAACCTATCCAGAAAAACATGGCTAGGCCCCCTCCCACGCAAGGGATTTGACATTAATGGAACTGTAAAATGTAGGCACATATATAAGTTTGAAGTGGAAGAAACATAACATAACGTATACTAGAGGACATAGAAAACGCACACTTCAGATAAGTGTTTTTTAACTACAAAAATAAATAAATACATCGTTTGTAATATTTTTTAGTTGTATATTATATGATTTGGTCCCTTATTATGTGTGGTCCAGTGGTAGGTCGTCGGATTTGGAATCGATCGGTCCTGGGTTCGATACTCAATTCAGGCCACGTATGCAGTATCATTGAGCAAGGAACCTCCCACACATTGCCTAGTACTGGTTAATCAATTAGGTCGACTAAGCTTGTCCAGGAAAACATGTCTACGTCCCCGCAAGGGGTTTGACATTAATGGAACATACATACATTGTAATAATTATATAATTATGTACCGGATCATTTGTCATTTTAACATTGCGTGGAGTGTCCCAGTCCAGAGTCGGATTTTGAATCGTTGGGTTCCCGCATGACATAAATGGAAACAGGAAATGGAAAATAGGTGTCAAATTGGACATAGTGAGCTCATTTGACAGGAGAAATAACTATGTCTGAGGCTGATACTGTTTAAAAGCGTATAATTTGGTTATCTCCCTTGCACCAAAGGCCTAATTCATAAAACGAATAACTCGTTACCCACCGTCTTTAGCGTGTAATCGCAGTTTTCTCCCTTAGTTTATAACAAATTATTATAGCTCTATTGTGAAATTAATACATGTATTATATTACTCTCGAGACCACATTCCTGATGGAATCCATCACTATGAGGGAGTGTGTGTTTTACGTTTATTTATCGTCGCTACCGGTTGCCCATATGAGCGACGCCTCCAAAGACTGTTTAATTTTATTAGGGTCAGGCAGGGGATCGAACCTGTGATCCCTGGGTTACCAGTCCAGCGTGTTACCACTGGACTACAGATCCGTCTGCACCATGAGGGAGAGGAAATGTGGAATCGTAACGGCTCATAACTCTCCTATACTGGAGGATAATAAAGAATCTATATATCTCCCTTGTACTGAATTACTTATCGCGTGTTTATTGAGTTTCACGGTACATTTTCTATATAATAATATTTGATAAACATATATACAGAAATAAATAATAATGTTCTTGCTAATATAGGCCTATATAACTAGCTATTTCGTGACGAGAATGAATCCATGTGTTTGTAGATCTACAGTCAAATTATATCTTGTTATTATATCTCTACACCTGTAGATGAAAATAGAATGTTAATACTCGCCACCGCGGAAACGCATCTGGGCGAGTGAACTCTGAAGTGTTAAATGTTTACTATGTCGAGTGTTCCCGGAAGGTTCCCTTTTATAGACAGCGAGTATTATAATTATTATGTTTAAGACGGAAATGACTAAACCCGGGGTTTAAGGGTCATTTAATATCCTCATTACGTCGGGGGACACTATTGTATATAGATCGTTATTTGATGTATCACTATTATAAGATTGATCACTCTAGATGTCGGACCTTTGTGTTTGTATGTCATAAACCCGTCAACTAATATAGGTCATTTCTAGCTAACAGAGCGTCGACTCAAAATGACCGACACACATTTTTATTCTGAAAAAATAAACCGCGCAAGTTTAGTCTGTATTTGATTACCGATAATCAATTCTCACAACAGTTGGTAGTTAGGTTGTAATGTTTTGTATACAAGGAATTGATCTACCGGTCTACCGCCTTTTTTATTGGTAACTATTTTAAGACATGGTAATTGAATGAAATATGACAACCCGTGGGAAACATGGAACCGATCTCATTTTCGAAATGGAAAACATACCGAAACTGTAAACATAAGTAAATTTTAGCGAAGCGAAAGATGGACTTCCAATTACATAGCCTATATGTACCCCCCATTCCCCACATGTTTAGTCACTTCGTGTTAGGGTTTGTGGTCGAGAGTTATATCCAACTGCGGTATTGAATTATGTTATGTGAGATGGCTATCCAACTTGCTTGCGGTAGGTCGGTATTTCTGCCCGTCCATGCCTGAAATACTGCTCTGAGGGGGCACCCTAGCTGGGTTTTCCTCCACCAATAATAAACCCCTCATTAAACAGTGTTTTTATAATGAAATCAATCTACTGGTTGACCTTAGCCCCCCCCTCTTTTCTGTGTAAAATGAAACTAATTCTTACTAATATTTTTGGGTGGGAATTTCATGAATCATGATTTCGTTGTGAAGGAATACGCGGGAATGACGTTGATTGGTTGAGAGCACTCAAGGAATGCCACGAATGTAAACTCGCCAAGCCACACGAGGTAAAATCTGGCAGCGCTCCAAAAGCCAAATAACTGCCGTCTGCTTCGTTCATATGATAGAAATAGTCCCATGTCTGCATTTGTTTATATATTTAATACGAGTTAACTTAAAATGTTTAATTATTGGATGATATATATCCAAATTATTGTAAACGAAATATTCCAACTTTGAAGAAATTTATACTGAAGGAATATTTTGGATGTAAGCCAACGGGCATTAATCGCTCTAGATTTCGACTACACACACATTTGGGTTCAACGATCATAGTACAGGCTCAATGTTTTGAATCTCTCATAACAATATTGATAGTCTAAGGGCGAAGACGTATTAGTGAAATTTATTTTTGAGTTCTGCGATAACTGTACGATTGGTGTGCAGTTAGCAGTCGAAATGTTGGGGAGAAAATTAGGATTATTTAACTGTTCAACAAATTACAACCAGGAAAAACAATGTAAGTTTGTGGGGAGATAAAATTATATAAATACGAATTTGATATATGATTTTATCCGAATTTACGCAACTTTTGGAATTATTACATTGTGAACATTTATATAATTATTTTACCAAGTGTAATATTTTATATTTCTTGTTTTCAGGCAAAACGGATCCCGGAGAGTATTTCAAGAGGAACTATCAAGTTGGTCAACTTCTTGGAAGTGGGGGATTTGGCCAAGTTTATAGCGGAATACGACGAAAAGATAACTTACCCGTGGCAATCAAGAAGGTTTACAAAAACAAAGTCACAGAATGGGGACAGGTAAAATACTTAATGAATTAATAAATTTTTCAAGCTTACACTTTCAGATTATGAAGTCCTTTTTTCATATTAAAGAATTTTAAATTATGTTATAATTTATTTGTTAAATATTTAACTTCAAACTTGATACTTAACTGCCAAACAATTGGTTAGAATTATAATTGGCAGGCGCAGCAAGTTAATCTTTAAAATGTTACAGTAGATCTACACTAATATATATATAAATTAATCAAATATTTTATATATAAATCTAATGTAACATAATTTAAACAAATATTTTATTTTTCGTATGAACTATACTATTAATTACCAAATGCTTTAATTTTTCTATATTTCCAATTTCAGCTCAACGGATGCAATGTGCCAATGGAAATCTGTCTACTGAAAAAGGTTTCCCAATTAAATGGAATTATTAAAATGTTGGATTGGTTAGATGCCGGGATGGCATATATTATCGTCATGGAAAGGCCAGAACAAGTGAAGGATTTATTTGACTATATCACAGAAAAGGGTGCTTTGGATGAAAACACAGCCAAAAATTTCTTTAGACAAATTTTGGAAGCAGTCACAAACATTCATAAAGCAGGAGTCGTTCATAGAGACATTAAAGATGAAAATATTCTTGTGGACTTAAAAACTGGTGAATTGAAACTCATTGACTTTGGATCTGGTGCTTTCCTGAAAGATACAGTGTATCTCACATTTGATGGTGAGCATTTTTTCCCTGTTTCTCTTAATTGGATTTTAAAGTAATGAAGCGTGACTTTAAATGTTTAGAGCTTGCAAAGTGTTTATTCTGTATTTATTTCGCTAATTCCGTATTCAATGTTTGTTGTTATCCAATGTTGCTGGACATTGGAAAGCCAGCTTCAATATGTAATATTTCTTGTGTTTTGGTACACATTTATGAACGTGTCGAATGCCCTCACTCAATGGTAGAAAATTGTATTTCGTCAGGAAACCTATTTTTTTGTTTTTAATTTGAAAGCTTATTTATTAATGTGGGACTTGTCTGATTCTGAAAATCCTAAAATTTGTGTTTTGTGTTGCGAACCAAAAAAATATATATGGAAAATTATAAAGATTTACAAAGTATATAATAATTATTTGGATAGATATATGCAATTCAAACACTCAGAATAAAAAATTCGTCATATTCATTTTTCAGGAACTAGAGTCTACAGTCCACCAGAATGGATTCAGTATCATCGCTATCATGGAAGGTCCGCCACAGTATGGTCTTTGGGTATCCTATTGTACGACATGGTCTGCGGGGACATTCCATTCGAGAGAGACGAGCAGATTGCAAAAGCTGAAATCGAGTTCAAGAACTGCAAAAATAAAGTTTCATATGGTAAGCAAAGTGATATATGTCATATCCTAAACTAGAGTAAAACAAGAGCTTCTCAATCGAAAAATATTTTATATATATTTTGTAAGTTTGTTTTAAAAAAATAATATATATATATGAAATCTATTTCTCGATAAAACATGTCATATCTGCTAGTTGTATTTCAGGGAATTAAAAATCTTGAGCTAATTCTTAATTGTTCATCTCTTTTGCATTTACAGAAGTCCAAGATCTCATCAAGAAATGTCTCTCGATTCGTCCATCAGACCGTCCAACAGTTGAAGATATTCTCGAACACTCGTGGATGAGAGACAGTATATACATGCATTCAACTAGTCAAAAAGACAAAATTATTAGGAACAATAGTGAAACTGGATCGCTAGACGGAGAATCAATGAGCAGTCAGGAGTCGGTGGCGATTGAATGACCACTGCTTAATGACTAGGTTGAACAAATTCCAAAGTAAGACAAACTGTGCAATCCAGCATATTCACTGCCACAACTCAGGGATCAGTAATGCATTTAGATCCGGATTTCTACCCGGATTACATCGTATGAACGAATGAATTTCAAGGAGTCTTTTCTGCCAAGCAGAGGCTTCTGGTGTGTGGAATTATTTATTTAGGTCTGCCTAGCAGACTGGTGTGTTTAAAACTGCATGGATTTGAGTATTGATGTGTACATTCTCCTCATAGCCGAATAACTGTCAAGAACGAATGTGTATTTATTTATTTGTGTATAATGTTGATCAGTTTTAATACTGATCAAACTTATGAATGTATAGTTTGTCATTTGACCCATGTGTGAATAGTGACTCATTGATAATAGGACTGTAGTTTTTAACCGCAGTCCACTCACTGCCATTTCAATGCAATGTATGATAGCAAATCAGTCAGTCAATTCATCATAAGTTGCTTCAACAGTTTTAAAATAGTCATTCCAAAGAGGTAGAAAAAACAACAACATTGTCATCTTCCTGTTAGGTGCTGCTTCATGGTACGTCATTTCCAAGCTGATTTACCTGCCAAATTTTATCAATTCGATATGTACGTATTTATCTGAGAATTGCTCATTATATGTGTCTAAACTTAGTTAGTTCAATTTTTATCGCATTTAAAGTTCTGCTTTTAAATCGATTTTAAATAAGCTCTTGCAATGATTCTAACATCGAAAAGGGTATGATCAGAATTCTTCATTTTGTTTACAAATTGCCAGCTTGTTCACAAGAAATCAACAAGCGTCCATATAAGCTTTGGTCAAAACATTGTGCAGCCGATGCACGACGGGCTTAAATAAGTAACTTTCATGCTATTGTTTCATTTAAATTTTGTGTGTGTAAATACAGATTATTTATTTTATTTATTTGTTCCAATGTGTAAATGTACCTAGTGATTTTTATCTTATCGCATGCAAATTTATTTAAGAAAAATACATTTTATATTATTATAAGCAATTGCAAATTAAAAATTCAAAACTGCCATGCGCAAAAACTGCCATAACAAGTCTCCATTTTTACTTGTATTTGTTTCTTCGTCAGATAAAAAATATTAAGGGAGCGACCTCCACAGAAATATGGCTGTTTTACTACAAGACTGTATATACACTAAACCATAATTAAATTAATTTATGCACTTGGTACATTTACAACTTGTGAATTTGGTTGACCAGCTTTGCTGTACATGCTTGGCTCTTATTTATTTCTGATGTTGAAAACTTTGCCTTGATTGAAAATGTATATATAAAGATATTTTTATATGGAAAACAGAAATAAAATGACAGAAATAAGTTGAAAAAATCTCAAATTAAAAATTATTAAAATGAATGTGCTTCTTATTTTGTATATTCAATATGCCGTTTACCACTATACACACAGACGTTTACCACTATACACACAGACGTTTACCACTATACACACAGACGTTTACCACTATACACACAGACGTTTACCACTATGCACACAGACGTTTACCACTATACACACAGACGTTTACCACTATACACACAGACGTTTACCACTATGCACACAGACGTTTACCACTATACACAGACGCCCGATGCAACATTATGGTTTTACATTGTAAATACAATTCCAGCAAATTTCTTACAAAGCTAATCATGATGTATCGGGTTCTGTGTGTATCTTGGTTTATGAAGGTCTGTCTGTCCGTCCGATGGTACTGCAAGTGTCTCGTGTATCGGGTTACGCAGTGTGATTTACTTTTATATAACCACAGACCCGTCTGCAAGGATCAACCATGATATTCTGGACAAGAACGGTCTGGCATGGTTGATGCCGCTGACTTGTATATCACTATAACCAATCGTCACATGTTCGAGCCCCGCTCAGGCCTTGTCTACATGAAAAAGTTTCTTACGGAGGTTGGTGTTACTGTACCAAGTACTGGTTAACCGCTGGAGCCTGCCCAAGAGAGGTGTTTGGGTATATTGCCCACCGTCCATATAGCACACAATGTGCTGATGGTGTAAACCTGAGCAAATATCAACTGTACCAGAGAACCGTTGGTGATGTCAAATGCAGCATCCAAGCAATATCGCAAATGCATCAGTATGCTGCTTAAAAATATGGAACACTGGCGTATCTAGTCTTGTGATTAATATTATAATGGCAACATTATTTCTCTTAATATTTATTTCGAGACTAGATCGTCCGGTTTTACGAAACTGAATCCAAACTAAACATTCAGGTTACAAGTCTCTATTACACGCTGCTTTAATCGCACGTGACCACATACTTATCACGGCGGTAAGCTCGATACAGGATTGTCTTTGATACAAGTTCATGAATATATATACAAAGATGTTGCAACAACTTCCAGAAGATCGACTCGTTCCGATGTCTGCCCCGTCGTCTGTGCAATCTTGTATGTAGGTGTCGCTATTCACCCCCCTCCCTCCTTGTAACTTTAGTCTCTGGTATAGAATATCCCCGGGATTTCCTGGTATGTAGAATTAAAATTAAACGCAGATGAATTGCGTAATTCAATGCCCAGAAATGAATGACATGACAAAATTAATGTATCTACAATATTATTCTACAGACTGTCTGTGTGTGTGCTTTATCGTCGCTACCGGTTGCCCATATGAGCGACGCCTCCTGACGAGATTTAGTCATTTTAGATTTTTGGAGGATAGTGTAATGATACAGACAGAGACCCATTCCAGAATCTCCTCCGATTCTGTTTACGTGCCCGGTGTACAGCACCGACACGAGACCTCGGTTTAATGTCTCATCTGAAAGACTTTATTAGGGTCAGACGGGGGATCGAACCTGCGATCCCTGGATTACCAGTCCAGCGTGTTAACCGTCTGGCGCTTTTTACACCGTGAATGTAACTAGATGATGTATTAATCTACACTGTTATTCTACAGTTTGTCTGATAATGTTTTATTTCTCTCTATATATACGTGTATATAACAATCGCAATCGTTGTACAAATAGAAATTTAGCAAATGGGTTGGGCCACAAGTTCTAACAACATTAGTGATTGGCCCTCCCTCCCCATAAAATAAATTAAGAACAACAGAATGTAAGTGGCGTAGTTAGTGCCGAAAACATGTACATAATGCATTTTACAAGATTTAATATAGTTAGTCTGTGAATTTTAAAAGAAATGTGCTAGTTTCCTAGAATGTTCAAGAATGTTATATTAAATCCTACGCGTACATTAACGAAATTAACAGTTAGTAGGATCTTGTTATATAAGTGTGTGTATTTAAGTAAGATATACGCCTCAAACGGGTGTGTGTGTTTTACGTTTATTTATCGTCGCTACCGGTTGCCAATATGAGCGACGCCTCCTGAAGAGATTAGTCATTTTAGATTTTAGGAGGATAGTGCAATGATACAGACAGAGACCCATTCCAGAGTATCCTCTGGTTCTTTTACATGTACGGTGTAAAGCACCGACACGAGACCTCGGTTTAACGGCCTCAAACGGATCCAATATGTAACATATTGGTACTGTCTTCGTTCTACGCGCCTCACAGTCCAATATTTTATATATTGGATCGTTTTCGGCTTATATCCTATATATATATCTATCGATTTCCTACTTCAAGGCAGCTGTTGAATGTTGTTCTCCCACGCAGACGACCCGTTGTCGACCAAGCCCTGCTCAATTAATGAATCGACTGATATGTCTAAAGTTTCTAAACACATGGTACTCCTTGGTAGTAATGCGTGTTGTAATGATGATCAATGCTTTGTATAAGCGTTTATTTGCGTATAGTGTAATTATACTAAATGTCAACTCCATATATATTCATTATATTAAAATGCCTCAGAAACATGAATGAAAAATAGTTATATAGTGCCGTCGTTTACCCGTAACCTTTTCCCCACAGCACTAGCCCGACATAACCAAAATGAAATAGCCGATCGACTAAGTTTTTATCCGCAATCAAACCGACTAACCCGGGCTTCGGGCTAGTGCAGGCCCGTAGCCACACCGAGGAATTTTCCTCGGTTAAAATTTCCAAAGCCAAACAAATAAATGAAAATTTAAATCAATAAAATGCCAACAAAATATCCCTTTGCTGTATAAAATGTTGACCATTAGAACGCTGAAAGGTCAGTACATACGTCTAAAATCAGAAAACGCGGGAACTCGCTTCTATGCCCCAACACTTTTAAGAGGGAACATGTCCCCAGACCACACCCCTAGATTGCCTCGGTTGAAATTTGCCTCGTAGTGAAGTCGTGTTTACTAGCTGTGTCTTCTAGCTATACAGTAGTGACTCGTAATACGTTGCATAGTCGAAATATCTCACGATAAATAAACCGCGACGAGATACTATACAATTCAAAAACTGCGCACCGTACATACGCATAATTATGTTATGCAACAAATGACCGGTGACCAGGTCACACGGTCAAACAGCCACGCCTGGCTACTATATTTACATTCGCGTATATACTGCGCAGTTGTCTCTACATACAGAAGCGGGTTACGCTGGAGAAAGCGGTCTGACACAATTGACCATTTCGCAACAATAACAATGACGAATCAACGTGATGAAACGGCAATCGATAGGTCGATGTTGAATAAAGATGTACTCTGTACACATTTAATATCAATGTTTTCTCACATTTTCAAAATGACTAACAATATGTCAAGTATTTGTCATCATCATTCAATTTCTTTTCTCAAACAACACTAATATTAGCCCCAGCAAACCAGATACAACACATAATATTTACTGTGAAAACAATGATACAACGAAAATACTTAGTTTATACAAATTTATTTGATCTCGATTGCGAAACAAGTTATTTCAAATTATATTAATCACTCTTGAGACCTCATTCCTGATGGAATCCATCGCCACGAGGGAGAGAGAAGAGGCAACGTGGAATTTAAATGCCTTGCCTAAGGGCACAATCGTAACGGCTCCAGTGGGGCGAAAATACTTGGGAGTCGAACTCACTAACAATGTGAATTATAATCTACACATAGATAACACCACCTCAAAGGCTTCTAGAGTCTTAGGATTTATTAAGAGAAACCTTAGACATTGCCCAAAACAAGTGAAGGAACGAGCATATCAGTCGTTAGTGCGTCCAAAACTTGAACATAGTTCATCAATATGGAATCCTCATCAAGTAACACAAAATAAACAAATAGAACAAGTGCAAAGAAATGCAGCTAGATTTGTGCTCAATAAACCATGAAAATCCGTGTAGTGTAACATCTCTACTTCAGCAGTTGAACTGGCCAACTTTGGAACAACGTCGAGTCACATCTGTACAAAGTCATGAACAATCTAATAGTTGTACCATCTTCATATCCGCAACGTTCTCCACGATATGTGGACACCTTAAGATGCATTCCATACCATTGTAAACTGAACTTATATCAACACTCATTCTTCCCGAGAGCCGTTGTCTTGTGGAATAGGCTCCCCGACTCTATCAAAGGTATGGACTCACTAGACATGTGTAGTGTAAATACAAGTTGAAGATTTTAAAGGCACATACAGTTTCACGTTCAAAGCGTCTGGCGATGCACATGCACACACTTTGTTGAGTCCGCCTTCGTGGTCGAGTGGGTAAGGTCGCTGACTTGTATACCACTGTAACCTATCATCACTGATGGTCACGGGTTCGAGCCCCGCTCAGGCCGTGTCTCATTTATATGAAAAAGTTGGCAGTTTCTTACGGAGGTTGGTGCACCTAAGTACTGGTTAACAGCTGGAGCCTGCCCAGGAAAGGTGTTGTTAGGTAAACTGCCCGCCGGCGATATAGCCCAAAATGGTGATGATGCAGGCGTAAAACCCGAAATATAACATAAAATAGAACTGAACTGGGCTGCATATGTTGAATTACATTAAAAGTGTTGCGCATTGTTCCCGTAAAATCAATATCCGCTATCCACCAAATGTGTTTTTTTTTTATCTCTACCCCCATCCACTGATATTATATAAAGACTAGACTGACGTGAGATCCAATACTTCGTGATTTATGGAGATAAAATACAAACTCTTTTTGAGAAAAAAAAACCCCGTGTTTTTCGTATGTTTAAGCCATTATAGATTTTCACCCTTGCAATTTATAAAAAGCACTTTTAAGTTGTGTGTGCTGGGTATTTTTATACGAAAACACTGTTATTTTGACATTACTGATAAATGGCATACCAGCGAAACTCACAGGCATCCGGCGCATACCCTGGACCTCCCCCCTGGGTTCCCAGGACCATGGTACAACCCAAAATACATTGTAGCATCAATCAATCAAATATCATTTCTAGACACAAACATATATTTCGGGGAAAGGGGGGTCATTTCTAGACAAAAACGGACATTTCTGGGGGGAGGCAATTCTGGAATTATTTTTTGGGAAAAACTTGTTTCCAGAAATGTCTTGTTTTTTGTCTAGAAATGATATTTGATTGGTGCTACAATGTATATTGGGTTGTAACATGACCACGGGGGAACCAGGGAGGTCCAGAGTATGCGCCGGGTGCCTGTGGCGGGACTGATAAGTAATGTCACATTGCTAACATAAATATAGATCATAAACCGGTAGGTATCATATGTCCACGGCGTGATCATTTACATAGTATAACAATATTGCGTGTGAAGGTCGCCTCAAGCTATTTTATGAGGTAGAGCGTGAGAAACGAGTTTTAACACTTATCAATGAAATTACTACGTCATATAAAGTCGCTGGAGAATATGTCCCATCCCGCCGGAAATTGTGGAAATGAAAAGATAATTTATTTTCATTTAAGCAGAATGCGTACAACTCATTTTACGTTTGTTTATCGTCGCTACCGGTTGCCCATATGAGCGACCTGAAGAGATTAGTCATTTTAGATTTTTGGAGGATCGTGCAATGATACAGACAGAGACCCATTCCAGAGTCTCCTCTGGTTCTTTTTCATCACCGACACGAGACCTCGGTTTAACGTCCCATCTGAAAGACTGTTAATTTGATTATGGTCAGACGGGGGATGGAACCTGCGATCCATTGATTACCAGTTCAGCGTGTTACCACAGATCCGTCTGTATATATGAAAACGCCTAAACATGTTTATATTTAACCCTGGGAAACGTACGACCAAGCTGTCTCGAATATTGGCTTGTATACAAAGATTACCTAAGTTCTCGTCTATTGGCATATTTCTTGACCCGAAGGTAAATTGTTGGCATATCTCTAAGCAAATACTGTATTGGGCGGGAATTGCTATCAAAACGCACTTGTACTAAGCTAAAGTCTATTGAAAATGTCATTCTAAATTCCTGTTATCTTCCCACAAGGCAATTACAAACATCCCGATTGAATCGACCCGATCGTATCAATACTAGCTGATACAGATTCAGTTTAATTTTGTTGTTGTATATTTGGGCCGAAGGGTACGCGGTACGAATATTGCTATCGCGGGGTGATAAGGTGCTGTTACCGTATTGGTCGAATATGGACACAAACTAAATATAGATATATCAGTTTTATTGTTTTAATGTTTGTTCTGTACGGTTAACCCGTTCATGTATTGAATTTGTGATAAAAGTATGTTAATCAAACAAACAACAAAACTGAAATTGTTCTAGCCACGTGTGTCCTGAATTGATGACGGAATAACTGTTTAAATTAAATGTAGGAAATACGGTGGTACCGTATGTAGTGGCGTGGGTTCCTGTAGGCACGTGCCTTCAAAAATGATAACTTGAACATATGAAAATGCGAGAAATGCTATATAGATGAATGACAATGGGGTGTAGGTGTATGAAGAAGTAGTATTGAAAGAAATGATATATATTGTTTATGTTGTAATACCCAAGATATTGAAGATGAGTACCATTTTATATGCATATTTTCTTGTTTTCATGAGCTCAGGAAAAAATGCATCAAAACATAGTTCTATCAAAGGCCATCAATGTACAAGTTTATTGACTTAATGCAATCTACTAATACATCTATTGCAGCTAATCTAGTTAAATTTATCAAAGAATCGTTGAAAGTTAGAACTTCACTTTTAAATATTATTATGTAATGTGTTCATCATCTGCTATTGATACTATTGCAAACTGTTTTGTACGAATTCACGAATTCAAATGTTATATAATTATGTATGTATATTTGACGAGGTACAATGTACAAGTCTGAATAAATGTTCTGTTCTCCCCCCCCCCCCCATATATGTGTGTTTTACGTTTATTTATCGTCGCTACCGGTTGCCCATATGAGTCTCCTGAAGAGATTAGTAATTTTAGATTTTTGGAGGATAGTGCAATGATACAGACAGAAACCCATTCCAGAGTCTCCTCTGGTTCTTTTACGTGCACAGTGTACGGCACCGACACGAGACCTCGGTTTATCGTCCTATCTAAAAGACTGTTAATTTTATTAGGGTCAGACGGGGGATCGAACCTGCGATCCCTGGATTCCCAGTCCAGCGTGTTACCACTGGACTACACATCCGCCATTATCCTGATGTTGCCTATGCATATATTAAGCCCAAGCTACGCGCCTCATATGACCGGATAACATTGGACTGTATCAATTTAGTTGAAGAATAGTGGTTGTTGGTGGCTATCATATTAACAGAACTGAACAGAACAGAACGTAAGTTTATTCATGACGTATACATAAGTACATAGTCATAATATATACATATAATTACATATAAATAAACAAGTGATCAATAAAGCTATCGTATAGCTACTGTAATATAATTTAAAATAGAGGATGAACATTCTAGTTAACAACAATTGACATTATTCGAGCGCCATGTATTGGGCGGAAATTATAAAATAAAATCGTAATTATAAACAAAACATCATTGGCAAAGCGAAACTGTGACTAAATACTATAACCTGTGCAATGCTTCGCGTGCACCTACAAACTAGACAATACTTTTATTGTTGTTATTGATTTGTTTTGACAATCCAGCTGTATGTTGCTATGGCTGATTTAATTCTAGTTGTTGTTGATTTTGATCTGGAAAAATAACAGTCTTCTTACGTAGATTTAATCCATCAAAGAATTTGGTTCGGATGTTTTAAACCATAGTATTACCTTACGTTGTCTACTCTTTATCTAAGTACCCACATAATTTAAGATTATAAGAGCATTATGGAAATTTATTGAATAATAATAATATAATGTAGTAATATTATATCGGATACAGAAAATAAGTACTATTACGGTTGACAACTTAACAATATAACACGTGAATTTGATTATGCAAAAAAAAAATGGTACCCGAAATGTTTGGTTTCGAACCTACATTTGTTATGACCAAGAAATAAACAATAGAAATAATTATGTGAGATGCCTTTTGTGCTACTATTTTCACCGATACTACGCTAGAGAGCTGCAAATAAATCGTATACGATAATAGTGTTTATCCCACATACAAACAGACGGATCTGTAGTCCAGTGGTAACACGCTGGACTGGTAATCCAGGGATCGCAGGTTCGATCCCCCGTCTGACCCTAATAAAATTAACAGTTTTTCAGATGGGACGTTAAACCGAGGTCTCATGTCGGTGCATTACACCGTGCACGTAAAAGAACTAGAGGAGAATCTGGAATGGATCTCTGTCTGAATCATTGCACTATCCTCCAAAAATCTAAAATGACTAATCTCTTCAGGAGGCGGCGCTCATATGGGCAACCGGTAGCGACGATAAATAAACGTAAAACACACACAAACAGACACACATATTGGTGGTCGACATACTATATCATTACTTTGTAACATACAATGGACCTCTAAATCAATTACACTCAATAATGGACGCAAAACAATATTAATCAAACGTATACCCTGCGTGTACATGTGTCGTAGATTTATGCTACCAATAACCATATGTCCGCGGAATATTTGACTAGTAGGTGCCAACAGCATGACCTAATTGGCGGCTAATTAATAATTCACGGACGGCAGCAGTCAGAAGGTTATCTGGCCTGTATTGCGATACGTGCTGAGAAATAAGCGTATATTCGCACATGCACATGCGCAACTTATTGACTCCTGTCAAGGCTATTGAGATTGAGTAATTTCTGCTACAAATTTGTCAGTTAATTATGATAATTATCGTCTGCCATATCTCGCATACCCTATCCATCTGGCTTGCGGGAAGTCGGTGGTTCTACCCGGGTGTCCGTCTGTGGCTGAATTACTGCTCGGATGAACATCACGGGTATTCATCCACCAATAACAGCTGTACTTCTCTCTCCCTCGTGGCGATTCATTCCATCACGAATGGGGTCCCGATAGTGATTAATATAAGTTGTATGAACTTGTTTCGCAATCAAGCTAAACTAAATGTGTATAAACTAATTACAGCTGCAGAGTGGCCATTTGACCTAGGCTAGCTAGTGCGACTTTAAGCCCTAATAACAAAACATACCCCGCCTGCATTAGTGTGCAATGTGCATGTACTGCTAAAGCGAATGACGTACTAGGAATACAGTATATACAATATATAGCCTAATACTTCATGAATGCAATGTAAAAGTATATTGTATTTGTCACATAGTGATATACATAAGTAGAAAAGGCGAGTGGTATGTGTGTTTTACGTTTATTTATCGTCGCTACCGGTTACCGGTACCGCGACGCCTCCTGAAGAGATTAGTTATTTTAGATTTTTGGAGGATAGTGCATGATACAGACAGAGACTCATTCCAGAATCTCCCCTGGTTCTTTTACGTGCACGGTGTAAAGCACCGACACGAGACCACGGTTTAACGTCCCATCTGAAAGTCTGTTAATTTTATTAGGGTCAGACGGGGAATCGAACCTGCGATCCCTGGATTACCAGTCCATCGTGTTACCACTGGACTACAGATCGCGAGTGGTACCACAGCACATTTCAATATAACGACTATGCCGAAGTAGCCATAGCGCATGCGCAAGATTCAAAAAGTGGGCGATTAATAAATAACGGATTGGTTTCGACATTACAATAAGCAGCATGCTCCAAAAATAATTTCCATATTGTAGCTAACTACTGATTGATTTAGAAACCGGAGAAAACTGCAAATAGCATTGATTTTGCATAATTTGTCTCTGTTGAATGCAATGGGGTACGATTTTTAATTCCATTTCGTTTTAATCCATGGACAATAATTTAATCGTCACAATTTCCTCTTTATTTAACAATGTGACGTTTGCAACTTACGGAGATATAAAAACCTATTATTATTGTCAGAAATACTACTCTCCAGCAGTATTAAGAATGACACTTATATAATTAAATTATGTTTTTGTGACCAATCAAATAATAACTGTTCCTTGCGACATATTCCATAATACATCAATACTATATGACATGATAATGAACAAGGCATAGTAGAACTTTCACAACGCTGGGGGTTTAGTCCACACGCGGGGGTGTCATATATGTCGCAAGCTTAAACATATTTGTAATGCCTACAACAAAGTGCTTTATGAGAATCGTGCTGATTGACTTGACAATGGCATTTTGAGTGCATGAAAACACATGTTTAAACTGAATCAAATCAAATCAAATTTTAACTGCACCAAACGACTCTCAACAGAATTATTTCAACTAGAAAATCGACCTACTTCGCAAATTATTCACATGGACGACAATATTTGTAATTTTGAAAATTCTCGGAAATGTTGTCTTTAGCCCTTTCAACACCACATACCTCTAAATAGAGTTATACAAATTGTAGATACAGATGAGCAGGATCTGCACATTTTGCCAGTAATATTACTATTTTAAGTATTTTTTAGACAGAATTCCCATTTTTGATAAAATGAAGTAATGCAATTTTCTTATTTATTTATTGGTCTAAGAATATCATGCACTAGTCCATGTCAGTTTCTTGGTGTTGAATGAGTTTTATGAATTATATATATACGCGCACGTTTTGTTGTCTGCGCTACAGGCACTTAGTGTGGTACTTAATATCTAGCCCAATCGCGTGTTCCCCACTATTGGCGCATACTTTACTCATTAACCCTCGTCGTAGGAACGGATGGATATGTAGTCCAGTTGTTAACACGCTGGACTGGTAATCCAGAGATCGCAGGTTCGATCCCCCGTCTGACCCTAATAAAATTAACAGTCTTTCGGATGGGACGCTAAACCGAGGTCTCGTGTCCGTGCTTTACACTGTGCACGTAAAAGAACCAGATGAGACTCTGGAATGGGTCTCTGTCTGTATCATTGCACGATCCTCCAAAAATCTAAAATGACTAATCTCTTCAGGAGGCGTCGCTCACATGGACAACCGGTAGCGACGATAAATAAACGTAAAGCACACACACGGGCGTTTTTCTGCCTGCTCTGTCCTGCCTGTGGATAGGATCAGTCCAGCCTGTTGACAATTTGGCCACTGACCCGCTACCTTTTTTATTTCTTAACCCTTAGTCCATGGACAACTACAGACGGATCTGTAGTTCAGTTGTTAACACGCTGGACTGGTAATCCAGAGATCACAGGTTCGATCCCCCGTCTGACCCTAATAAAATTAACAGTCTTTCGGATGGGACGCTAAACCGAGGTCTCGTGTCGGTGCTTTACACCGTGCACGTAAAAGAACCAGAGAAGACTCTGGAATGAGCCTATGTCTGTATCACTGCACTATCCTCCAAAAATCTAAAATGACTAATCTCTTCAGGAGGCGTCGCTCATATGGGCAACCGGTAGCGACGATAAATAAACGTAAAACACACACACGGGCGTTTTTCTGCCTGTTCTGTCCTGCCTGTGGATAGGATACAGTACAGCGTGTTGACAACTTGGTCACTGACCCGCTACCTTTTTTTATATTTCTTAACCCTTACTCCATGGACAACAACAGACGGATCTGCAGTCCAGTGGTAACACACTGGACTGGTAATCCAGGGATCACAGGTTCGATCCCCCATCTGACCCTAATAAAATTAACAGTCTTTCAGATGGAACGTTAAACCGAGGTCTCGTGTCGGTGCTTTACATCGTGCACGTAAAAGAACCAGAAGAGACTCTGGAATGGGTCTCTGTCTGTATCATTGCACTATCCTCCAAACATCTAAAATAACTAATCTCTTCAGGAGGCGTCGCTCATATGGGCAACCGGTAGCGACGATAAATAAACGTAAAACACACACACTGGCGTTGTTCTGCCTGCTCTGTCCTGCCTGTGGATAGGATACAGTACAGCGTGTTGACAACTTGGCTACTGACCCGCTACCTTTTTAAAAATTTCTTAACCATTAGTTCATGGACAACTAGATGTAACAGGAAAAGCCTACGAGGAATTGATTAGAGGAAACTATCCTGGAGCTATATTCACTGGTGGAGGCGGTTGCACAATATTTATTACTAACATGACATTTATAAGTGCGTTGGTGTTTGTCTAAAGACGTCAGTCATATTACGTAGAATCATATACCATGATTAATTCATGAAAGTGTCAATAACTTAGATTACATATGTTTATTTCATATTACGTGCATTTATTGTTATAATGTCACTCAAACAGCAGCACATACCATCTGTGTGTGTCTGCAAATTATCGACGACCATGTGCGAACAGTGCGAGCTTAATTACTCGATAAGTAACGCCTCACAGTCTGATATGTTGACACACCCGTCCGTCCGTCCATCCGTCCGCTTGCCGCCCGTATCTCGTCCGCAAGGATTATCATTAAACGTGTATCAAATGTTCACCTCATCGAGACGACATGTAGCACCCGTGTTCCAGCTTCCAACGATGTTCAT
This sequence comes from Archivesica marissinica, assembly GCA_014843695.1. Classification (NCBI taxonomy): domain Eukaryota; kingdom Metazoa; phylum Mollusca; class Bivalvia; order Venerida; family Vesicomyidae; genus Archivesica; species Archivesica marissinica. Next base: position 22,942,555 of record CM026398.1, read on the forward strand.
TCAAGGTCCCGATCACACTTGGACTATCCAACTGGATTGCGGATGGTCGGGGGCTCTACCTGGGTAAGAGTCCGTGTCTGTAATACTGCTAGGAGGGGCATCCAATGTATTCCCCCTCCAACAAGTGACTACAGTTCGTATCTGGTCCATATCTTTAACCGCTCGAAGAAGTTCTAAATAAGTTGGCGTGTGTGTGTGTTTTACGTTTATTTATCGTCGCTACCGGTTGCCCATATGAGCGACGCCTCCTGAAGAGATTAGTCATTTTAGATTTTGGGAGGATAGTGCAATGATACAGACAGAGACCCATTCCAGAGTCTCATCTAGTTCTTTTACGTGCACGGTGTACAGCACCGACACTAGACCTCGGTTTAAAGTCCCACCTGAAAGACAAATAATTTGGCACAAATGCTAACACTATTTCAAGAGACGTTATTCAGCGCGAAGGTTTTTCGAGCCACCTCCCCACCCCTAAAGGCCAAGGTCACACTTGAAACATAAAGTGTACTATGTTTAAATTCTCTATGTAATTAATGATCACAAAAACACCATACTGTCTGACATTTTATCTTTCTTGTATCGAAGCATTGTCTGAAGTATTCATCACCGTCAGTGAGTTATTGATAGCTCTTAGCTTTTATTGAATGTTCCGTAAGTTATGAACTCGCCTGAAAAAGAAATGCGGTGTTCTAAAAATAGACTAGACTAAAGAAAAGGATAAACGTAATTTCAATTTTTATTGCCACTGTAGGTGTATCATTACTCACGATAAGTAGGAATTGTCTCTCTCTCTTGTATTTTTCATTGCATGCTTATTACTTATCAATACCAGTTGACATTTTATTAATGACAGCAGCGACATATTTGGCTGAGCACATTCCAGACTCTCAGTAGCAAAGGGCATAATAAGCCGCGAGTTGGTCACGTGTGGGCGTCATTTTATTGTCCCATATTTGAATAGAAAATATTTGTCCAAGATTCAGGTGTATAACATCTCGACAAACAGTCAATTCACTTAAGTATACGTATCTTTTGACAATAAAGTTTATATATATATATGATGGACAAATACTTCCATATTTCGTATATGTCAGGAGGGAGGGACTTCCATAGCGGTCATTGCATTCAAATCGCATTCAGATTCGTATAGTACTGCCGGGGTGCCGAATTATTTCATGTTCGAAAGCTATCCAACTGGCTTGCGGGGGGGGGGGGGTTTCTACGTGCTCGTAAGTGCCTGAAATACTGATCGGAACGGTACCCGGGGTCTTCCTCCACTATACTAGCTGGAGAGTCGCCATTTGACGTAAGATGTTAGTGCAATTCTACCCCACCCCCACCCACAATCAAACAAATAATGATTCGAGTATACATGTATTCTGCAATCTTGTTATATAAAACATATGTGCGTTTATATTACCACTTTATCATATATATGACATACACTAAGTGTAATATTTAGCTTTCATCTCTTGTTATAATATGTTGCATTTATATTATATAAACTGTATATACGGCTATGACTTATACGCCCGTTAGGCTGAGTGTTGCTTTATTGTAGCATAGTTTGATGTATATACGTCATGCCACAAGTCTTATATTTCAATATTTACCTACTTAATTGTATACCAAAATAGAGCGTGCACAAACAAGAAGCTTTTTTCCACAACTAGACAAGGTGTCAGAGTTACGTCACCTTGTGTAGGTTTTACGACAAGATTTAACGCCCTTTAGAATACTAGAATGGACACGAAAAACTTGTACCAACCCGATTTGATTCGTCGTGCATATGTACATCTTGAGGCGTTAAGTCATATTAGTGTGTTTTACGTTTATTTATCGTCGCTACCGGTTGCCAATATGAGCGACGCCTCCTGAAGAGATTAGTCATTTTAGATTGTTGGAGGATAGTGCAATGATACAGACAGATACCCATTCCAGAGTCTCCTCTGGGCTTTTTTACGTGCACGGTGTAAAGCACCGACACGAGACCTCGGTTTAAAGTCCCACCTGAAAGACTGTTAATTTTATTAGGATCAGACGGGGGATCGAACCTGCGATCCCTGGATTAACAGCCCAGCGTGTTACCACTGGACTACAGATCCGTCTGTGAGTCAATGTTGATGAACTTTGTGTACGTTTAATGTCTCCATTGTGTGCATTGTCAAACTAATGGTTAGTTGGACACTAGTTAAATAGGCCTTCATTTGATAGTATGTGTTACGTCTCCAGTTGGTTTGGTTGCGGAAAACACATTTTTCAGACACATGGGCGCCGGGTAGAACCAGCGATCTTCCGCAACCCAACTGGACAGCTTCCACGCGTGAAATAATTCGACACTATGATGCAGGTGGATTCGAACATAGTGGTGATTAGCGGACCCTACATTGGTGAGAGGCAAGCTCGGCAACGGAGCCCATTCATTGGTCAGAGTTGAATTAATACTTCTTCTTTTCTTTTGTTTACAACTTTATTTATTTTACAACGATTGCGAAGCAAGTTTTAACAACTTATATTAATCACTCTCGTTGGCGCGGATGAACACGGAAATGTGGCCATTCATATGGGAGGACACCGGAGTGCCATCTCACATACTTCCCGGTCCGAGGATCGAACCCGGGTTGCATAGATGAGAAGCGAAACATATCTTTGTTGATACAATTTGTGAGACTCCACATTCCTTTGTCTGTCCTATCGCCCTGTATCTAGCACAATCAGGCCTCTTCAACCAAATCACTGTCAATGTAATTGTCGTCTGCCCCGACATAAGATAATTTGACGTCATCACTGTTCACCTTTCACAATGGGTTCTATCAATTCACATTATCTGGTCAAAGTACAAAGAAACCGACGCCTGCAGTGCTTGCGTATATGTAGCTGAAATGGAAAAACAGTCAACCGGTTGTGTGAAAATGACTTTCATCGACGTGAAATAATTGATTTCCAGCCAATTTACGATAATTCAATAGAAGTTTAAATTGGACCAAACATTTATACACAGTTTATATACTCTGTCTGTTATTAGGAACTTGTTCAATACGTATCTACTATCTAGATGCATATGATAATGTATGTATAGTCAACTAGTCAGTACAATTATGTAATTTGAAGAGGCCCCCGTAGCCGAGTGTAACGCATGCATTTAATTACGAATGGCCCGGAGTTCGAGCCCCGCTGGAACAGTTACCACTATACCCATAGGCAAGGCATTTAAGTTCCACGTTGCCTCTTCTCTCTCCCTGGTGGCGATGCATATCATCAGTAATGAGGTCTCGAGAGTGATTAATATAAGTTGTAAGAACTTGTTTCGTAGTCATTGTTCAAGTTCAGACCAAGTTACACAACTATCACAAGCTAATGGGGTGGGGTGGGGGAAGGGAAGGTGGTTACGGTCGTTCACTCACTGCTGTATAGGTTCGAATCCCATTACAGAAAGTTATCCAGGATCTCATGGAAACGATTACAAGCCGCAGTTTCGCAATACGCAAAACGGATGGCGCGGGCGCATGACGTATCTATACTGAAAACTACCCTCTCGATTTCATTACTATAGAAAGTTCTCACATTATCTCCCAAAATAATCAGAATGAAATAAATGTCAGTTCATTATAATTGATTCAATAAATACGATGTGTAGGTAATTTACGATGTCTCTCGTTTTTTACAACGACTACTTTCCCTCCTCTGAGCTTTCCTATACCCATCAAATGATAGTTGTTTAACATTTAATTGAATTGGCGTAATATTGTGTATATTGTGTCAACGCGATAGAGTTGCAATAGATAGCAATACCAATTTTAAAATAGAAATGAATGACGAATAAGTCCATAGTCCATGATGATTGTTTATTTTATTGATATGTTTTCATTCAATGTTCCCAGACTGATTTCATCAAACGAAAGGAGAACTGACAGAACGAGGAACATACTAGATTCATTCGGATAGTTCAACGGTAGGGGCAAGCATAGCCTGGGTGCCAGTCTGTCGATTTTTCACTTTTTAGCTTCTGGCAAAATGACATATTGATGATGATGGTGATGATGGTGGTGGTGATGATGATGACGATGATGATGCTGGTGATGATGATGAACAGCAGCTGTTGTTATATAGTTGTTGTTGAAGAATTAAATGCATTGATGAATTATTCCTTACAATTTATTCACTAGTTTTAATAGAGAACGAATGATGTGTAGAATTATTTTTGCACATGTTGCCACTGATCATATGGGCAAGCACAGCCTGGGTTCCAGTCTGTCGATTTTTCACTTTTTAACTTCTGGCAACATGATATGATCAGAAACTCAATACGACCTAATTAATGGTCTCGGTGCTAAACCATATCTATTTGACTGACCAGGCAAAATATATCGACGCCTGTTCCCAGGCTAGAGCAAGCATGCAACATTTAGTGAACTTATGCACATGAAAATCGTCTGCTTTCCCGGATGTAGTTTTGGACTACTTCAAATATACTAAAGGACATTATATGATTATTATTACATGAACACGAAATACGAAGGATTCCATCAAAGATATATCATATCTTTATTACAAAACACAAACTGAACATCTAAAAATATTCAAAAATGTTTAAAACTATGTGTTTATATAGTTATTGTTTTTCATGTAAAACACACTTATCCAAAGTGTGCGTTTTCTATGTCCTCTAGTATATGTTTGCGTTGAAACCATCGCTAAGATTCCGGTCTCCGTGTAATAGAGTGTATAGTGTAGTAGTTGCAAGGAGACGAATTATGATGTCACATGTTCCATATGACTTGCAGAAGGTCGATGGTTCTACCTGGTTCGTGCCTGCAATACTGCTCGGGGGGGGGGGTCCTCCACCAATAATAGCCATATAGTCGCCATATTGGTGTTGGTGCGACATTAAGTTCCAAAAACAAACAGTTCAACTCTATTAAACAGCCACGTTCTGTGATTCATTTTGCTTTAATGCAAACCTGTATACATAAATCCTATTTGGTATCAACATACAATGCATGACTCATGAGTCATGATACATAGAATTTTACTTGTATTGTATTTTACATTTATTTATTGTCGCTACCGGTTGCCCATATGAGCAACGCCTTCTGAAGAGCTATTAGTCATTTTCGATTTTTGGAGGATAGTGCATGATACAGACATAGCCCATTCCAGAGTCTCCTCTGGTTCTTTCACGTGCACGGTGTACACCACCGACACGAGACTTCGGTTTAACGTCCCATTTGAAAGCCTGTTAATTGTATTAGGGCCAGCCTGTAGATTCGACCTGCGATCCCTGGATTCCCAGTCCACCGTGTTAACCAATGGAATACGTATCCATCTATGACGTAGACGTATACGTTTCGTGACATTTATATCCCCCTTTTAGTATAATTACAACAGATGATCTATAGGTATAAACCTATCAAATGTGTGTCGTGATATGACTTCGTTTGAGGCAATTATTTACCAATTAAATACAGGTATTCCCATTTGAATCAGTTTACGTCACTTACACAGTTAAACCAGTCTTTGCGTTATTAAACAGATTGGGTTCGAATGGAAAATACTTCGTGGTTTGACATTCTTGGCCGTTGTAAATCTCACAGATTAAGACAGGATCATCTAACATCGTATAGAGATAATCCGCCTTCTTTGACATGAAACGGTGGACTTTTACGCCGATATTTCTGTTTCCATTAATATATAATAATCGTACAATATGACAAATATTTCACAAATTTATACGTGGAGGAGGGGTGAAGGGGTCCTTCTTACCAATTTCGAAATGTTGTACACACATTGTCAGTGAATGCACATACAAGCGTTTGAAGTTCCGTATGTGTAATAAACAACAATATAATTACACGTGCAGTCTACATCCGTTATGTCGAATTCCGTCGGACCGAACAAAATACTTCGACATAACCGAAGTTTGACTTGACGACATTCTATATAAACATAGCCAGTTATATGTAAAATGATAGTGTCTTGAACGGGACATTGATCCGACTTCGAAATAACCGGATAATTCGACATAACCGACTTTGACATAACGGATGTAGACTGTATATTGATATTGGCGTAGCTCGTTCCGCTCCCGGTAGAATTAAAAACCTAACAGATTTGGTTTTGAACCCTAAACCACTTGTCCAGACCCCACTCGTCTGTGTTTGTACAGGGCCCTCGCTGGAATATTGTCGCACAAGGTCAGTCTGTTGTAGTGGAGAACACCGCACACATTTACTGTTCTCAATTCTCCAACCTCTGCAAGCAACTGACAAAGTGTTCACGTATCATTTATCACTAGTCCGATATAGGGAGCGAACCTGCGGCCGTGATGATAGCCGTGGAAGGCGACTTCTAACAATGGCGTGCTAGTCCACTCGATAACTGAGGAACTTAACTTAATTTGCTTCAGGCGCGTTGAGCTTGCTTCATGCGCGTTGAGTTCGAGCCCAACTGTAGCCGTATGTGTCGTGCCCTTAAGCAAGGAATTTAATTCCCCATTCCCTCTTCTCTCTCCTCCAAGGCGATTGTTTCCAATCCATCAGGAATGAGGTCTCGAGAGCAATTAAACTAAAGAACTTGTTTCGCAAACTAGCTAGAATAAATATGTATAACTAACTACGTATATTGCCCGTTAATGGGAGAAACACGTGATCGATACTTTGATAGGCTGGAGGAGTCATCTAGTTAGTGCGACTGATTTATTTGCTGTTTGTTTACTTGTGTCCTATTGTTGACAACCTAATGGTTGCTCCCATGAAATGTTACAGTTTATGGCCTAACATAATTATTCCAGACAACACTTGATTTAGTACCATGTTTTATTTCAATTGATCGTACCGTGTTTTGTACTGTTCGAACCTGATTAGTGCAAAGTTTTACTAGTCTGTCGGGTCGGGTCGGTCGGGGTCGGTCGGTCGGGGTCGGTCGGGGTCGGTCGGTCGGGGTCGGTCGGGGTCGGTCGGGGTCGGTCGTCGGTCTTGTATATTAGTAATATTTATAGAGGATAGTGCAAGATACAGAATAAACTCCAATTCCAGAAAGCATCCCTGGTACTTTGACATTTACATGCCATGTGTATAGCACCGATGCATGATACCTCGGTTTTTGTCACTGTAATATTATCAGGGTCAGACGGTGATCTAACCTGCGATCCCTGAAGGATTCCCTGATGGATTCGCAGTCCCACAAGTGGATATATTTGTACAGTAACACCAGTGTATCACCTTCAAACTGAAGAGTATCCGCTGATTGACCACTATAGTTGTGCATAGCGTGTATGATTACTCCCCATAGATAAAGTAGGTCGTCTTACAGCGTTCATTGTTTCAGTAATATCGTTCCGCTGAAACATGCCTCCAGGCGTTCTAGTAATCCCCTCTGTTTGGTCGACCTGTAATGCGCTAGGTCAAAAATTGAGTAACAGTGAATATTACGGATCAGAATTCCATTGGACTGTAATTCGACATTCAGAACCATTTTCGTTATACATTAATCATAGGTTTGCTAAATCTTTAATGATATATTTGACCTACTTCATTTGAAGGAGGGGTATGATGGGGGGGGGGTGCACACGAATAGTGAATCAGAGTATCTCTTTCAGGTTTAGAACGGCTATACAATCGCAGGTTCGATCCCCCGTCTGACCCTAATAAAATTAACAGTATTCCAGATGGGACTTTAAACCGAGGACGAGTTCGAACCCCGCTGGAGCCGTTACGATTGTGCTCTTAGGCAAGGCATTTAGATTCCACGTTGCCTCTTCTCTCTCCCTCGTGGCGATGGATTCCATCAGGAATGGGGTCTCGAGAGTGATTAATATAAGTTGTAAGAACTTGTTTCGCAATCGAGCTAACATAAATTTGTATAAACTAAACCGAGGTCTCGTGTCGGTGCTGTACACCGTGCACGTAAAAGATCCAGAGGAGACTCTGGAATGGGTTTCTGTCTGTATCATTGCACTATCCCCCAAACATCTAAAATGACTAATCTCTTCAGGAGGCGTCGTTCAGATGGGCAACCGGTAGCGACGATAAATAAACGTAAAACACACACACACAAACACACGTCTACCTGCCCGATCAAGCTACATTTATAACGGTCGAATTATTCAAGTGAGGAAGCTATTCAGCTGGCTTGTGAATGGTCGGCGGTTCTGCCCGGGTGCCCGTCCATGCTCGTTACGTTCACGTTGTGAACTGTAGCAACCGATATTTGACCTAGAAATGAGATATTTAAAGGATTACAGTGCTATATAAGGTGGGTATAAGATTGCAACGGAACTCGTGAAATATCAAATGTTATCACCATCATGTAACAGGTTTTCCATATGAATGCAAATATGTAGTTGACTTTTAATTACTTACCCATCACCGCTGTTGGTTTGAATGGGATCGGGAAGTTCGAATCATTGCACGCGAGGAAGCTACCCAGCTCCTTTGCGGACGGTCGATGATTTTACCCTTGTCCCCACAACTACCACAACAACAAAACAACAAACAAGCTCGTCAGCAACAACAACAACAACAACAACAACAACAACAACATCATCATTTACATATCTTCAACGTCATACTTTTAAAAAACAGCACGATACCTCGTCAGTTGTGATGTAGACGTTATTGTTATTGCGATGAGATCAATATCATTGGTCGAACAGCATTATGATCGATATAAAATCTTCAATGATGACGTTGTTCACTTATCAGGCACGTTTTTGTTTGAATAAATTATGAATACAAATATCTTTTTTATGTAAAAATATATACATTTATAACTAAAGTACAGGGTTATAACCAGTACAGGGTTTGGCCTACTAAACTTGTTAATTTCATGCGTGTAACATACATTTAGTTCAAGCTGTTCGATCCATCATTAGTATATACGTACTAATGTCTTGATACAGCTGCGCGCAAACATTCTTTATTCTACAACGATTACGAAACAAGCTTTAACAATTTATAGTAATAATAATAATAATAATAATAATAACAATAATAATAATAATAAAAACTATTTTACGAGTTATATAATAATAATAATAATAATAATAATAAAGACTTTAGTTTACGAGATAACTCATTTAGCAAAAGTTAATCTACCACGAGGCCCTCAACATATATACAAATCAAATGATAGGACTTTGTCTGGGAACAGGCGTTGATATATTTTGCCTGCACAGTCAAATAAATATATTTTAACACCGATTCTATTAATTTGGCCGTATTCAGTTTCTGATCATATCAGTCAAATAAATATGTCATTTTGCCAGAAGTTAAAAAGTGAAAAATCGACAGACTGGCACCCAGGCTAGATAGGACTATGTAAGTGAAAACTGCATATAGGAATTATATAGGACTGGTATACCAGGGATCGCAGGTTCGATCCCCCGTCTGACCATAATACAATTAACAGTCTTTCAGATGGGACGTAAAACCGAGGTCTCGTGTCGGTGCTTTACAGCGTACACGTAAAAGAACCAGAGGAGATTCTGGAATGGGTTTCTGTCTGTATCATTGCACTATCCTCCAAACATCTAAAACGACTAATCTCTTCAGGAGGTGTCGCTCATATGGGCAACCGGTAGCAATGTAGGTAGTAATGTTAAAGCTGAACAATAGATAAACTACATATGATGATATATGAAAACTCACTCTCGTTGGTGTGTATGAAAACATATGTATGGTCATTCGTGTGTGAGGAAAGCTGGAGTACCAAGAGAAAACCCATCTGTTCGATCTGGCGACCAACGTACCATTTCACATACATCCCGGTTCGAGGATCGAACCCGGGTTGCATCAGTGAGAAGCGAGTATTCTAACCATTGTGCTAATCGGACATGGTGTATTATGATCCAACATATCACACTTAAATGATAGTCATATGTCAATTACTGCCCCTGCATAATATTTAAGGAAGATAATTTAATTTTAATTTTATCGTGTACATCATGAATGCGCCAGTAATAGCGCGTTCGCGTCAGGTGCGAAAGGCCCTGAGTTCGAGCCCTGCTAGAGCCGTTACGATTGTACCCTTAGTCATGAAATTTAAATTCCACGCTGTTTCTTCTCTTTCGTGGTGATGGATTCCATCAGGAGTGATTAATATAAGTTGTATGAACTTGTTTCGCAATCGAGCTAAAATAAATTTGTATAAACTGCTGTTTTTATCGTGGTTTCCTGTTCACCATATGCTACCACTTTCCACGTTTACTCATCTTATACGTATTAAATTATTAACTATCGACAGCTATCCTATAGCATATATAGCCAATAGATATTTCATACCACTTAGTTAACATAATTTTGATAGAATCTGATTGTCATACGGCAACATCTGGTTAGGGAACAACAAAGCAACTAAAAGAAAAATATGCATTTCGGAATAAATCGGACTTTATCTGCCAACTAAAAGGTTAGCCATACAAAATGTGAATCAGGGATCGCAGGTTCGATCCCCGGTCTGACACTAATACACTTAACAGTCTTTCAGGTGGGACTTTAAACCGAAGTATCGTGTCGGTGCTTTACACCGTGCACGTAAAAGTCTGTGTCTCTGTCTATATCATTGCACTATCCTACAACAATCTAAAATGTCTAATCTCTTCAGGAGCCGTCGCTCATATGGGTAACCGGTAGCGACGATAAATAAACGTAAAAACACACGTGAATCAGGTATTTAACACGTTATTATATAGGCATTAGAGATAATAGAATAATAGAATAAGTATGTAGTCAAATAATCAATTATGATTCGATACAGGGAGTTTGCACAATATCGGTGTTACCGTTGATTCATGGCTGAGGTACGAGTTCGGAAATTAGCATTTGCCATTCATATGTATTCACTGTGCACCACTATGTATACAGTCACTGTCCATCACTATGTATACATTCACTGTCCATCACTATGTATACATTCACAGTCCATCACTATGTATACATTCACTGTCCATCACTATGTATACATTCACTATCCATCACTATGTATACAGTCACTGTGCATCACTATGTATACAGTCACTGTCCATCACTATGTATACATTCACTATCCATCACTATGTATACATTCACTGTGCATCACTATGTATACAGTCACTGTGCATCACTATGTATACATTCACTGTGCATCACTATGTATACAGTCACTGTGCATCACTATGTATACAGTCACTGTCCATCACTATGTATACAGTCACTGTCCATCACTATGTATACAGTCACTGTCCATCACTATGTATACAGTCACTGTCCATCACTATGTATACAGTCACTGTCCATCACTGTGTATACAGTCACTGTCCATCACTATGTATACAGTCACTGTCCATCACTATGTATACAGTCACTGTCCATCACTATGTATACATTCACTGTGCATCACTATGTATACAGTCACTGTCCATCACTATGTATACAGTCACTGTCCATCACTATGTATACAGTCACTGTCCATCACTATGTATACAGTCACTGTCCATCACTGTGTATACAGTCACTGTCCATCACTATGTATACAGTCACTGTCCATCACTATGTATACAGTCACTGTCCATCACTATGTATACATTCACTGTGCATCACTATGTATACAGTCACTGTCCATCACTATGTATACATTCACTGTCCATCACTATGTATACAGTCACTGTCCATCACTATGTATACATTCACTGTCCATCACTATGTATACAATGTATACATTCACTGTCATCACTATGTATACATCACTGTCCATCACTATGTATACATCACTGTCCATCACTATGTATACACACGCCACACAAATTCACTGTCCATCACTATGTATACATTCACTGTCCATCACTATGTATACATTCACTGTCCATCACTATGTATACATTCACTGTCCATCACTATGTATACAGTCACTGTCCATCACTATGTATACAGTCACTGTCCATCACTATGTATACAGTCACTGTCCTCACTATGATACATCCTGTCCATCACTATGTATACATTCACTGTCCATCACTATGTATACAGTCACTGTCCATCACTATGTATACAGTCACTGTCCATCACTATGTATACATTCACTGTGCATCACTATGTATACAGTCACTGTCCATCACTATGTATACAGTCACTGTCCATCACTATGTATACAGTCACTGTCCATCACTATGTATACAGTCACTGTCCATCACTATGTATACAGTCACTGTCCATCACTATGTATACAGTCACTGTCCATCACTATGTATATCACACAGTCACTGTCCATCACTATGTATACATTCACTGTCCATCACTATGTATACAGTCAATGTCCATCACTATGTATACATTCACTGTCCATCACTATGTATACAGTCACTGTCCATCACTATGTATACAGTCAATGTCCATCACTATGTATACATTCACTGTCCATCACTATGTATACAGTCACTCTGCATCACTATGTATACATTCACTGTGCATCACTATGTATACAGTCACTGTCCATCACTATGTATACATTCACTGTGCATCACTATGTATACAGTCACTGTCCATCACTATGTATACATTCACTGTGCATCACTATGTATACAGTCACTGTCCATCACTATGTATACAGTCACTCTGCATCACTATGTATACATTCACTGTCCATCACTATGTATACATTCACAGCCCATCACTATGTATACATTCACTGTGCATCACTATGTATACAGTCACTGTGCATCACTATGTATACAGTCACTGTGCATCACTATGTATACAGTCACTGTGCATCACTATGTATACAGTCACTGTGCATCACTATGTATACAGTCACTCTGCATCACTATGTATACAGTCACTCTGCATCACTATGTATACAGTCACTCTGCATCACTATGTATACAGTCACTCTGCATCACTATGTATACAGTCACTCTGCATCACTATGTATACAGTCACTCTGCATCACTATGTATACAGTCACTCTGCATCACTATGTATACTTTGAGTGATTGATCGACTTGTACGTACGTCTGATTAGTTTATTTTGTATTATACAAATTTATTTTAGCTCGATTGTGAAACAAGTTCTTACAACTTATGTTAAGCACTCTCGAGACCTAATTCCTGATGGAATCCATCGCCATGAAGGAGAGAGAAGAGGCAATGTGGAATTTAAATGCCTTGCCTAAGGGCACAATCGTAACGGCTCCAGCGGGGCTCGAACTCCGGACCTTTCGCACCTGAAGCGAACGCACATCCACTGCGCTATCACGACTTCCACTATCTGTCTAATTGATGACATGTAGGTAAAAATCAAAGTATCTTACAAACTAGAGTAGGTCAAGAATTCTCCAAAAACAGAATAAAATATTTATTAAGATTATTAATAGCCCATACTGACATATGTGTACTAAAACTGTCGGCTTCTTCTATCACATTTGTCTAATTATGGAAGCTAAATTCCATTCGTCAGCAGGCCTTGAGCAAAATTTTAATGTGACAGTTTGTGTTTTCAAATAATCTTTTAAACTTTAAGCTGAAATTTGCCTTTTCTTGCGTTACAAGTATACGTGTACTGCCAAATGGCGTGAAGTCAAATTGCGTCGTTATTCTGGTCCCATCTGAAAGACTGTTAATTTTATTTTGGTCAGACGGGGGATCGAACCTGCGATCCCTGGATGAATGGGCCGTTACCGACTACAGCACTAATTTATTGTTTAATCTTGTACGTGAACCAATGACTGGTTTCTAGTTGAGTTTATTTGCTATACTGTAATGTGTTTGTTTATTTTTGAAGACTACACCTATCATTGTTGGACTTCGTAACAGTCTGTTTCCGGTTACCCAACCGATCCTAAAACATTATTCAAGAACAATAATTTCCAAAAAAGAATTTAAATTTTGTTTTTCTATTTTACATACAAAGCTCACTGCTGGATTACACACTTGAATACATCGCTCATTGCTAGATTACACAACTCTCAACTTGAATACATCGCTCACTGCTGGATTACACACCTCTCAACTTGAATACATCGCTCACTGCTGGATTACACAACTCCCAACTTGAATACATCGCTCACTGCTGGATTACACAACACCCAACTTGAATACATCGCTCACTGCTGGATTACACAACACCCAACTTGAATACATCGTTCACTGCTGGATTACACAACTCCCAACTTGAATACATCGCTCACTGCTGGATTACACAACACCCAACTTGAATACATCGCTCACTGCTGGATTACACAACACCCAACTTGAATACATCGTTCACTGCTGGATTACACAACTCCCAACTTGAATACATCGCTCACTGCTGGATTACACAACACCCAACTTGAATACATCGCTCACTGCTGGATTACACAACACCCAACTTGAATACATCGTTCACTGCTGGATTACACAACTCCCAACTTGAATACATCGCTCACTGCTGGATTACACAACACCCAACTTGAATACATCGCTCACTGCTGGATTACACAACACCCAACTTGAATACATCGTTCACTGCTGGATTACACAACTCCCAACTTGAATACATCGCTCACTGCTGGATTACACAACACCCAACTTGAATACATCGCTCACTGCTGGATTACACAACACCCAACTTGAATACATCGCTCACTGCTGGATTACACAACTCCCAACTTGAATACATCGCTCACTGCTGCATTACACAACTCCCAACTTGAATACATCGCTCACTGCTGCATTACACAACACCCAACTTGAATACACCTCTCACTGCTGGATTACACAACACCCAACTTGAATACACCGCTCACTGCTGGATTACACAACACCCAATTTGAATACATCGCTCACTGCTGGATTACACAACTCCCAACTTGAATACATCGCTCACTGTTGGATTACACAACTCCCAACTTGAATACATCGCTCACTGCTGGATTACACAACTCCCAACTAGAATACATCGCTCACTGCTGGATTACACTACCCACTGCTCACTGCTAGCTTCACCCACATCCCTGTTGTTCGTATATAATATCAAATTTAGTCGTCCAGTCGTCCAGTTTCATTTTCGTAAAATAAAAAACATGGTTGAATACAGATAATTGGCCCATAAAATGAACAACATCACACAATTCGTTCAAGCAGATGTACTGAATGGCACTACTTTTTCTACCGAAGTGCGTCAATTGCCCAGTTCATGAGTGTACATAATACCTATATAGATTCCGTGAGGACCATTGCTGATAGAAAGCTACACAGAGTCACGATCCTATGCCATGGGAAAGTGTTCTAAAAAACGATTCAAATAATGAACTAAGAGTCGGCGCTAATCTATATATATATTTCGTTTTCGTCTGCAGACTATAGTTTATGTCGTCTGCTTCAGATTAGGAAACTAGGTATATGGCGCATGCAGACAAGCACACGACACGAAGCTACAATTCAATTACGACTTTGTAGCGATTGGAATTCAAGTTTCCCACCATTCGATAAATCAAATCCATACTTTCCAACTTCACAACTGACCTTATTTATCTATTTATATCAATGCTTTGAATAGACTGAGCTGCTAAAAATCAAAATTTGCTTTCCTCGTTTGACCTCTGGGAAGTAACCTCGTTACCCAGTTATTCGGAGATGTTCTCTTTACCGTGTGAAATATGTTCATTTACATTTGTCTTGGGAGTGGTATTTAATTTCGCTTTGATGTTTTCATTAGATTTGGTCTGATCAGTGATATCGAGGCCAGATGCGTCAGTAATTGACTCGAACCAAATTCACTATCGTAGTCTCGACATAATTATTAAATTTGGCCGTTATATACAGAAGTCTGGTTCTCTAATTCTGCCTGGAGTTTCTATGTTTTGACGGGTTAACTGGACCAGTTTCATCCCACCATTACTGAATGCAATGGAAGAGAAATTATCCAAGCACTCTACCAATTGCCTATAGCCTGGGTGCCAATCTGTCGATTTGTCACTTTTTAGCTTCTGGTAAAATAATACTGATAATGTTGATATGATCAGAAACTCAATACGGCCCAATTAATAGTCTCGGTGTTAACAAAGATTTATTTGATTGACCAGGCAACATATATCGACGCCTGTTCCCAGGCTACCAATTGCCCTACGGAGGCGGTCAGAATCGGGACAATTTATATTGTTGTTGTTGTTGTTGTTGTTGTGTAGAATTATTTTTGCACACGTTGCCACTGATCATATGGGCGAACATTCTACAAAGGTTATATTCGTGCTAGGCAATAATAATAATAATAATAAAAATAATAATAATTGCAATATAGGCCTAATGTATTAAAGAATGTAATAAAAAGTAATAAAGAATTTATTATTATTATTATTATTTTATTATTATTTTGTCACTCACAATACAAATACACGCTCTTAACAAGGACTGTCGCGATTGGTTGTCTCTGATTACGCGGTCATCCTTCGGTCAAATAAATAACCAGACAAAACAAGGATCTGCAAAATGTGACACATTACCCGGGCAAAGTATAAATCATAATAATATACATTGACAGAATGGGTCAGCCATATACTATACATTTCATTCCCAGATGAGTCATGAATACCGGACAGTGGTCACTAGATAAATAAAACTGACCTTGTGACATTCGCAACCTGACCGCAGATATTTACATGGACACTACATTGGTTTAGACTAATATTTGGACATATTTAGTCTTGAATGTATATAAACAACCCCGGGAAATGAACACAGCCATTTGTTTGTTTGTTTTGGGAGATTAAAGTCTCACGAAATGCGTATTTATTTAAACGGGTATACGATAGACCAGATTGTAAGTGCATTTATTTAAACGGGTATACGCTAGACAAGATTGTACGTGTATTTATTTAAACGGGTATACGATAGACCAGATTGTAAGTGCATTTATTTAAACGGGTATACGCTAGACAAGATTGTACGTGCATTTATTTAAACGGGTATACGATAGACCAGATGGTCAATGCATTTATTTAAACGCGTATACGATATACAAGATTGTACGTGCATTTATTTAAACGGGTATACGATAGACCAGATGGTCAATGCATTTATTTAAACGCGTATACGATATACAAGATTGTACGTGCATTTATTTAAACGGGTATACGATAGACCAGATTGTAAGTGCATTTATTTAAACGGGTATACGATAGACCAGATTGTCAGTGCAATTGGCTCTGTGCATCTGTTTCCACCGTTAGTTGCATTGCATGGTTGGTTCGTATATACAGGATTGGCTCTGTACTTCTGTTTCCACCGTTAGTTGCATTGCATGGTTGGTCCGTACATACAGGATTGGTTGGCTCTGTGCATCTGTTTCCACCGTTAGTTGCATTGCATGGTTGGTTCGTATATACAGGATTGGCTCTGTGCATCTGTTTCCACCGTTAGTTGCATTGCATGGTTGGTCCGTACATACAGAATTGGCTCTGTGCATCTGTTTCTACTGTTAGTTGCATTGCATGGTTGGTCCGTACATACAGAATTGGCTCTGTGCATCTGTTTCTACTGTTAGTTGCATTGCATGGTTGGTCCGTACATACAGAATTGGCTCTGTGCATCTGTTTCTACTGTTAGTTGCATTGCATGGTTGGTCCGTACATACAGAATTGGCTCTGTGCATCTGTTTCTACTGTTAGTTGCATTGCATGGTTGGTCCGTACATACAGAATTGGCTCTGTGCATCTGTTTCTACTGTTAGTTGCATTGCATGGTTGGTCCGTACATACAGAATTGGCTCTGTGCATCTGTTTCTACTGTTAGTTGCATTGCATGGTTGGTCCGTACATACAGAATTGGCTCTGTGCATCTGTTTCTACTGTTAGTTGCATTGCATGGTTGGTCCGTACATACAGAATTGGCTCTGTGCATCTGTTTCTACTGTTAGTTGCATTGCATGGTTGGTCCGTACATACAGAATTGGCTCTGTACTTCTGTTTCCACGGTTCGTTGCATTGCATGGTTGGTCCGTACATACAGAATTGGCTCTGTACTTCTGTTTCCACCGTTCGTTGCATTGCATTGTTGTAGTATTTAAATCGTAATTTAAATATTTTCATTTTTATCTTTATGGTGAATATTTACATTACAGTATATAGGAACTGGCAAAGTATACATTCTTGAGATAGTTGGCGTTATTTACACACACACCTAAATAAATAACCTATCTATACTACTTTACATTAATGTGTAAATATCTCTCTCTATTTGTTGACATTTCTCTCTCCGGTGCAACCTGTATACGTGTCTGTATTTTACCAATGGTATGACTTCGTTGCGTACACGCTCTACAGTAGATACCGTCAGCCCGCCGGTCACATCGACTATTGCTATCGCTCTTATTAGTTCGTCCATTTCGTCCGTATCAATGGCATGCCTATTCAGTGACTTCGTTGCGTACACGCTCTACAGTATATACAGTCAGCCCGCCGGTCACATCGACTATTGCTATAGCTCTTCTTAGTTCGTCCATTTTAGTTCGTCCATTTTAGTTCGTCCATTTAGTTCGTCCATTTTAGTTCGTCCATTTCGTCCGTATCATATCTTTACAACTGGGACATCTCTGTTACAACGTGTTCACATATCGTCATTTTGTCATATGCCCCTGGTGAAACAGTGAAAGGCGAGTTTGAGCATAACAACGGCGTGCTGGACCACTCGCTCACCGAGACACATGTTGGCCAAGGCTTCAGTTGAACACTTTCTTCTTGTGAATGATTCCGTCATGCGACTGATCGCAATTCGTCCAGTGTTTTACCAACGTTGTAGTTTTTTCTCTAATTGCCACGGATTCCAAGAAGCTAGTGATTGAATCCACCTGGAATTGTATGAGAATTTGTCTGCAAGTAATTAAATAATCAAATATAGCTTGCGCAATTTATTATACAATACAGCATAGTTGAACGTCCAGGCAATACATGGATGTAAAATCTCAGATGCAGAGACCATTTCCTTTTACGTATAACTATCTTTAAAAAGTTGGGAAAAAACGTATAGCCTAATATTGTATAGTTTTTTTTAACAATATTTAGATTTAAATGTATGGTGGTCCTGGTGGATCAATTTAGACTTAATCACTGTATGTAGATACCTCTGGCGACGAGAATAACAACATTGTAACACAATAGGCCTACAGCTTGGGATTAGTTTTATTTATAGAACAAAACGTGCACTATTTTATCAACCGAATTTTACTTTCATTACGAATTTCGGTGACGTCAAAGATTAAAGGAAGATTATTTACACGTACTGCTAATTTTCGTCTGAAATCTTGTATTCATTTCACTATAACAATATTTGCGTTTCATTGTAGGTATATTTATAGACATTGAAAGCACACTGTCACTTTTAAAATGTCTAAATGTAGTACAACTTTTGTGAAGACGTGATCTGTGCACCCACGGGTCGGTAGTTATGTAGATTTGTAATATGTAAATATTCGAAGGTTCACAATGAATCACGTATATTGTGGGAGTCGTGATTGCGCAGTTGTAGCGCGTTCGTTTCAGGCGTGAGCGACCAGGAGTTCACCTTCAACTTCGGATGTACGAGTAGCTCAGTGGTTAGCGCGCTCGCTTCTCACCAATGTAACCCGGGTTCGATCCTCGGACCAGGAAGTATGTGAGATGGTACGATGGTCGCCAGATCGGACAGGTGGGTTTTCTCAGGTGTCCTCCCACACGAATGACCACATTTACGCCTTCATCTGCGCCAACGAGAGTGATTAATTATGAGTTGGTAAAACTTGCTTCGCAATCGTTGTAAAATAAATAAAGTTTAAATAAAGTAAACTAAGTTCAACTTCAACGAAATACTCATTAACGCCACTAACAACATCCAACTGTAGTCGTTTCTATTGTGCCCTTAGGCAAGGCACTTAAAGTCCACACTTCTTCTTCTCTCTATCCCATGGCGATGGATTCCACCTGTAATGAGGTCCCGAGAGCGATTAACCCATTCAGCCCCAAGTAACTGACATGGACTGGTGCATGATATTTTTAGACCAATAAATTAATAAGAAAATTACCTTTGGACCAGTTCATTTATCAAAATGGGTAATTTTATCTAAAAATAGTAATAATTATTACTGGTAAAAAAGTGCAGATCCTGATGGTGAGCCGGCTCGTCACGAGCCGGCTCATCTGGATCTACACTTTTCATAAGCCTATTTAGAGGCCTGTGGTGTTGAAATGGTTAATTGTAGCAAGAACACGCACAGTAGACGCAATAAAAAAAAAGGTTAATATAAGTTTGTAAGAACTTGTTTCGCAATCGGATTGGATCGTTGTCTGCTTATGTCGTATACATAATTACTCTTGTTTATTTTGACAACGTTTTGTATATATATATATATATGTTAGTACATGCGTACCGCAATTAGTTGGCAAGGTTTATATTGACATTGAAGACATATCGACCAGCAATAGAATTTCGAATAACAATTAGTAAACTATTTCAATTTAGATTAGTCCAAAGAAAATTATGCGCAAGCGCAAAAGGACGAGGTATAATATTACACATATTTGATAAACTCTTTATTGAGAGCAAGTCATTTTGCTCAAGTTGCTATATATATATATGCTATTGGATTGCGGAAGTTTACATGAACTTAGGTTATCCTAACCCTATCACAGCAATATTGCCATTGGCTAACTGCTAGGACACGTCGTAATTCGCGGGTACCGATCTATATTTTATCTTAATTTATACAAATTTATATCAGCTCGATTTCCAAACAAGTTCTTACAACATTAGACAGACAGATAGAATAAACTATGCACAGTTTCTTGACACATATATACAGTATAACACATGATTAAGTACAGTGACACCCCTCAAAACCGGAACCCCTCTAAATCGGAATTCCCTCTAAACCGGACAATTTTCGCGGTTCCGATATTTTCCCTTCTTTGTTCATTGTAAAAAAACCTCTCTAAACCGGAACCTCTCTTTTCCGAATACCGGACTAGTATAAGTACATGTACCAATCAACATAGCTTGATTTTCAAACAAAATACATTATTCACATAAGTTTAAGTACCCGCTTACTCACAATTTTATTGGAAGCCATCCCGCTGTCCTAGTGCGTGACTGAACACACACCCACTAAGCAGGCTCATGGAGATTGTACACTGGAAGCCATCCCACCGCCCTAGTGCGTGGCTAAGCACACACCCATTAAGCGGGCTCATAGAGATTGTACACTGGAAGCCACACCGCCGTCCTAGTGCGTGGCTGATCACACACCCACTAAGTGGGCTCATGGAGATTGTACACTGGAAGCCATCCCGCCGTCCTAGTGCGTGGCTGAACACACACCCACTAAGCAGGCTCATGGAGATTGTACACTGGAAGCCATCCCGCCGTCCTAGTGCGTGGCTGAACACACACCCACTAAGCAGCCTCATGGAGATTGTACACTGGAAGCCATCCCGCCGTCCTAGTGTGTGGCTGAACACACACCCACTAAGCGGGCTCATAGAGATTGTACACTGGAAGCCATCCCGCCGCCCTAGTGCGTGGCTGAACACACACCCACCTAGCGGGCTCATATAGATTGTACACTGGAAGCCATCACGCCGCCCTAGTGGGTGGCTGAACACACACCCACCTAGCGGGCTCATAGAGATTGTACACTGGAAGCCATCCCGCCGTCCTAGTGCGTGGCTGAACACACATCCACCTAGCGGCTCATAGAGATTGTACACTGGAAGCCACACCGCCGTCCTAGTGCGTGGCTGAACACACACCCACTAAGCAGGCTCATAGAGATTGTACACTGGAAGCCACACCGCCGTCCTAGTGCGTGGCTGAACACACACCCACTAAGCGGCTCATAGAGATTGTACACTGGAAGCCACACCGCCGTCCTAGTGCGTGGCTGAACACACACCCACTAAGCGGGCTCATAGAGATTGTACACTGGAAGCCATCCCGCCGCCCTAGTGCGTGGCTGAACACACACCCACTAAGCGGGCTCATAGAGATTGTACACTGGAAGCCACACCGCCGTCCTAGTGCGTGGCTGAACACACACCCACTAAGCGGGCTCATAGAGATTGTACACTGGAAGCCATCCCACCGCCCTAGTGCGTGGCTGAACACACACCCACTAAGCAGGCTCATGGTCACTAGAGCCACATAGTGGGGCTAATTTAGCATGAGAGGGTGGTGGGTGAGTGGGGGGAGGGGGGCTCCGTGGCTGACTGGTTACAATGGTTTACTGCAAATCACTTGTCCCTCATCTGTACGAGTTCGAATCCCACTGTGATTGCCGAATTATGTCATTATGAGGTAGCTATCCAACTGACTAGCGGGCGGTCGATGGTTCTACCTGGGTGCCTATCCTTGCCTGAAATAATACTCAGAGGGGTACCGAAGTCTTTAAACCTCCAAAATAAACAAACACATATTTAGTAAGGTAAGTTTCCAAACAAAATTGAATAATAATAATATTCTATTTTTCTTTTGTCTAAATACTATTGTTAGCCATGTTAGTTTATATACACATTTATTTTAGCTCGATTGCGAAGCAAATTCTCTTAACTTATATTAATCACTCTCGAGACCTAATTCCTGATGGAATCCATCGCCACGAGGGAGAGAGAAGAGACAACGTGGAAATTAAATGACTTGCCTAAGGGCACAATCGTAACGGCTCCAGTGGGACTCGAACTTTCGCGCCTGAAGCGAACGCGCATCCACTGCGCTATCACGACTTCCACATGTTGACTATTGTGATATTGACATTGTGCCCATATCTTGTGCTGTTTAGTAAATAAATAATTTAACAATATGAAATATTATTCTAACATAAACAACTTGTTTACGCCAGGGTCGTAGATAAACGCCGACAAGAATATAGATTTAACGTGCTATATGCCGTACTTGTGCTAGACCACTATTCTCTTGGAGTTAGCGAATTAAGATTATTATCAATTTGGTTTAAACAAATTTATTCGACATTATTTAACAAATAATTTACAACAAATAACTATGTACACAATAAATACTCGTGGCTTGAAATGAAAGCTAAACGCTTATTGGATTTCTCTGCACAATTTGTCATTCTATTTAGTCGCTTCACCCCCCCCCCCGGCGCACTCTCCCCTCCCCTCCCCACCCCATCCACATATAAACATATATTTACAATATGAGAATTCTGACCGGTATTTCAAATGGAACTAAAAACGGAGGTCTCGTGTATCGGTGCTATATACCGGGCATATAAAATATCGAGAGATGCCTCGCTTAACCTCGAGGCGACGATAAATAAATGTATACCCCCCCCCCCCAACACACGTTGAGAAGTTGCTATATACTAGTACGTGTTCGCCTCCAATCCCGGCGGTAACTAACTGTATGTGTGTGTTTTACGTTTATTTATCGTCGCTACCGGTTACCCATATGAGCGACGCCTCCTGAAGAGATTAGTCAGTTTAGATGTTGGAGGATAGTGCAATGATACAGACAGAGACCCATTCCAGAGTCTCCTCTGGTTCTTTTACGTGCACGGTGTAAAGCACCGACATGAGACCTCGGTTTAACGTCCCATCTGAAAGACTGTTAATTTTATTAGGGTCAGACGGGGGATCGAACCTGCGGTCCCTGGATTACCAGTCCAGACTAACTGTATATATATTATGATCCTCTTTATATCAGAATGTTCGGCTTAAAAAGCCTTATTTACGGATACAAAAACCACCCGGCTAATACATTGTCTTTAAGATTGTTATGAATCAATTGAATAATGACGTCATGACGCTAAATCGTGAAATCGTGAAGTTGAAATTGTGAATTCGTGTAGAAGAAATGATGAAATATCGAATGGCGCAACCGGTCTTTCATAGATTTATCACAACACATGTATACATACCAATTGTCCTTCCCACAAATTAAATAGGTCATGGTAGGTCTTCATGACTTAATACACGTGGAGCTTTAAGGAAATATTATTGAGTTGTAAAAAGTATGACCAAGGTCGCTTGTTCTTTTTTCCGGAATAATATAGCATTGATGGCGAGTGTTGTAACTAATGTTGGCCTGTGCCACACCTATTATGTATCATGTATGTACATATGAGTCTTTCATTAAAAAACCCTTTTTATGTAAATCATAAGATGTTTATCCAAGATTTTTGGAGGATAGTGCAATGATAGACACAGACCCATTCCAGAGTCTCCTCTCGTTCTTTTACGTGCACGGTGTAAAGCACCGACACGAGATCTCGGTTTAAAGTCCCATCTGAAAGACTGTTAGTTTTATTAGGGTCAGACGGGGGCTCGAACCTGCGATCCCTGGATTACCAATCAGTACACTGCTCACTGCCAGCAGTACAGCAGTTCACTGGCAGTACACTACTCACTGCTCACTGCCAGCAGTACAGCAGTTCACTGGCAGTACACTACTCACTGCTCACTGCCAGCAGTACAGCAGATCACTGGCAGTACACTGCTCACTGCTAACTTCACCCACATGCTTTATTTATATTTTTTTAAACTTGATTTATTTTACAACGATTGCGAAGCAAGTTTTAACAACTTATATTAATCACTCTCGTTAGCGTGATATCCCCCGACACATCGTTCTGCCTCAATTAAAACAAAACTCAGCTTAACAAATTCAATGTGCCCGAAACGTACTTTTAACAGTGTGTTGCATGTTGCTATGATACATTAAACGTCGATAACGGCGTAGGAAGAACTGAGTTAGATCACAGGAACTTGAAATTTTATCCATAAGCCATGAACGGTCTCGTACCTCTATCCTAGGACACCTCTATTTTATATTTTAGCCATACGCCTAAATAGAGGGGGTGTCCTAGGGTAGAGGTACGAGACCTTTCGTGGCTTATTGATAAAATTTCAAGTTCCTGTTGTTAGATTTACTATAAATAAGTTTAATTAATCTATATATATATATATATATATATATATCATCTTCCAACATTATTCTAAATGTATGTTACTTGCACGTGCGTGTTTCCCTGCTGTCGACAACATGCTGTCGCAGCAACAAGCATGTATTCATTCATACTGACGTACGCTATAAAAATACAGCTTTCAGTTAACCTTTATAAATACATATACTTAATTTTATAAGAAATTAGGGAATATAGAGAATTTTTTATACTTATATATAGAAGCAATAAATAAATATATATATATGTGAAAAACCCGGAGTTTGGAGGCTGAAGCCGCTACGATTATCAGTATGTCTTTAGACAAGACATTTAAATTCCACATTTCCTCTTCTCTCTCCCTCGTGGCGATGGATTCCATCAGGAATGAGGTTTCGTGAGTAATTAATATAAAGTTGAAAGAACTTGTTTCGCAATCGAGCTTAAATAAATTTGTATAAAATGAAAAAGGTGTTCAAATAAAACGACAGTGAAACATGTTTTAGCAACGTTTACAAATCACTCTCGTTGACGCGTTGGAGCCGATGAAAGCATATAAAGTATGTGGTCATTCGTGTGGGAGGAAATCGGAGTACCCGGAGAAAACCCACCTGTCCGACCCACCGTACACCTCACATCCTCCCAGGTCCGAGGATCGAACCCGGGTTGTAGTGGCAAGAATTAGAAACATAATTCAGGCTTGCGTAGCTGAATATAATTATACATGTATATTGAAATAATAATTTAGTTGCGCATACTGGTTTATTGTTGTATACATGTATAATATAATAATAATATAATAATAATAATAATAATAATAATAATAATAATAATAATAATAATAATAATAATAATAATAATAATAATAATAATAATAATAATAATAATAATAATAATAATAATAATAATAATAATAATAACACGAATAACTCCATGAACTAACACACGAATAACTCCATGAACTAACGCACGAATAACTCCATTAACTAACACACGAATAACTCCATGAACTAACGCACGAATAACTCCATTAACTAACACACGAATAACTCCATGAACTAACACATGAATAACACCATGAACTAACACACGAATAACACCATGAACTAACACACGAATAACACCATGAACTAACGCACGAATAACACCATGAACTAACGCACGAATAACACCATGAACTAACGCACGAATAACTCCATGAACTAACACATGAATAACACCATGAACTAACACACGAATAACACCATGAACTAACGCACGGATAACACCATGAACTAACGCACGAACAACGAACACCATGAACTAACGCACGAAAACACCATGAACTAACGCACGAAAACACCATGAACTAACGCACGAATAACACCATGAACTAACGCACGAATAACACCATGAACTAACGCACGAATAACACCATGAACTAACGCACGAATAACACCATGAACTAACGCACGAATAACACCATGCACTAACACACGAATAACTCCATGAACTAACGCACGAATAACACCATTAACTAACACACGAATGACACCATTAACTAACGCACGAATAACTCCATTAACTAACACACGAATAACTCCATTAACTAACACACGAATGACACCATTAACTAACGCACGAATAACTCCATTAACTAACGCACGAATAACACCATTAACTAACACACGACTAACACCATGAACTAACGCACGAATAACACCATGCACTAACACACGAATAACACCATGAACTAACACACGAATAACACCATGCACTAACACACGAATAACTCCATGAACTAACGCACGAATAACACCATGCACTAACACACGAATAACTCCATGAACTAACGCACGAATAACACCATTAACTAACACACGAATAACTCCATTAACTAACACACGAATGACACCATTAACTAACGCACGAATAACTCCATTAACTAACACACGAATAACTCCATTAACTAACACACGAATAACACCATTAACTAACACACGAATGACACCATTAACTAACGCACGAATAACTCCATTAACTAACACACGAATAACTCCATTAACTAACACACGAATAACTCCATTAACTAACACATGAATAACTCCATTAACTAACACACGAATGACACCATTAACTAACACACGAATAACTCCATTAACTAACACACGAATGACACCATTAACTAACACACGAATGACACCATTAACTAACGCACGAATAACTCCATTAACTAACACACGAATGACTCCATTAACTAACACACGAATAACTCCATTAACTAACACACGAATGACACCATTAACTAACGCACGAATAACTCCATTAACTAACACACGAATAACTCCATTAACTAACACATGAATAACTCCATTAACTAACACACGAATGACACCATTAACTAACACACGAATAACTCCATTAACTAACACACGAATGACACCATTAACTAACACACGAATGACACCATTAACTAACGCACGAATAACTCCATTAACTAACACACGAATGACACCATTAACTAACACACGAATGACACCATTAACTAACACACGAATGACACCATTAACTAACGCACGAATAACTCCATTAACTAACACACGAATAACTCCATTAACTAACACATGAATAACTCCATTAACTAACACACGAATGACACCATTAACTAACACACGAATAACTCCATTAACTAACACACGAATGACACCATTAACTAACACACGAATGACACCATTAACTAACGCACGAATAACTCCATTAACTAACACACGAATGACACCATTAACTAACACACGAATGACACCATTAACTAACACACGAATGACACCATTAACTAACGCACGAATAACTCCATTAACTAACACACGAATGACACCATTAACTAACGCACGAATAACCCCACGAACTAACACACGAATAACCCCACGAACTAACACACGAATAACCCCACGAACTAACACACGAATAACCCCACGAACTAACACACGAATAACCCCACGAACTAACGCACGAATAACCCCACGAACTAACGCACGAATAACCCCACGAACTAACGCACGAATAACCCCACGAACTAATACACGAATAACCCCATGAACTAACATATGAATAACCCCATGAACTAACATATGAATAACCCCATGAACTAATACACGAATAACCCCACGAACTAATACACGAATAACCCCACGAACTAATACACGAATAACCCCACGAACTAATACACGAATAACCCCACGAACTAATACACGAATAACCCATGAACTAACATATGAATAACCCCATGAACTAACATATGAATAACCCCATGAACTAATACACGAATAACCCCATGAACTAATACACGAATAACCCCACGAACTAATACACGAATAACCCCACGAACTAATACACGAATAACCCCACGAACTAATACACGAATAACCCCATGAACTAACATATGAATAACCCCATGAACTAACATATGAATAACCCCATGAACTAATACACGAATAACCCCACGAACTAACACACGAATAACCCCAATGATGAACATTCTCCCCACTGGTGGCTCTAAGCGACGTTGGTATATAGAAGTTCTGCTGCGCAGTATGATTGATTAACCTTGCCTGTCTCGCACCATCAGGGCTCGCTCTGGGTAACTATGGCAATGGGCGTCAACTTTGCTGCACATTACGGCTGACTTTGTGACAATACTTAACTCTCCAGCCACACCGACAGAGAGATGTATCACTTAGATCACACCTTCCGACATGAACCTTACAGAATGGAATGCTATGGTAATTAAAAAACTTTCATGAACGCAAGGAACTCGAAACACACATTTTCTGAAGATTTGTATCTGGTATTGTGTACGTGAGAATGTTTCAAGTCACGTGGTATGCATCTGTGTGTTGCTAGGCGACATCGCCATTGAGATGCTGGTCTGAAATTTGACTAAATTGCCTAAATATTTATAAAAATAAATTGCACAGTAAAACGTGCGTCTTTGTCCGCGACTATACAATGTTAGTTGTGTGCTTTGCGTTTATTTATCGTCGCTACCGATTGGCCATATGAGTGAAGCCTCCTGAAGAGATTAGGCAGTTAGATGGTGGGTGTATATATAGTGCAATGATACAGACAGAGACCCATTCCAGAACCTCCGCTGGTTCTTTTACGTTCACGATACAAGGGGCACCGACGCGGTATCATCTTAATATTATTAGGGTCAGACGGTGTAGCAATATTAGGCATTATTAAGCGTTTATTAATCATAATTTAATAATATTTTAATGTATTTTTTCATACAATACGTTACATATATACATACAATACTAAGAACAAATCAGAGATTAATATATAATTATATGATTGCAGTATATGATATCTATTTGTTTTGTCGAAGGAAAAAAGCAAATGGGTTGGGCTACAAGTTATAACAACATTATTTATCTCCGACCTGTTGTTCAAGGTCACGCATACAGAAGTATCTTAGCCATTATATATATATATATATACCCTGGATGGTGGAGGGGGATAGGGTGGAGGGGTTCACCGTTGCCGAGTTATTTCGATCCTTGACTTCTAATCGTTTGCCACTCACAACTGTAGGTTCGAATCGTACTGGGATTATCGACATCCGCCGGAAATTATATGCTATTAGTATGAGTTAACGGGTGGACTGAGGTTTTGATCCATGGATTTGCAGTCCAACGTGTTAACCACTTGATTAATAATAATAATAATTAAAAAAAAAAAATAAAAAAAATAAAGACTTTATTTAACGAGATAACTCATTCGAACAATTAAGTCAATCTACCATGAGGCCTTCACGAAATTAAAACATGAAATAGCATAATGAAACATGTAAACAGTAACCAGTAAAACGTTCATAGGAAATAAGATCAATGGCCCATTCCTTCGAATAGTTTAATGATTAAGTACAAGGTTATGTAATTGATCGTGTTCCTCGTCCGTTAACATGCCTCATTTCTCGGAACAAAGTTATGGCGAGGTATATCTGGTACACGGAGAAACTATTCCGGATTTGTAAATAAACAACATGTCAAGTAATACACGGAGAGATCTGTCTTGTACAATATTATACACTTAGTGAACTTTTAAGGTGCTCTGACGAAAAACGGCATAACCCTATGGGTTCCACCTGTAGTATATAGATCCGTGATGTATTACACATGGTGTTCACAGACGCTTGTGGTCTGGAACATGTTTTCGAGTTCAAAACAACAAAACTAAAAAATCTTTTATTTTTAAAAACACTCTGTTTGTATGCTTAACACTATGCATACACTATTTTTAGGCCATTCCAAGCAAGTTTTAAAATGACACCTCGTCACTATCAATGCTTGTATTAAGTAGTTTAAACTTGCTTGGAATGGCCTAAACATTGTATATATATATGATGTCTTTATTTCTGTCTCATCTATTTCTGTACATACATTTCAATTTATATTATAACACACACATTGCACATTCTACACATGAGAATTATAAGAGACAATAGCATATTACAACAACGTTAAACATGTTTTACTTGTATGTATTGTGTTAAGCCTATGGTCATCATAGTCGTGATAGCGCAGTGATGCGCGTTCGCTTCAGGTGCGAAAGGTCCGGAGTTCGAGCCCCACTGGAGCCGTTTGATTGTGCCCTTAGGCAAGGCATTTAATTCCCACGTTGCCTCTTCTCTCGCCTGGTGGCGATGGATTCCAATCGCAATCGAGCTAAAATAAATTTGTATTAACTAAGCCTATGGGATATTTTAGTGTTCTTTTAGTTTTGCGGTTATGAACACGAAAACATTTGTCTAGATCCCAAGCGTCTGTGATGGCGATATGTGATAATTAATATATC
This sequence comes from Archivesica marissinica, assembly GCA_014843695.1. NCBI lineage: Eukaryota > Metazoa > Mollusca > Bivalvia > Venerida > Vesicomyidae > Archivesica > Archivesica marissinica. The sequence continues at coordinate 22,973,266 of CM026398.1, forward strand.
TAAGTACGTAAACATGCAACGTGAGCACACGCGCTTAAATTATTTATTCATTCAAATAAGTTGTTATGTGTTGTACTCTGTACATCGTCAAGAAAATGCAAACTTGATATGTTTGCGTCTCTGCACGGAGACGTAAACACAGCTCCAGGAAATAAAAATACATTTGGATCTCCGTTATGTTTGAGCTAATAAAATTACTGCGATGCAAATTTCCTAATGCAGTCTGCTGATCATGAACCCAATACAAATGTACGTGAATAGTTCATTTTAAGTTCTGTACGCATGCGCAGAGACGTAATTATATAATACCCTGACTCCCTGAAAAGGTAAAAGAAGAGGAGACTCTGGAATGGGTCTCTTTCTGTATCATTGCACTATCCTCCAACAATCTAAAATGACTAATCTCTTCAGGAGGCGTCGCTCATATGGGCAACCGGTAGCGACGATAAATAAACGTAAACACAATCGTCATTGGGGTGGGTGTTTGTGTTCATTGCGCTCATTGTGTTCATTGTGTTCATTATGTTCATTGCGTTCGTTCATTGTGTTCATTGCGCAATATTAAAAACAACGGTGTACATAATTCCCAGGGAAATGGTGCCATGTAAACTAATATGTATATCGATGAGGAAATAATACAACAGGAGTTCCACCACTAAAGTTCCACCCAGTGTACTGCATAGTCACGCTCGCTTCTCACCAATGCAATCCGGGTTCGATTCTCGTACCGGGAAGTATGTGAGATGGTACGGTGGTCGCCAGGTCGGACAGGTGGGTTTTCTCCGGGTACTCCGGTATCCTCCCACACGAATGACCACATATACGCTTTCATCCGCGCCAACGAGAGTGATTAATATAAGTTGTTAGAACTTGCTTCGCAATCGTTGTAAAATAAATACAGTTTAAACGTTTAGTCACAGCGCTAATCGGAGAGCCATGTAACCGGATGTTACTCCGAATCTTAAAGGATTGGGTTGAAAACCGAGTTAGCGTCACAACCCCACCTCCATTAAGCAGCATACCTGTAGTAAGCACCCAATGACGTTTTTATTATACACTTGAACTGTATTAAGCAGCCACATGTGCTTAGCAGCAATTTTCTGTTTTTTCCCCATGGCTGGCTGCTTAACACAGGTTTGACTATAGATGGACAGTCTCGTAATGTTGTGTCCAGCACGTCGGTATATATTGTATACACATTTTAGGATTTTTAAACGCTGGACTGATAATCCAGGGATCGCAGGTTCGATCCCCCGTCTGACCCTAATAAAATTAACAGTCTTTCAGATGGGACGTTAAACCGAGGTCTCGTGTCGGTGCTTTACACCGTGCACGTAAAAGAACCAGAGGAGACTCTGTAATGGGTCTATGTCTGTATCATGCACTATCCTCCAAAAATCTAAAATTGCTAATCTCTTCAGGAGGAGTCGCTCATATGGGCAACCGGTAGCGACGATAAATAAACGTAAAACACACACAAAGGATAGTTACTCAAATCTGGTTTGTCAAGATAGGACACAATATATTGATAGCTGCGAAAATGAAATTGCTGTATATAATTTTTACTCCAATGAATATTTACCGCGACATACCATTGGTGGGTGCGTAAAATGGATCGATTTTGAATGAAATTCTTAACATTTTCATAGCGACTGATAACACGTTACTTATTTGCCCCGTAGTGACTTGTTACACATCATATAACAGATACGCATATAAAAATATCATCAATTTCACGTAAACATTGAAACATGTACGCGTTTACATCGGAAGTTTTTGGCTATATATGTAAACAAGCAAGGTCATGATCCTTGCGTATTTACGCAAACCAACGAGCAATCCCATAAACTCATATACCACAAGGTGCACTTTTTGTGCATATATAGTACGTTATTTTCTCAATGATGTGTTTGGCCGGTACTTCTTATGACGAAATGGGATCGGGACTACTTTCTGACAAATTCTCACCTGTATTGAGTTGACAGGTTGCTTGTCGCTTCGGGGAGAAACATGTCACACGTCGTAACCGGAAGTTGCCATTCCCGTATTTGAACAAGTGCATTAATTGTTTTGCTTTATTTTGGATATGATATAATTTATATTTTCGCGCAAAACACTTCAAACGTGTCATGTTTTCTCACAACTTTTGATTTTCAGTTTTTCAGCTAAACTGTTCAGAGCGTATGTATCTATCTCTACATCAGTTCCACATGTACACCACTGATTTGTCGTACGTACAATTAATGCGAAACAAGTGTCAACAACTTATATTTATCACTCTCCGTTACACGGATGGAAGTGTCGTGGGGGTAGGGAGGGGTCGGATTAGGGGGGGGGACCGGAGTACCAGGATAAAACCCACACGCCCGTTTTGGCAGGGATGGAAGCGTCGTGGGGTGGGGGAGGGAGTCGGATACGGCGGGGGGAGGGTGGCGGTGTACCAAGATAAAACATGTCCGTTTTGGCGACCACTATACCAGCTCACGTACTTCCTGTAAGAGGATCGAACCCGGGTTGCTTTGGTGAGATGGTGAGACGCGAGCGATACCCTACAACGAAAATGAGGATACAAGATTTTCACGCGTATCTATATTAACTACAAGAAACCACATGGGCGTCCGTGATACCAAACCATGTTTTATTCGCCAATAAATAACCGAAAGACAAATATTATTTGTTAAGCTTATTACTTACTTACTCATAAATTAATCCGCACATAATAAACCATATTCCCATCATGTATCATTGATACTAATTCTAAACAAATGTATCATTTTCAATTATTACACTGTTTGCACCTTTGCACTGTAAATACAAGAACATTTATGATTGCAACATGCACTTGTTTAACTATAAAAAAAGTAGATTTCTCGGAATAACCTAGGCTTACCACTATGTACACCATGTTATAACAGTAGCTATGTTTTTATAAATACCAAACTCTTCATTGCGCCAAATTAATTGAAGCGGTATTGAAATCACCGGAAATAGTACTAAATAATCTAAAAATTCATTACTTTTGCACTCGTTTAGGCTTGCCTGCCAAATGTACTAGAGCTGTCTTAGAACTGTGATTTCAATTGTTTGATACACTAATGCACTATTGTTATTGCACCCAATGATTTAATATTTTTGCAATATATTTCGCAAATATTACTAAGCTCAATAAAGTTAAATATTCCTATTTTCGGTTTCACTGCCAACATTTACGGTACACTACGTTGGATGTGCTACCATTTTATGAATCATATTGTTTGATGTAATTATTGCCACATTTTTACGTTTGCATCGTATATATGATGCATATTTTTACGATGAATTTCATCTTTTACGTTTCATTACCAGGCATATTAGACATATGCTAGCGTTTTATGAGCTGTCTTTTTCGATATAAATGTACTATTTTTATTTATCGATTTTTTAGTACTGTTTTATGCTATCAGCCTATGATGCATGCGGTTACGATATAGGTCGAGCTTCCGCAATCTGTCAGAATGACTATATACACTATATTTTCGTTAGTAAAACAGATCAGGACTGTGTCACGTTCTTGTATGTGCTATTTATTACATTACTATGTAAGATGAACTCAATTGAGTATGAATACCATTTCTTATTGTGCTGTCCTCTATATATTCATTTGAGAAGAAAATATTCATTAATTTCTGTATATAATGTCAACAACCAATCAAAGACGATTACATAATCTTGCCAAATATATCAAAGAAGCAACTGTAATACGTGAACGGATCTGTAGTCCAGTGGTAACACGCTGGACTGGTAATCTAGGGATCGTATGTTCGATCCCCCGTCTGACCCTAATAAAATTAACAGACTTTCAGATGGGACGTTAAACCGAGGTCTCGTGTCGGTGCTGTGCACCGTGCACGTAAAAGAACCAGAGGAGACTCTGGAATTGGTCTCTGTCTGTATCATTGCACTATCCTCCAAAATCTAAAATGATTAATCTCTTCATGAGACGTCACGCACATGGGCAACCGGTAGCGACGATAAATAAACGTTAAACACACACTTCTGGCTTGGTATTTTCTCAAGAAAAGCGAGGAACAAATAAATCTCATACATTTATTGTGTTACTCTAAATTGTGCACGCATGCGCGTCATATCCAATAACACTGCCTTGTAATGAATGCCTGTATTCCGCGTTATTGTCGCATGTATGACGTCATATTGTCATTATCAATGGCGGAAGTCTCCCACGATATATTCTAAAATTAGAATGTATTTTATTCGCTATAGAATAAAGTGATTACCGTCGGGCTCATGCACGCATTAAGTCGGTATCAACGGGGGAAATAATGAGACATAAGGAGAGAGAAAGAGAGATTTGGTAATGGATTCTCATACATGTTTGTGAACCACGACATATAGGTTAATTGACAGGCGCGTAGCCAGATGGATATTTTAATTACTCAGAATTATTTTAACTTCTCGATTATCGCCCCCCCCGTTTTTATTGTATTTTTGAGATTTTTATTTTTTATTTCAGAATGATTTAGTACGCACCTGCGTATTTGCGTACAGTCAGCTACGCGCCTTATTGAAGGATCATTTCATATATAAAATATCTGTTTAGTGCTATGTCTACAAACGGTCCACTATATATATACATATATAATAGGCCTATATATGCATACTCTTATTAGAAAATAGTCGTACACATGCTAACATATAATTAAGAGAAGAAGAAGAATGCTTTATTAAGACTTAAACTTTACAGTTTCTCGTCTGTAACATTTAAACATATTTACAATATATATAGTACAATATTATGATATATGCAATCATGATGAGGATGGACAAATGATGTAATGATTATGGACATACATGGACAAATAATGACAATGTCATGATGGATTTTAGACTATGCAAAACATGATCATGACTGTATTAAGAGTGTAGGGAGTATTCAACTGGTAACTCATATATCCTAAACAAGTGAATTACGAAGGGATAAAGCTTCATGCATATATTTACTAAAGTTAACCAGCTCTGGGGAATTGTCACATTGAAATATTTGCAATAATTTGAACATACTTGGTCGATTAGAATATAAACGTTTAATATAATTTTTTCTTAATGTACTATACACCTCACATTTAAACATGAAATGAAACTCATCTTCCACGTTGTTTGTATTACACAATTAACATAACCGTTCGTTTTGATCAATACGGTTTCTACCATATCTGCCAGTTTCAATCCGTAAGTTGTGTGCTGATAGTCTCAATTTTGTAAATGCAATTCTTAATTTTCTACTAAGAAGGCATCTTATTTTCCAATTTGAACTTAAAAGTCCATCATTGTACAACATAAAAACATTCACGTGAAAATGCCAATATGAGAAATCATATACAGTATTAACAATACCTACTATACATATAATACATTATAATTTACATTCTCATTATTTTAGACATTACATTGCTTAAGTATAATTTATCCTTGCTTAGTTTATACAAATTTATTTTAGCTCGATTGCGAAACAAGTTCTTTCAACTTATATTAATCACTCTCGAGACCTCATTCCTGATGGAATACATCGCCATGAAGGAGAGAGAAGAGGCATGTGGAATTTAAATGACTTGCCTAATGGCACAATCGTAACGGCTCCAGCGGGGCTCGAACTCCAGGCATTTAGCACCTGAAGCGAACGCGCTACCATTGCGCTATCACTACATGTACATCCACTTAACTTTTCAAATGTACTGGAGAAATTAAATCCGTCGACAACGCGAACCCCCTTTTGCACGTACATGCATGGTTCGACATGTCCCGTGTGGTATTCGGTCAATTTGTTTACTTGCTTTACTGACATTGTTGTTCAAAATTGGTAAAACCATAGAATGTGTTTTACATTGTGACATTTTAGTATGCCAAGGATACCCAATAGTTTACACGAGGGGGCGATTGGCATGCTTGATGTTGGCATGTCGACCGTTGCAATGATGTTGGGAGTTGGCATGCCTGATGGTTGGCATGTCGACCGTTGCAATGATGTTGGGAGTTGGCATGCCTGATGGTTGGCATGTCGACCGTTGCAATGATGTTGGGAGTTGGCATGCCTGATGGTTGGCATGTCGACCGTTGCAATGATGTTGGGAGTTGGCATGCCTGATGGTTGGCATGTCGACCGTTGCAATGATGTTGGGAGTTGGCATGCCTGATGGTTGGCATGTCGACCGTTGCAATGATGTTGGGAGTTGGCATGCCTGATGGTTGGCATGTCGACCGTTGCAATGATGTTGGCATGCTTGATGGTTGGCATGTCGACCGTTGCAATGATGTTGGCATGCTTGATGGTTGGCATGTCGACCGTTGCAATGATGTTGGGAGTTGGCATGCCTGATGGTTGGCATGTCGACCGTTGCAATGATGTTGGGAGTTGGCATGCCTGATGGTTGGCATGTCGACCGTTGCAATGCATGTTGGGAGTTCTAATAGACCGATACGAAATCTTCGCGACAAGACGCACCAACAATGTGCCGTCGTGGACGTCCGCTTGTTACAAGTCGTGGTTCAGATCACTATATCATTAACACGCATTTGCGCAATCGATTCCAAACTGTCACTGCTATGCTGGTAACACCCCCGGGCTTCATAACAACCGAGGAATGGAACAATATTTCACAGACAGAAATCAACACTTAAGTCATACCAGCTATGTGTGTGCGTGTTTTACGTTTATTTATCGTCACGGTTGCTCATATGAGCACCTCCTGAAGAGATTAGCCATTTTAGATTTTTGGAGGGTAGTGCAATGATACAGACAGAGGCCCATTCCAAAGTCTCCTCTGGTTCTTGTACGTGCACGGTAAATGAGTTCTCTCGTAAAATAAAGTCTTTATTATTATTAGTATTGTGCTAGGAATGCAATTGACCATCATTATAATATATTATTTATTTAACTGGTATGTTAAAGCGACACTACATCAGTGAAAACGCAAATTTATACAGAATGTAATTTCCTATTATTTGTTATAATTTTTTCCAAATATTTGCCTCAAAAACTGAGTATTTCAACTAATAAACAAACGTCGTATACGCGGCTTGTTGACATAACAAAACAATGAAAACAGGGTCGACATACATGTTTAATACAAGCTGTGTTTCCCGAATAATATATTTATAGTACAGATTTACCGTTATATCTCACATGTGTGCATATGTATATTTATTTGTAGACTTAGTTAAATTTAGTATTTCTAAGCGACAGTATCAAGCGTTTAGTATTGACTACAATGACAAAGAAATGTCAATTCAGGAGCGTGGATGACCGGTATATGAAATTCTACATTCACTTTTGAAACCTTGTAGACCACAAAAACACTGTTTATTGATTCAATATTTGTGTTCGAATGTATTCGGAAGAATTTGTAGTAGCAATGCATTTATACGTGAACACTGCATTTTTTTGTCTTTTTGCGATGTAATGTTGCTTTAATCATGGACAAAGATTTCTTGTACATTGAATTTTGCGATATTTGTAAACCAGTGACGATATTCTGCGAGATTTAGCGATGTTTCCACCCTCTGTCGTGTAATACTCTCTGCTAATGGAATACGTTCACACATGACATTAATTGTTGAAATTATTTCATATTTTATTACGACAGAGTAGACACTAATGTCGCTTTTCTCACGCATTCAATGGTCCTGAGAGAGGAAACAAAAAAATGAGCCACTCTGGTGTTTTGGGTACCATGTCCGCCTCGCAACCGATGGCTCCTGATTTCGAGATCAGCCCACACCACGTTAGTGGTATCCTTTAGCAACACACGTTACATCTTCCTTCTCCCTCGCCACGATGGAGTGCACCAAGAATAAGCCCTCGAGAGCGATTCACGATGATTATATATTGTGATTATTGTCTTATATTTTCATTTCTCAATATTAAGTTATTACGGTCAAAAATAAAATGTGGAAAATATGGCCACAAACGAACCTGCTTTTGTGAAATTACCATTTGTAAATTACCGCTGTATTGTTGAACAAATAAATGGTGGTTTACTAATATTAACACTAGGCTAAATGGTGGTTTACTAATATTAACACTAGGATAAATGGTGGTTTACTAATATTAACACTAGGATAAATGGTGGTTTACTAATATTAACACTAGGATAAATGGTGGTTTACTAATATTAACACTAGGATAAATGGTGGTTTACTAATATTAACACTGGATAAATGGTGGTTTACTAATATTAACACTAGGATAAATGGTGGTTTACTAATATTAACACTAGGATAAATGGTGGTTTACTAATATTAACACTAGGATAAATGGTGGTTTACTAATATTAACACTTGGATAAATGGTGGTTTACCAATATTAACACTAGGATAAATGGTGGTTTACCAATATTAACACTAGGATAAATGGTGGTTTACCAATATTAACACTAGGATAAATGGTGGTTTACCAATATTAACACTATGATAAATGGTGGTTTACCAATATTAACACTAGGATAAATGGTGGTTTACCAATATTAACACTAGGATAAATGGTGGTTTACTAATATTAACACTAGGATAAATGGTGGTTTACTAATATTAACACTAGGATAAATGGTGGTTTACTAATATTAACACTAGGATAAATGGTGGTTTACTAATATTAACACTAGGCTAAATGGTGGTTTACTAATATTAACACTAGGCTAAATGGTGGTTTACTAATATTAACACTAGGCTAAATGGTGGTTTACTAATATTAACACTAGGATAAATGGTGGTTTACTAATATTAACACTAGGCTAAATGGTGGTTTACTAATATTAACACTAGGATAAATGGTGGTTTACTAATATTAACACTAGGATAAATGGTGGTTTACTATATTAACACTAGGATAAATGTGGTTTACTAATATTAACACTAGGATAAATGGTGGTTTACTAATATTAACACTAGGATAAATGGTGGTTTACTAATATTAACACTAGGATAAATGGTGGTTTACTAATATTAACACTAGGATAAATGGTGGTTTACTAATATTAACACTAGGATAAATGGTGGTTTACTAATATTAACACTAGGATAAATGGTGGTTTACTAATATTAACACTAGGATAAATGGTGGTTTACTAATATTAACACTAGGATAAATGGTGGTTTACTAATATTAACACTAGGATAAATGGTGGTTTACTAATATTAACACTAGGATAAATGGTGGTTTACTAATATTAACACTAGGATAAATGGTGGTTTACTAATATTAACACTAGGATAAATGGTGGTTTACTAATATTAACACTAGGATAAATGGTGGTTTACTAATATAACACTAGGATAAATGGTGGTTTACTAATATTAACACTAGGATAAATGGTGGTTTACTAATATTAACACTAGGATAAATGGTGGTTTACTAATATTAACACTAGGATAAATGGTGGTTTACTAATATTAACACTAGGATAAATGGTGGTTTACTAATATTAACACTAGGATAAATGGTGGTTTACTAATATTAACACTAGGATAAATGGTGGTTTACTAATATTAACACTAGGATAAATGGTGGTTTACTAATATTAACACTAGGATAAATGGTGGTTTACTAATATTAACACTAGGATAAATGGTGGTTTACTAATATTAACACTAGGATAAATGGTGGTTTACTAATATTAACACTAGGATAAATGGTGGTTTACTAATATTAACACTAGGATAAATGGTGGTTTACTAATATTAACACTAGGATAAATGGTGGTTTACTAATATTAACACTAGGATAAATGGTGGTTTACTAATATTAACACTAGGATAAATGGTGGTTTACTAATATTAACACTAGGATAAATGGTGGTTTACTAATATTAACACTAGGATAAATGGTGGTTTACTAATATTAACACTAGGATAAATGGTGGTTTACTAATATTAACACTAGGATAAATGGTGGTTTACTAATATTAACACTAGGATAAATGGTGGTTTACTAATATTAACACTAGGATAAATGGTGGTTTACTAATATTAACACTAGGATAAATGGTGGTTTACTAATATTAACACTAGGATAAATGGTGGTTTACTAATATTAACACTAGGATAAATGGTGGTTTACTAATATTAACACTAGGATAAAATGGTGGTTTACTAATATTAACACTAGGATAAATGGTGGTTTACTAATATTAACACTAGGATAAATGGTGGTTTACTAATATTAACACTAGGATAAATGGTGGTTTACTAATATTAACACTAGGATAAATGGTGGTTTACTAATATTAACACTAGGATAAATGGTGGTTTACTAATATTAACACTAGGATAAATGGTGGTTTACTAATATTAACACTAGGATAAATGGTGGTTTACTAATATTAACACTAGGATAAATGGTGGTTTACTAATATTAACACTAGGATAAATGGTGGTTTACTAATATTAACACTAGGATAAATGGTGGTTTACTAATATTAACACTAGGATAAATGGTGGTTTACTAATATTAACACTAGGATAAATGGTGGTTTACTAATATTAACACTAGGATAAATGGTGGTTTACTAATATTAACACTAGGATAAATGGTGGTTTACTAATAATAACACTAGGATAAATGGTGGTTTACTAATATTAACACTTGGATAAATGTGCATATGCATTATAGTATTAGTTTTCCAACTGAAGAAAATAAACGCACATAGAGAATGTATACCGAGAGACCGTAAAGCTTTCCATGAGAAGCTGCCTTGTGAAATGTAACATCTTCGAAGACGGCTATTTTGATAGTTCGTCACTACCGCCCAAGGGCAGCGCGAGCGTCATCATTAATAATTTATAATGAGGTGAGGAAATGTCTATCCAAGCTACTATTTTAAAATTGTGCTAAATTTTGTATAAATTAACATAGCCACTAGTGTCATGTTAAAATATGTGTCGACAAAATGCCTACGGCAACCTCAATAATATAAATAGCATATCCCACTTCCGGTTAGGTGAAATATGAGATAGATTAGTTCCAAACCAAACGTATTGTTATGGTCTGGGCGTGAATAGTCACGTATGCATATGTTTCAACTGATAGGACGATAAATGTCACTAGATCGTGTTCTGACTATGTTGATATTACAGCAGATGTTATATTCAAGGTCTTGTAAGTACTAAATGTGTTGGTAACAATTTGTCATGCAGTACAAGGAATTATGATGAAATGGATGATGCAAATTGTCTCCGCTAATTGTTCTCAAATCCTATCTTTTAACCCATTCAACACCAAGTAACTGACATGGACTGGTCCATGATAATTTTTAGACCAGTAAATGAATAAGAAAATTACATTTTGACCAGTTCATTTATCAAAATGGGTAATTTTGTCTAAAATTGTAAGATTACTGGCAAGATGTGAGGATCCTGATGAGACGATTCGTCACGAGCAGATCCTGATGAGACAGCTCGTCACGAGCAGATCCTGATGAGACAGCTCGTCACGAGCAGATCCTGATGAGACGATTCGTCACGAGCAGATCCTGATGAGACAGCTCGTCACGAGCAGATCCTGATGAGACGATTCGTCACGAGCAGATCCTGATGAGACAGCTCGTCACGAGCAGATCCTGATGAGACAGCTCCGTCACGAGCAGATCCTGATGAGACAGCTCGTCACGAGCAGATCCTGATGAGACAGCTCGTCACGAGCAGATCCTGATGAGACAGCTCGTCACGAGCAGATCCTGATGAGACAGCTCGTCACGAGCAGATCCTGATGAGACAGCTCGTCACGAGCAGATCCTGATGAGACGATTCGTCACGAGCAGATCCTGATGAGACAGCTCGTCACGAGCAGATCCTGATGAGACAGCTCGTCACGAGCAGATCCTGATGAGACAGCTCGTCACGAGCCGACGCATCTGGATCTATACATGTTGTAAGCCTATTAGAGGTATGTACTGTTGAAAGGGTTATGGTAATTACCTGTAAATGATAATTTTACATTAATTTCCGCTTTGCCTGTACGAAATTAGTCAGTGTGCAGGGTATTTTAACAAATACATAAATATCATACTATGATAATGATTTCGCCTAGAAATTTATGATGTTGAGCATGTTAATGTCTCAGATCCCTAACTGTAATAACGTGACTACACACGTAATATAATGTATATTATTAAACATGGATTATTTTGCAACGATTACGAAAATTTAACAACTTTTCAATCAGAATGCATGAATTGAATTGAATTGACGAATGACATGACATGACATAACATGACGTAAGATGAGATGAAATGAATCTCACGCACGCACACACACGCACCCACCAACCCACCCTATCCACCATTAAATAATGGCTACCGATAGCCTGGCACCTGTCATACAAGCATATATTTCGGGAAGTACTGATGTTCATAAAAAGAGGTGTCTCATAAGTCAGAAATGGCTGACCCTTTAAATAGGGGTGACACTATAATAAACAAACACTTTACTTTACTTTTATATGTTTGACCCATGTCACTAAGTTAGACGTCATTTACTTTAGAGTGTCGCATCTTATAACACAATGTAGTATCGATATCACAAGCGGACTTAAGCATCCGTTGCATATACAGAATATCCAAGGTGGAATGCAGGCATATACAAGGTGGAATGCAGGAATATCCAAGGTGGAATGCAGGAATATCCAAGGTGGAATGCAGGCATATACAAGGTGGAATGCAGGAATATCCAAGGTGGAATGTAGGAATATCCAAGGTGGAATGCAGGAATATCCAAGGTGGAATGCAGGAATATCCAAGGTGGAATGTAGGCATATCCAAGGTGGAATGCAGGCATATCCAAGGTGGAATGCAGGCATATCCAAGGTGGAATGCAGGCATATCCAAGGTGGAATGCAGGAATATCCAAGGTGGAATGTAGGCATATCCAAGGTGGAATGCAGGCATATCCAAGGTGGAATGTAGGCATATCCAAGGTGGAATGCAGGCATATCCAAGGTGGAATGCAGGCATATCCAAGGTGGTGTCAAGGTTTCGCTATGTACAACTTTAACAGTTTGCAAGTATGTCACGCTAGTACAAAACCGGCTGAATTGGCAGAGTGAATACAAACTATTCTTTTCCAAAGGTTCTTCGAGTGTTTTGACATTTATAGCACACTGTCCTAAGCACATTCAAACGCTTCAGTGTGTATGTCTAGATGGCAGTATATACTACGTCATCAAAACACAGCAAATACCATCGGAGAAGAAGCGAAGAAAAGTATGAACCGGTTGCTAATGGCACAATTCTATCAAGCTTGTATGGGCGCACATACTGCTACATACATAGAGTTACATATTGCCTCATGCAAGCTTGTATGGGCGCACATACTGCTGCATACATAGAGTTACATATTGCCTCATGTAAGCTTGTATGGGCGCACATACTGCTACATACATAGAGTTACATATTTCCTCATGCAAGCTTGTATGGGCGCACATACTGCTACATACATGGAGTTACATATTGCCTCATGTAAGCTTGTATGGGCGCACATACTGCTACATACATAGAGTTACATATTTCCTCATGCAAGCTTGTATGGGCGCACATACTGCTACATACATGGAGTTACATATTGCCTCATGTAAGCTTGTATGGGCGCACATACTGCTACATACATAGAGTTACATATTTCCTCATGCAAGCTTGTATGGGCGCACATACTGCTACATACATGGAGTTACATATTGCCTCATGTAAGCTTGTATGGGCGCACATACTGCTACATACATAGAGTTACATATTTCCTCATGCAAGCTTGTATGGGCGCACATACTGCTACATACATGGAGTTACATATTGCCTCATGCAAGCTTGTCTTGGCGCAAGAAACCATATAGTAATATTTTGAAAGTTTGAAATAGTTCACGAAATCAGTGTTTGGTTGCTTCTTGTTAAGAAATAAAAATCGATTGCGGTTTGACCAGATTTAGACGCACTCTTGGCCGGTCACTAGAGTTCAATAGTACTTGGTCATATTGCCAACTGCTAATAAGTACGCATGTTTCTGGCAGCCAATTGAACTGGTTTTGATCCGTTTATTAATGGAACATAATTACACTACATTACATGTGGCTTTCCAACGGAAAAACATACCTAAATAGGTCTCCCAAAGCAAAATATCCAAGAGCACATAATATGGTCTCCCTATGACGTATCACACATAACACATAATGTGGTCTCCCTATATCACATAACACATAATGTGGTCTCCCTATATCACATAACACATAATGTGGTCTCCCTATATCACATAACACATAATGTGGTCTCCCTATATCACATAGCATATAATGTGGTCTCCCTATATCACACATAACACATAATGTGGTCTCCCTATATCACATAGCACATAATGTGGTCTCCCTATACAACATATCACATAATGTGGTCTCCCTATATCACATAGCACATAATGTAGTCTCCCTATATCACATAATGTGGTCTCCCTATATCACATAATGTGGTTTCCCTATATCACATAGCACATACTGTGGTCTCCCTATATCACATATAACACATAATGTGGTCTCCCTATATCACATAGCACATAATGTAGTCTCCCTATATCACATAGCACATAATGTAGTCTCCCTATATCACATAATGTGGTCTCCCTATATCACATAATGTGGTTTCCCTATATCACATAGCACATACTGTGGTCTCCCTATATCACATATAACACATAATGTGGTCTCCCTATATCACATAGCACATAATGTAGTCTCCCTATATCACACATAAAACATAATGTGGTCTCCCTATATCACATAGCACATAATGTAGTCTCCCTATATCACACATAAAACATAATGTGGTCTCCCTATATCACATAGCACATAATGTAGTCTCCCTATATCACACATAACACATACTGTGGTCTCCCTATATCACATAGCACATAATGTAGTCTCCCTATATCACACATAACACATAATGTAGTCTCCCTATATCACACATAACACATACTGTGGTCTCCCTATATCACATAGCACATAATGTAGTCTCCCTATATCACACATAACACATACTGTGGTCCCCCTATATCACATAATGTGGTATCCCTATATCACACATAACACATAATGTAGTCTCCCTATATCACATATCACATAATGTGGTCTCCCTATATCACATATCACATAATGTGGTCTCCCTATATCACATATCACATAATGTGGTCTCCCTATATCACATATCACATACTGTGGTCTCCCTATATCACATAATGTGGTCTTCCTATATCACATAGCACATAATGTGGTCTCCCTATATCACATATGACATACTGTGGTCTCCCTATATCACATAATGTGGTCTTCCTATATCACATAGCACATAATGTGGTCTCCCTATATCACATATGACATAATGTGGTCTCCCTATATCACATATCACATAATGTGGTCTCCCTATATCACATAGCACATAATGTGTTCTCCCTATATCGTGGCATACACACTGTGTTTTCCCTATATCGTGGCATACATACTGTGTTCTCCCTATATCGTGGCATACATACTGTGTTCTCCCTATATCGTGGCATGCATACTGTGTTCTCCCTATATCGTGGCACACATACTGTGTTCTCCCTATATCGTGGCACACATACTGTGTTCTCCCTATATCGTGGCATACATACTGTGTTCTCCCTATATCGTGGCACACATACTGTGTTCCCCCTATATCGTGGCATACATACTGTGTTCTCCCTATATCGTGGCATACATACTGTATTTCCCCTATATCGTATGTGAGGGAAACATTTACTAACATAGATGAGCGTACTTAATGCTCCCCCGCAAAGCAAATGGAGAACATTAAGAGCATTCGCAAATTTCCAAGCTCTTCAATAGTAATATGACATAGGCACTAGCTATATATCAACGCAGAAAGCCAATAACGGATTGAAATCAAAATTACCTCCGGGATACCAGCGAGGGGTTTGGCATAGATGATACTTGATTGTTTCTGTGGGTTGCTTGTTGAAATGGCATATACATAGCAGAAGTACGAGTATACAAATATGACGGACTTTGAATTGTGTTTTACCTTTATTTATCGTCGCTACCGGTTGCCCATAATGAGCGACGCCTCTTGAAGAGATTAGTCATTTTAGAGTTTTGGAGGATAGTGCAATGATATAGACAGAAACGCATTCCAGAATCTCCTCTGGTTCTTTTACGTGCACGATGTACAGCACTGACACGAGACCTCGGTTTAAAGTCCCATCTGAAAGACTGTTGATTTTATTAGGGTCAGACGGGGGATCGAATCTGCGATCCCTGGATTACACGGACTTTGAAACTGTCCCCCCGGCAACATAATAGTTTATTACGCTTCAATGCAGTTTCCAGCATTTTGATTGGATAACCTTGTCGTCCATATATAGTTATAGTTCCGGTCTAGCCAGGGTACATACGTATTAAAATAAATACCTTTAGCGTGCCTCACGATTCTTAGAATAAGAACGAATGCTGCGCATACGGTTGAACTATGAGCAATGCATCTGTACAAGTCGCGACATACACATGGAGGTAATTCTTCTATATTTACCATTTAAATATGTGGAATGACGTAAGAATACTGTGAACTACGATATGAAAATCTATTGCACACTTACGGGATTCCAAATCTGAACGTGCCGGTGTTAATATACAAATCACCCAATCGTGAAATTTCCCAAAAGAGGCATTCGACGGGGTAAAAATGATAAAAACAAAATCGATGACCATCCTTAAGCAAAACAGTGACTGAAAACATTGCTTTTAACGTGAATTAACAGGGATTTCAGCGTAATAAATTATTTATTTGGTTTGTTGGCATGGTATATTAGTATATAGTGCCGGCCAGGAGTGTGGCTCGGGGAATATCGATCCAAGTCGGGACTCTATACCAATATACCCTGTCAACAAACGAAATAGCATACACTATTACACAGTATAAAAATACAATAATTTATATAAATGATCATCTCTTTTTTACAAAATTTTAAAATGAATTTAAGGAACATTCACGCTTCGTGCATACCAGGAACCTGGATCCTGTACATAGTACATATGTGTCATAGTTACAATGAAACTTTAATTTGCAATTTGCATTTTTGTTTTATATATGCCCCACGGCTATAGCACATACTGTACTTTTACTACACGTGATTGATGTGGTAGCCTTGTTTGTTGTCTCTATCACAGTGTCATCAATCCCGCTGTGTCATGTCCCATTTCTATGACAATAACAATATCATGTTTGATATGCCAACCAAATATTTCCTCGCAGATTATAATTTATGTATTTTTACGTTTATTTATCGTCGCTACCGGTTGCCCATATGAGCGACGCCTCCTGAAGAGATTAGTCATTTTATATGTTTGGAGGATAGTGCAATGATACAGACAGAGACCCATTCCAGAGTCTCATCTGGTTCTTTTACGTGCACGGTGTAAAGCACCGACACGAGACCTCGGTTTAACGTCCCATCTGAAAGACTGTTAATTTTATTAGGGTCAGACGGGGGATCGAACCTGCGATCCCTGGATTACCAGTCCAGCGTGTTAACCACTGGACTACAGATCCGTCTGTAATCAAAGAGTAATTAAATGTCACATTTTATCCTTTGGAAGAATAGATAGATAGTTTTATTCTGGTAAAAATAGAATATATGTCATAAAACAAATACAAAATCAATGTCAACATAGTACATGTGAGCATTAACGTGCAGAGTAGATGACATATAATCAATGTCAACATAGTACATGTGAGCATTAATGTGTACAGTACAGCGTTTTACCACTGGGCTACAGATCCGGCTGTGCAGATTATAATAACTAAACCAGGTGTCACATAGAATATTACCCCCCCCCCCTCAAATCAAAATAATTACCCGCGGATCATTATTCGGCCATAGAATATTGAGTTATTGACCCCCTTGCGGAAATATGACCCCTTGAGAATAGCAATATATAGTGGGAAAATATTAAATATATTTTTAACTGTTATTTAGTACTGTTTAAGGTCTAACAGCTTATATTTAGAAACAGTGGTGTACAGAATAACATAAATATATTGAATCTGAAAAGTTGAAAACAGAATAATGTATGCAGATTAATTGTCTCTATTAAATCTAAAGATGATAATGAGGTGGTGGGTGCTGTATAACTAGGAGGTTCACACAATGCATATTATGCATATTATTTACACAGACAAACATAAAACAAATAAGAACACTTACCCCCTATACATTGCACATATACTGCACGAGTGAGGGCATGCAACTTTTCTATGTCATAGATCCCTCTATATGTAGACTATATGAGAGATGGAGAGGGTCACTTTTCCATGCCATGACCCCCATGAGTTAGACTTATAGCGTGTGTGTGTTTTACGTTTATTTATCGTCGCTACCGGTTGCCCATATCAGCGACGCCACCTGAAGAGATTAGTAATTTTAGATTTTTGGAGGATAGTGCAATGATACAGAGAGAGAGAGAGACCTATTCCAGAGTCTCCTCTGCTTCTTTTACGTGTACGGTGTAAAGCACCGACACGAGACCTCGGTTACGTCCCATCTGAATGACTGTTAATTTTGTTAGGGTCAGACGAGGGATCGAACCTGCGAGACTTAAAGCGCTACTTGCATGCTTCTATATATATATTTTCTTATATTGTTTGTCACAGGTGTGAACATCTCCATAATAAAGCAATACGTTATACTCATTTCCTGGAAAGTTCAAGAAAACATGCATGGATATGATAAGAATGGTTAGTTATATTTCTATTTTTATTGTACATATATTTAATTTGAGCTGCATGGTTTCAAATACCAATTTAAGTTGGGCGTATAACTGTTCATACATTAATTCAATATAATTGTATTCATTATTCTATGAGGGGGGGGGGGGGTCAATATTCTATAATAGAATATGGACCCACGGGTCAATATTCTATGTGACAGCGGAATTGATTTGGTTTTTAATAAATTTATGTATCGTCGACCCTTAGTTTATCGGGGCGACACCTCCAACAGTATATTAATTCATTTTATTTTTTTTGATGGTAGAAGATACAGTAGTACAATGATAATAAATGTACATTGATAATAATTATTAATAATAATAATAATAATAATAGCAATTAGTCATTTTAGAGTTTAGGGGATAGTGTAATGATACAGACAGAGACCCAATCCATGGTCTCCTCTGGTTCATTTTACTTTTACCTGCACGGTGTAAAGCATCGACACGGGGCTCCCGGCTTAAAGTCCCATATGAAAGACTGTTAATATTATTACGGTCAGACGGGGGATCGAACCGTGTATCTCTAGATTCGCAGTCCAACGTGTTAACAACTGGACTGCTGATTCCGACTATTAATTAATGATGTGACACTCGACGTGACATTTATATAGCCAAGGGAAATTTCATGATCATATGAAAACACTATTATCTACCTTCTGTATAGATACTGATCGGCTCTAATTGAGATCTGTTATCTCACGTTTAGTTTTACGTGTGTCACGTATTCGGGCATAAAAATAGAATGTGGGAATATTGCAAATAACAATTAAATTAAGGTGCATATCTTGTTATAGTAAAACAGTTTAATATATATTTGACAGTAATTTGTTTAACTTATTATTGCTGTAGGCAGAGTACGCGTAATTGGTCACAATATTATATACGGTTATATAGAACTTAAAGGCAGCATTTGTTTTTTTATATAATCTTATTTATGATCAATAAATTACTTATAGTTGTTTTCCTTGCGTAACCCCCACAACTAAATAGCGGGAAAGTAGTTTTGGCACAATGCCAATATTCAATATTGGGTTAATAGAATGGAAACAATCTCGCCGTTTTCAAACGGAATAGACGCTTTTGATTGGCTCGAAAGGAGATCGTAAATAAAAAAAATAATACTCTTACACGAGTGGTGATTTCATACCAAATTTTATAATAAAAAAAAAGGTTTGGAATTTGGCTACTAAGCGAGTTTCGTTCTGGCGAGCTTAAGAGCAAAATTCCAAAACGAGTTTTATAAAATATGGTGTTGAGATCATCACGAGGGTAATATCCTTTCCATTACATTACTAGAGTAATAGCAACCATACATTTGGAAAGCATACTTTTTCTTTTGAGCCTTATATAAGGCTACCAGTACGGTGAATCAGAGGAGACTCTGGAGTGGGTCTCTGTCTGTGTCATTGTACTATCCTCCAAAAATCTAAAATGACTAATCTGTGTGTTTTACGTTTATTTATCGTCGCTACCGGTTGCCCATATGAGCGACGCCTCATGAAGAGATTAGTCATTTTAGGTTTTGGAGGATAGTGCAATGATACAGACAGAGACCCATTACAGAGTCTTCTCTGGTTCTTTTACGTGCACGGTGTAAAGCACCGACACAAGACCTCGGTTTAACAGCATGTCCAATGGATACCTTACTGTATTTCAATTGGTTCAATTAATTAACACGATTTTGATAAAATTACATTTTACTCACTGTAAACTGCTAGTGCATATTTAACATTTTATTGATTTTCTACAAATTAAGCATGTCTGGCATAAAGTAAATATGTGGATGTGTCAAAAGGAAGCTGTGATACCGCAACCAATCAGAATCCTTCCAGGTTGTATTACACGTGTGTAGATACAAGAAAATATGTGATGGCTGTGTTACACTGAATACAAGCAGAGTTATGTTATAAATAAATATACATGTACAGTCAAACCCGTGTCAAGCAGCCCGCCAAGGGAATCACAGAAAGTGGCTGCTTAGCACAGGTGACTGCTTAATAGAGGTGAAATGTATAATAAAACAACATATTGGGATTCTGGAAGCTGTCTGTTTAATAGAGATGACCACTAACACAGGTTTGACTGTATATCAAAGTGTAGTATAGCTACAATACGGAAATGAACACCAGGACAGAAGAAGTGAAAAGGGTGCATACATATTTAAATTTATTATTTTAGCTATCGCGAAACAAAGTCGATAAAGTTTGATTTATTTTTAAGTTTATTTAACGTCGCTATCGGTCGCCCATTTGAGCGACGGGCAGTTTACCAAACAACACTATTTAACGTCGCTACCGGTCGCCCATTTGAGCGACGGGCAGTTTACCAAACAACACTATTTAACGTCGCTACCGGTCGCCCATTTGAGCGACGGGCAGTTTACCAAACAACACTATTTAACGTCGCTACCGGTCGCCCATTTGAGCGACGGGCAGTTTACCAAACAACACTATTTAACGTCGCTACCGGTCGCCCATTTGAGCGACGGGCAGTTTACCAAACAACACTATTTAACGTCGCTACCGGTCGCCCATTTGAGCGACGGGCAGTTTACCAAACAACACTATTTAACGTCGCTACCGGTCGCCCATTTGAGCGACGGGCAGTTTACCAAACAACTATTTAACGCCGCTACCGGTCGCCCATTTGAGCGACGGGCAGTTTACCAAACAACACTATTTAACGTCGCTACCGGTCGCCCATTTGAGCGACGGGAAGTTTACCAAACAACACTATTTAACGTCGCTACCGGTCGCCCATTTGAGCGACGGGAAGTTTACCAAACAACACTATTTAACGTCGCTACCGGTCGCCCATTTGAGCGACGGGCAGTTTACCAAACAACACTATTTAACGTCGCTACCGGTCGCCCATTTGAGCGACGGGCAGTTTACCAAACAACACTATTTAACGTCGCTACCGGTCGCCCATTTGAGCGACGGGCAGTTTACCAAACAACACTATTTAACGTCGCTACCGGTCGCCCATTTGAGCGACGGGCAGTTTACCAAACAACACTCTTTAACGTCGCTACCGGTCGCCCATTTGAGCGACGGGCAGTTTACCAAACAACACTATTTAACGTCGCTACCGGTCGCCCATTTGAGCGACGGGCAGTTTACCAAACAACACTATTTAACGTCGCTACCGGTCGCCCATTTGAGCGACGGGCAGTTTACCTAACAACACCTTTCCTGGACAGGCCCCAGCGGTTACCCAGTACTTGGTGCACGAACCTCCGTAAGAAACTGCCAACATTTTCATATAAAGTCTTAAGAGACACGGTCTGAGCGGGGCTCGAACCCGTGACCATTAGTGATGATAGGCTACAGTGATATACAAGTCAGCGACCTTAACCACTCTACCACGGAAGCGATCCTACACACTAAGTGCATCAATAAAATGAACCTATACTTAGTGGAATCCTACCCCTATTTGAACCTATGATAACGTTAATGTATTCATGCGCTGGCTAATTGGAATTAACTTATTGTACTACAGAGGACGAAAATAGAAACTTGGCTGTCAAACAGTGAAATCTAGTTAACGATGTATCACACCCTGTAGCGACACCCTGTATCTACAGTACTACTAAACTATTGTGTACAAATTAAGTAAATAGCCACATTTAGCTTTCTCATTTATTATTGAGAATAAACATAACGGGTAAACAATGGCAGAGTAACAGTTACCATAGTGTTTGTATCTCCGCTAACACAATTTTTTTGACTGGCAACAGAATCAATCGCGTTGCCACCGAATAATTAACACCCTGTACCTAGCGTACATTGCAAAACCAATTAGGTTTTAACAGATCTAAACAAGTCTCAGGAGTGAGGCAGCTATAGCGTGTGTGTTTTACGTTTATTTATTGTCGCTACCGGTTGCCCATATGAGCGACGCCTCCGGAAGAGATTAGTCAGTTTAGATTGTTGGAGGATAGTGCAATGATACAGACAGAGACCCATTCCAGAGTCTCCTCTGGTTCTTTTACGTGCCCGGTGTACAGCACCGACACGATTCGTTTACGTGCACGATGTAAAGCACCGACACAAGACCTCGGTTTAAAGTCCCATCTAGATGGAAAGACTGTTAATTTTATTATGGTCAGACGGGGGATCGAACCTGCGATCCCTGGATTACCAGTCTAGCGTGTTACCACTGGACTACAGATCCGTATGTCAGCCATAGCATACTCTATCTAACCCTATATACAGATAGATCTCAGTAACTGTGATACAACTGAACGCGAAACTCGATTGATATATAACAGTAGTGGAGTTGCATTACTTTTCACAGACGGATCTGTAGTCCAGTGGTAACACGCTGAACTAGAAATCCACGGATCGCAGGTTCGATCCCCCGTCTGACACTGATAAAAATTAACAGTCTTTCAGATTGGACGTTAAACCGAGGTATCGTGCCAGTGCTTTACACCGTGCACGTAAAAGAACCAGAGGAGACTCTGGAATGGGTCTCTGTCTGTATCATTGCACTATCCTCCAAAATCTAAAATGAATAATCTATTCAGGAGGCGTCGCTCATATGGGCAACCGGTAGCGACGATAAATAAACGTAAACACAAATGCATTACTTTGTTTGCTAATCGATTTTCGTATTTTGTTTGAATCAAGATTTCGCAATAAATGTGATTTGTTTGTATTGGGTTGCGTAGAGTTGATCTGTTATGGCTAGAACTAGAAATTGGAGATCGATGTTGATGATTTACGCGCGTAACAAGTATCATCGGAAATGGGGTCATCGAGTGTAGTTACTCATAATTATAGTGCTAGTAACGGAAACTGTATAACTTAGTCAGCCAATGTTTCTCACGTGCTTGTGGATGATGTCTCACAGCTCGGTCTTAGTTACTAACATGATTGTCAGAGATTGTGAAAGAGTTTAGTGCCGCGATCAATCATTCAATCAGATATAAAGACTTTATTTCCTCCACTCAGCGGCTAGCAGAGCAACATGCTATATAAACGTACATCTAGATTTAATAAGAACATACAGACGGATCTGTAGCCCAGTGGTAACACGCTGGACTGGTAATCCAGGGATCGCAGGTTCGATCCCCCGTCTGACCCTAATACAATCAACAGTCTTTCAGATGGGACTTTAAACCGAGGTCGGTGTTTTACACCGTGCACGTAAAAGAACCAGAGGGGATTCTGGAATGGGTCTCCAAACATCTAAAATGACTCATTAGGAGGCGTCGCTCATATGGACAACCGGTAGCGACGATAAATAAACGTAACAACAAACAAACTACAAAGAACATACTAATACACATGACATTTACACATGACATATATACATCTCACAATGTACCTCAAATATATCGTTACAAGTGATATATTTCTACTGCTATTTATACAGATCAAGCTTCATTATATATATCAGGTGCGAAAGGTCCGGAGTTCGAGCCCTTAGGCAAGGCATTTAAATTCCACGTTGCCTCGTCTCTCCCTCCTCGTGGCGATGGATTCCACCAGGAATGAGGTCTCGAGAGTGATTAATATAAGTTGAAATAACTTGTTTCGCAATCGAGCTAAAATAAATTTGTATAAAGTTTATAAACTAATCTGTATATAACTATTTATTTTATTCACGTCATAGTATCATATCGCCCATTGGGCCGCGTGTTGAATGTTAATTTGTGTTGTTTAGAAAAGGCTTAAACTTTATATTTATTTTACAATGATTGCGAAGCAAGTTTTAACAACTTATATTAATCACTCTCGTTGGCGCGGATGAAAGCGTAAATGTGGTCATTCTTGTGGGAGGAAACCGGAGTACCCGGAGAAAACCACCTGTCCGATATGTGTCCAATAAATATCAAGTTGTAGATACAGTATATAGCACTTTAAATTATTATACACTTTGGAAAAAAAATAATAAAAAAACCCTACATACACTTTTACTTTATATAAAAGTATTTTAGCTCGCTTGCGAAACAAGTTTTTACAGCAATCGCTCTAATGTGAAATTCAAGTGCCTTGCCTAAGGGTAACGGTTACAAGTGGGCGCGAACTCTGGACCATTCACACCTGATGCGAACTCGCTACCACTGCTAATACGACTTCCACAAAGAACTATTAAAAGAGCAAGTATCAACCTCAGCTAGGGTGAAGGTGAACTAATTAGCAACTGCTTCTCAGATGAAATAAAACCTCACCAAAATAAACACCATAAAAACTATATTATCATTATTTATAGGATATATGCCGAAAACGATCCAAGATGTAAACTATTGGACTGTGTGAGGCGCGTAGCTCCGAAGACAGTACCAATATTTTAGATATTGAGGCTTATATCCTACTTAAAACACACACTTATATAACAAGATCCTACTAAATAAAATTGTTAATTTTGTACATTTACGCGTAGGATTTAACACAATACTCTGGCCTGTTGACAGCAGTCCAAAATTAATAATAATGGACTGCAAGTACAAATGTATGACGTCACGACACGTGTTTTAATTACACTTAAAACTTAATATGTCTTTGTAAAATATTAAAACAGGTTTTGGTAGCGAAGATATTTGTGTAAATAGTAGCACCAACTTTGTATCTGGATATAAAATAAGAAGAAAAAAAAGAATGGGACCTTCGCGGCGGAGTGATTACGATCGTTGACTTCAAACCACTTATGTAGGTTCGAAACCCACTGGGAGTGTCGAATTCGTTAATGCGAGGAAGATATCCAGCTGAATTGCGGAGGGTCGGTGGTTCTACCCAGAAATCCGTCGGTGTCTGAAATACTGCTTGAATGGGAATCGCCATATCACCTAAGCTTTAACCCCCAAAACAAATACCCCAAGAAAGAAAGTCATTTAATTTAATCAAAAGTTAGCTTGGCTATCTGGTGCGGGCCGTTGTCTAATGTTGCTAAAACTTGTGGCCCAAACCATTTGTATTTTCATGCTATGTATTGTATCTTAATGTGTATGACATATGTACTATTTATTGATTTGCAATACAATATGGTTACATAAAACACTTCCAACAAATGTATGGATGTTGTATACACTTTGTTTTGAGTGCCTTATTAGTCCGCCTGCGTGGTCGAGTGGTTAAGGTCTCTGACTTGTATACCACTATCATCTCTGATGGTCACGGGTTCGAGCCCCGCTCAGACCGTGTCTCATTTATATGGCAGTTTCTTACGGAGGTTGGTGCACCAAGTACTGGTTAACCGCTGGAGCCTGCCCAGGAAAGGTGTTGTTAGGTAAACTGCCCGTCGCTCAAATGGGCAACCGGTAGCGACGTTAAATAAACTTAAATTTAAAAAAAGTGCCTTATTGAAAATCGACATTATATCCTGGTTTCCATTTTAGCTAGAGATTTATTGATTTTATTATTTACAGCGCAACATCCACATCACGAACAACACTAGTACAACACTTGCACGTTATTATCACATTCATTAACACTCCTTATACCCTGAGACCGGAACGTCAAGGGGAGGTAGCTACGGTCACAGAGTGGATCTAGAACAACACATTCCGTCCAGTTGATAATTATTTGAGTACAAGTAATTATCATATGGTGCTGAGAAAGTGCGTCAATCGATGATCTACACATATATGCACCAACTACCCTATCACCAATACGGATCTGTAGTCCAGTGGTAATACGCTGGACTGGTAATCCAGGGATCGCAGGTTCGATTCCCCGTCTGACCGCAATAAAATAACAGATGGGACGTTAAACCGAGGTCTCGTGTCGGTGCTTTACACCGTGTACGTAAAAGAACCAGAGGAGACTCTGTGCATCATTGCACTATCCTCCAAAATATAAAATGAATAATCTCTTCAGAAGGCGTCGCTCATATGGGAAACCGGTAGCGATGATAAATAAACGTAAAACACACTCTATCATTAATACTAGGCGGTTGGTCGGGCGTCAGCATTATTATGTAAGATTTGCAAATTGGCAGACATTATTTAGCCGAAAATCAACAGAAAATCAAGTATTGGTGTCGTGGTAGAACAATTGTAGCGCGTTCGCTTCAGGTGCGAAAGGCCCCGGCGTTCGAGCCCCGCTGGAGCCGTTACGAGTGTGCCGTTTCTCCTGATCTATGGCCGGACTGAGCAATCAAATGCTATTATCCATTTAACATATATATCACATTAACGAATATGAGATGGGGGGAGGGGTAGTACAGCGTGACTCCTGTACTGACTATATATTTTGTGCTTGTAGCCTAATCTATGGCCGCGCTGAGCATTCGAATAATAATGATGATGATCCATGAAACATATTCACATATCTATGAATATCAGATTCCTGGTAGTGACTCTCTTAATAGTCCTATCTCATAAAATATTATATGAAATCACCACTTTTAAATTTTTTTATTTAAGTTTTAGTATTTAACGTCGCTACCTGTTTCCCATTTGAGCGACGAGCAGTTTACCAAACAACACTTTTCCTGAGCAAGCTCCAGTGGTTTACCAGTACTTGGTGCACCAACCTCCGTAAGAAACTGCTAACGTTTTCATATATATGAGACACGGTCTGAGCGGGGCTCGAACCCGTGACCATTAGAGATGATAGGTTACAGTGGTATACAAGTCAGCGACCGTATCCACTCGACCACGGAGGCGGTTCGAAATCACCACTCGTGCATACCATCCTATATATATCCATTGTTTTCATTGACATTTGCTTTACCTTGAAACTTTTCTAAGAAAAGTTGCAACAATAGAGTGCCAGCTGTTGACAACAATTCTATAAATATAAATATTGTAGACAGATATTCCGTTGTTTTATAATTTGATCGTAAAGTTCATCAGCAGTCTTAATATTTTATATTCTAGGCGGAACTACAGACACGATTTATAAACAACATAAAATAAACAATACAAGTATTAAATACATGATTCTGTCAATAGTTCAAGATGACGATATACGCGCATAGTGTTCGAACATTAGTTTTGTTTGTTTGTTTGTTTGTTTTGGGGGTTAAAGTCACACAAACAGTATAGGTCACACGGCGATTCTCCAGCTATGATTGTTGGAGGAAAACCCCGAGCAGTATTTCAGTCACGGATATGCACCCGGGTAGGACCACCAACCCCATCGCATTGTTCTTTCAATGAACGCGGTCCTTGGTACGGATCCTAGGAATCAATAATCTTCAGTTGTTCTGTTGGCTTGCGGAAGGTCTGTGGTTCTGGTTGTTCCGGGTGCCTGAAATTCATGCTCGGATGGTAACCTGTTGTCTTCGTTCACCAATAATATCTGGACAGACAGACAGACAGACAGACAGACAGACAGACATACAGACAGACAGACAGACAGACAGACAGACAGACAGACAGACAGACAGACAGACAGACAGACAGACAGACAGACAGACAGACAGACAGACAGACAGACAGACAGACAGACAGACAGACAACAGACAGACAACAGACAGACAGACAGACAGACAGACAGACAGACAGACAGACAGACAGACAGACAGACAGACAGACAGACAGACAGACAGACAGACAGACAGACAGACAGACAGACAGACAGACAGACAGACAGCCAGACAGACAGACAGACAGACAGACAGACAGACAGACAGACAGACAGACAGACAGACAGACAGACAGACAGACAGACAGACAGACAGACAGACAGACAGACAGACAGACAGACAGACAGACAGACAGACAGACAGACAGACAGACAGACAGACAGACAGACAGACAGACAGACAGACAGACAGACAGACAGACAGACAGACAGACAGACAGACAGACAGACAGACAGACAGACAGACAGACAGACAGACAGACAGACAGACAGACAGACAGACAGACAGACAGACAGACAGACAGACAGACAGACAGACAGACAGACAGACAGACAGACAGACAGACAGACAGACAGACGACAGACAGACAGACAGACAGACAGACAGACAGACAGACAGACAGACAGACAGACAGACAGACAGACAGACAGACAGACAGACAGACAGACAGACAGACAGACAGACGACAGACAGACAGACAGACAGACAGACAGACAGACAGACAGACAGACAGACAGACAGACAGACAGACAGACAGACAGACAGACAGACAGACAGACAGACAGACAGACAGACAGACAGACAGACAGACAGACAGACAGACAGACAGACAGACAGACAGACAGACAGACAGACAGACAGACAGACAGACAGACAGACAGACAGACAGACAGACAGACAGACAGACATACAGACAGACAGACAGACAGACAGACAGACAGACAGACAGACAGACAGACAGACAGACAGACAGACAGACAGACAGACAGACAGACAGACAGACAGACAGACAGACAGACAGACAGACGAAGTAAATCTGTGCACTAATCAGGTTCGAACAGTACAAAACACGGTACGATCTGTTAAAATAAAACATGGTACTAAATAAAGTGGAATAATTATGTTAGGCCATAAACTGTAACATTTCATGGGAGCAACCATTAGGTTGTCAACAATAGGACACAAGTAAACAAACAGCAAATAAATCAGTCGCACTAACTAAATGACTCCTCCGGTCTATCAAAGTATCGATCACGTGTTTCTCCCATTAACGGGCAATATACGTAGTTAGTTATACATATTTATTATAGCTAGTTTGCGAAACAAGTTCTTTAGTTTAATTGCTCTCGAGAAACAAACAAACAAACAAACAAAAACAAACTAACATTGTGGCCGATTATTAACATGTCTAAATTTTAAGGTTATCTGTGAATGTACATGCACTTCCAATGTCCTTCTGTTTGAAATATGACCGTGAATTTAGTGTGTTGCCATGGTTGCCAACGCATTACGCAGTATATTAACATGTTATTAAGGACTTCCAATGTACACACCATGGTTACGACATCCAATGTTATCGCCGTAACTTGTTACGGAAGCGAATGAATAAATAACTAATGCAATAATCCCTTTGTTCATGCGGGTAAACAACACATACTGATTAGTGATGCATTGACTGTTATTAAAGGACTTACATGCAACATTAGCTAAGAGGCTTATCCGCAAATTGGGGGTTAGGGTATGGGGGGGGGCCTTGTACAGTCTTTGATGCCATATTATAGTCATGTTTTAAAATATATTGAACAGAGCTGGTGTATGCGTGAATGCACCAATACTTGTTTAGTTTGTGTTGGGGTTTAATGCCGCACCAATAACTTAACTCATATTACGCCTTTCCACCATTAGCGGAGGAAGACCCCGTGCGCCCATCCGAGCAGTATTTCAGTCACTGATCGGCACCGGGTAGAACCACCACCGACATTCAGCTAGTCAACTGTATAGCCTATACTATACTTATATATTATTGTCCTGCCTATTGTATATCAATCAATTGATAGGGAGAAGAACTATATAAGTTTTCTTTCGTTCTAATCCCTTTCAGTCTACTGCTGTTAAATTATATCTAAAATGTTCATTTCTTGATTACATGTACAAATACTGAAATAAATAATGTTTAAACTATACATATGAGAAAAAAAATCGACTCCCAGTGGGATTCGAACCTACACCGATAAGGGGCTATTTATTTGAAGTGAACGACATTATTAGACAGCTAGGAATGCGATACAATAGAGGAATTGATTCACCCTTCCCTCAATGTGGAATCTTACAAGTTCCGTGCAGTATAGTGTCACTAGTAAGGAGTGGTGGTAGATGAAATTAAACAATTGTTCTTGAAAGACAGAGCC
>CM026398.1:23007198-23093706 GCA_014843695.1 Archivesica marissinica
CAGACAGACAGACAGACAGACAGACAGACAGACAGA
This sequence comes from Archivesica marissinica, assembly GCA_014843695.1. Classification (NCBI taxonomy): domain Eukaryota; kingdom Metazoa; phylum Mollusca; class Bivalvia; order Venerida; family Vesicomyidae; genus Archivesica; species Archivesica marissinica. The sequence continues at coordinate 23,007,235 of CM026398.1, forward strand.
CAGACAGACAGACAGACAGACAGACAGACAGACAGACAGACAGACAGACAGACAGACAGACAGACAGACAGACAGACAGACAGACAGACAGACAGACAGACAGACAGACAGACAGACAGACAGACAGACAGACAGACAGACAGACAGACAGACAGACAGACAGACAGACAGACAGACAGACAGACAGACAGACAGACAGACAGACAGAACGACAGACAGACAGACAGACAGACAGACAGACAGACAGACAGACAGACAGACAGACAGACAGACAGACAGACAGACAGACAGACAGACAGACAGACAGACAGACAGACAGACAGACAGACAGACGAAGTAAATCTGTGCACTAATCAGGTTCGAACAGTACAAAACACGGTACGATCTGTTAAAATAAAACATGGTACTAAATAAAGTGGAATAATTATGTTAGGCCATAAACTGTAACATTTCATGGGAGCAACCATTAGGTTGTCAACAATAGGACACAAGTAAACAAACAGCAAATAAATCAGTCGCACTAACTAAATGACTCCTCCGGTCTATCAAAGTATCGATCACGTGTTTCTCCCATTAACGGGCAATATACGTAGTTAGTTATACATATTTATTATAGCTAGTTTGCGAAACAAGTTCTTTAGTTTAATTGCTCTCGAGAAACAAACAAACAAACAAACAAAAACAAACTAACATTGTGGCCGATTATTAACATGTCTAAATTTTAAGGTTATCTGTGAATGTACATGCACTTCCAATGTCCTTCTGTTTGAAATATGACCGTGAATTTAGTGTGTTGCCATGGTTGCCAACGCATTACGCAGTATATTAACATGTTATTAAGGACTTCCAATGTACACACCATGGTTACGACATCCAATGTTATCGCCGTAACTTGTTACGGAAGCGAATGAATAAATAACTAATGCAATAATCCCTTTGTTCATGCGGGTAAACAACACATACTGATTAGTGATGCATTGACTGTTATTAAAGGACTTACATGCAACATTAGCTAAGAGGCTTATCCGCAAATTGGGGGTTAGGGTATGGGGGGGGGCCTTGTACAGTCTTTGATGCCATATTATAGTCATGTTTTAAAATATATTGAACAGAGCTGGTGTATGCGTGAATGCACCAATACTTGTTTAGTTTGTGTTGGGGTTTAATGCCGCACCAATAACTTAACTCATATTACGCCTTTCCACCATTAGCGGAGGAAGACCCCGTGCGCCCATCCGAGCAGTATTTCAGTCACTGATCGGCACCGGGTAGAACCACCACCGACATTCAGCTAGTCAACTGTATAGCCTATACTATACTTATATATTATTGTCCTGCCTATTGTATATCAATCAATTGATAGGGAGAAGAACTATATAAGTTTTCTTTCGTTCTAATCCCTTTCAGTCTACTGCTGTTAAATTATATCTAAAATGTTCATTTCTTGATTACATGTACAAATACTGAAATAAATAATGTTTAAACTATACATATGAGAAAAAAAATCGACTCCCAGTGGGATTCGAACCTACACCGATAAGGGGCTATTTATTTGAAGTGAACGACATTATTAGACAGCTAGGAATGCGATACAATAGAGGAATTGATTCACCCTTCCCTCAATGTGGAATCTTACAAGTTCCGTGCAGTATAGTGTCACTAGTAAGGAGTGGTGGTAGATGAAATTAAACAATTGTTCTTGAAAGACAGAGCCTGAATTAATAATGAAGAATAATTCCACTTGTTATTGATGTTGTAATTTTGCGCACATCTTGGATTGAAGCTAGCACAGTTTTCGTAAACTACTATCTGAATCCGAGTGGTCAAGGTCGTTGACTTTAAATCATTTCGCTCCTCACCGCTGTATGTTCGAATCCCACTGGGGATGTCGACTTATTTCATGCGATGAAGCTGGATCCAGCTTGATTGTGGTAGGTCGGTGGTTCTACCCGGGTTCCGTCTGTGCCTGCAATGCCTATCGGAGTGTCACTCGGGTTCTTCCCCAACCAACACTAGCTGGAGAGTGGTCATATACTGTAAGCTGTTGGTGCGATTTTAAACCCACCAAACAAACAAACAAACAAACAAACAAACAAACAAACAAACAAACAAACAAATAAACAAACAAACAAACACACGAGAAAGGGAACCAACAAAAAGGGAACAACTGGGTTACATGCATTCTAAATATTAACCCTTTTCTGTAAAGCAATCCTATTTCACTTATTTTTACGCAAACAAATCACTTGATACACGTGGAGTACATTTATTGTCATCACAGATGGGTAGAAATGTCAAAGCCATTAGCAAACAACGACAAGTCAGCCGCTACACTTACACTCTGCCATTGACACCTACGTAATGTCTAGTTCTGTCATTTACATCAGTTTTCTCAGACACTGTTTATGTATTATTTTAGCATCTGAAATTGGATTAATACATTATTACGTGGGAGCCTGTGAGGATAATGTGTCCAAAATAGGAAACACGAGGCTACATTTCATGGAATTTCTTGAATGAAAACAATACCAACCGATGTCCGATTAGTGCAGTGGTTAGCGCGCTCGCTTCTCACCAATGCGACCTGGGTTCGATCCTCGGACAGGGAAGTATGTGAGATGGTACGATGGTCGCCAGATCGGACAGGTGGGTTTTCTCCGGGTACTCCAGTTTCCTCCCACATGAATTACCACATATACGCTTTCATCCGAGCAAACGAGAGTGATTAATATAAGTTGTGAAAACTTGCTTCGCAATCGTTGTAAAATAAATAAAGTATAAAAAATAAATAAAAATACCAACCGAAACAGTTTTAGATAAAAAGCCAGTGTAGGTCAAACACTTGCAAAAATGGCAACCCGCAACGAAATAAGGACGGTTACTGATCTTCATATGTATTTGATAATTTAACCAATGAGACAACAGTGAGTAGTATATTGAGGTTGATTTTACATAGGGGTCCGGACTGGGACACATTTTGACTGGTAATCTAGGGGTCGCAGGTTCGATCCTCCCGCCTGACCCTAATAAAATTAACAGTCTTTCTGGTGGGACTTTAAACCGAGGTCTCGTGTCGGTGCTGTACACTGTGCACATACACGAACCAGGGGAGACCTTGGAATGGATCTCTGTCTGTATCATTGCACTATCCTCCAAAAATCCTAAATGATAAATCTCTTCAGGAGACGTCGCTCATATGGGCAACCGGTAGCGACGATAAGTAGACGTAAAACACTCACATTTCAAACAATTCGGCACACACATATACACAGTGGTGTAGCTTATTGTATGCACTGAAGGCATATTCCTACGCATGCTCTTTAAACTATGCCCCTGATATAGTAAAAAAATCAGCAACACATTAGCCTAAATAACCACGTTCGACTGTACTGTATGCGGAAATGACAATATTCTACTACGACGTTCGACTGTACTGTATGTAGAAATGACAAAATTCTATTACGACGTTCGACTGTACTGTATGCGGAAATGACAAGATTCTACTACGACGTTCGACTGTACTGTATGTAGAAATGACAACATTCTACTACGACGTTCGACTGTACTGTATGTAGAAATGACAAGATTCTACTACGACGTTCGACTGTACTGTATGTAGAAATGACAAAATTCTATTACGACGTTCGACTGTACTGTATGCGGAAATGACAAGATTCTACTACGACGTTCGACTGTACTGTATGTAGAAATGACAACATTCTACTACGACGTTCGACTGTACTGTATGTAGAAATGACAAGATTCTACTACGACGTTCGACTGTACTGTATGTAGAAATGACAAAATTCTATTACGACGTTCGACTGTACTGTATGCGGAAATGACAAGATTCTACTACGACGTTCGACTGTACTGTATGTAGAAATGACAACATTCTACTACGACGTTCGACTGTACTGTATGTAGAAATGACAAGATTCTACTACGACGTTCGACTGTACTGTATGTAGAAATGACAACATTCTATTACGACGTTCGACTGTACTGTATGCGGAAATGACAAGATTCTACTACGACGTTCGACTGTACTGTATGCGGAAATGACAACATTCTACTACGACGTTCGACTGTACTGTATGTAGAAATGACAACATTCTACTACGACATTCGACTGTACTGTATGTAGAAATGACAACATTCTACTACGACGTTCGACTGTACTGTATGCGGAAATGACAACATTCTACTACGACGTTCGACTGTACTGTATGCGGAAATGACAACATTCTACTACGACGTTCGACTGTACTGTATGTAGAAATGACAACATTCTACTACGACGTTCGACTGTACTGTATGCGGAAATGACAAGATTCTACTACGACGTTCGACTGTACTGTATGTAGAAATGACAACATTCTACTACGACGTTCGACTGTACTGTATGCGGAAATGACAAGATTCTACTACGACGTTCGACTGTACTGTATGTAGAAATGACAACATTCTACTACGACGTTCGACTGTACTGTATGCGGAAATGACAAGATTCTACTACGACGTTCGACTGTACTGTATGTAGAAATGACAACATTCTACTACGACGTTCGACTGTACTGTATGTAGAAATGACAACATTCTACTACGACGTTCGACTGTACTGTATGTAGAAATGACAACATTCTACTACGACGTTCGACTGTACTGTATGTAGAAATGACAACATTCTACTACGACGTTCGACTGTACTGTATGTAGAAATGACAACATTCTACTACGACGTTCGACTGTACTGTATGTAGAAATGACAACATTCTACTACGACGTTCGACTGTACTGTATGTAGAAATGACAACATTCTACTACGACGTTCGACTGTACTGTATGTAGAAATGACAACATTCTACTACGACGTTCGACTGTACTGTATGTAGAAATGACAACATTCTACTACGACGTTCGACTGTACTGTATGTAGAAATGACAACATTCTACTACGACGTTCGACTGTACTGTATGTAGAAATGACAACATTCTACTACGACGTTCGACTGTACTGTATGTAGAAATGACAACATTCTACTACGACGTTCGACTGTACTGTATGTAGAAATGACAACATTCTACTACGACGTTCGACTACGTGGACAAATAGAAACTGTGTATGACCTCTTTGAACTTTGCATACATAATATACTTATACTTAATTATTTATACTAACCATATGTACATGGTGCTATGAGTAAATTAACCGTGGTTTCTCATAATCACGCGAACTCCGTACATTATTCGGGACAAGTTCTCATTTAACCCATTTCATTTTGGATACATTTAAAGGCTTTTGCAAACAACATAGATCCAGATCAGCCGCAGCGTGACGCTGCGTGCTGATCAGGATCTATATTGTTTGCTACATAGCCAAGTATCTTAGCAAGATCATATGAATAGCAAACAGCATAGAGCCTGATCAGACGGCACGTTCCGTGGTGGTTGATCTGGCTCTATGTTCTTTGCAAATACTGTTTGAACGGTATCCAGAATGAAATGGGTTAATTGTACACAGACTCCGAAAACGACTGTATTATATATGCGGCGTGCAGCCATGAATACAAGCCATGTACGGTTATTGGTGAATTTTGATGAAACGTTGTAGATATATGTAGGGGTTTGGTCTATGAACGTATTTCGATTTTGGGAGATATCGGTCAAGGCAAGTGGTCAGGGCCGATTTAAAATACTAATTTGGGGGCCCCTACATATCGGGGGCCCCAGGCTACAACCCAGTCAGCCCTCCCCTTAATCCGCCACTGGCGAACGCGCTATCACGACTTCCACGTGATGTGTTCATGTGTCTCGGTGGTCCTTGTACCCACGTGCTCTTGCCCAATGGTTGCACTGTATTTATGTGAAGATACGTGCCTTAAGTTGTATAGTCTCACAGTACGGAGTTAGGATTATAACTATTATATAATGCAGTTAAACCTGTATTAGTGGTCACCTTCAGTATGCAGTTAAACCTGTGTTAGTGGTCACCTTCAGTATGCAGTTAAACCTGTGTTAGTGGTCACCTCCAGTATGCAGTTAAACCTGTATTAGTGGTCACCTTCAGTATGCAGTTAAACCTGTGCTAGTGGTCACCTTCAGTATGCAGTTAAACCTGTATTAGTGGTCACCTTCAGTATGCAGTTAAACCTGTATTAGTGGTCACCTTCAGTATGCAGTTAAACCTGTATTAGTGGTCACCTTCAGTATGCAGTCAATCTGTATTAGTGGTCACCTTCAGAATGCAGTTAAACCTGTATTAGTGGTCACCTTCAGTATGCAGTTAAACCTGTATTAGTGGTCACCTCCAGTATGCAGTTAAACCTGTGTTAGTGGTCACCTCCAGTATGCAGTTAAACCTGTGTTAGTGGTCACCTTCAGTATGCAGTTAAACCTGTGTTAGTGGTCACCTCCAGTATGCAGTTAAACCTGTGTTAGTGGTCACCTCCAGTATGCAGTTAAACCTGTGTTAGTGGTCACCTCCAGTATGCAGTTAAACCTGTGTTAGTGGTCACCTTCAGTATGCAGTTAAACCTGTATTAGTGGTCACCTTCAGTATGCAGTTAAACCTGTGTTAGTGGTCACCTCCAGTATGCAGTTAAACCTGTGTTAGTGGTCACCTCCAGTATGCAGTTAAACCTGTGTTAGTGGTCACCTCCAGTATGCAGTTAAACCTGTATTAGTGGTCACCTCCAGTATGCAGTTAAACCTGTGTTAGTGGTCACCTTCAGTATGCAGTTAAACCTGTATTAGTGGTCACCTTCAGTATGCAGTCAAACCTGTATTAGTGGTCACCTTCAGTATGCAGTTAAACCTGTGCTAGTGGTCACCTTCAGTATGCAGTTAAACCTGTATAAGTGGTCACCTTCAGTATGCAGTTAAACCTGTATTAGTGGTCACCTCCAGTATGCAGTCAATCTGTATTAAGCAGCCAGTTTCCAGATTCCCAAAATGTTGTTTTATTATACATTTGATATCTGTGATTTCATTGGCTGGCTGTTTAAGACAGGTTTGACTGTATATTGGTTTATAAATAATATTGTATTTCTTAAAATTTCTTTTTATATTGATATCGTGTCTGTTATGAGAATGACTCATGAATATAGAGAAGAATAATAGGTGAAATATACATACCACAATACGTCATCCTATCACGCTGGCTTGTAGAAGATCGGTGGTTCTACCCGGATATCCGTCAATGCCTGAACTACTGCTCTACGATGCATCCTGGGTCTTCCTAATAACACGTGGAGAGTCAGCATGTGATCTAAGCTGTTGATGCGACATTAAACCCACAAGTCACGGATAGGCACCCGAGTAGAACCACCAACACCCATCGCATTGTTCTTTCGGATCCTCGGCAGTTGTTCTGTTGGCTTGAGGAAGGTCTGTGATTCTGTGAACGAACGAACGAACGAACGAACGAACGAACGAACGAACGAACGAACGAACGAACGAACGAACGAACGAACGAACGAACGAACGAACGAACGAACGAACGAACGAACGAACGAACGAACGAACGAACGAACGAACGAACGAACGAACGAACGAACGAACGAACGAACGAACGAACGAACGAACGAACGAACGAACGAACGAACGAACGAACGAACGAACGAACGAACGAACGAACGAACGAACGAACGAACGAACGAACGAACGAACGAACGAACGAACGAACGAACGAACGAACGAACAATGTGTCTTATAGGTCAATAACTTCTTTAAAGGGAGATAATGATCAGATTTATTCATTTAAAATTGTTGAGAAGTTTTTCAAATGCAAATCTCGAAACAAGTAAAAGCAGACGTCGTTCATTAATTGCATTGGCCGGGGATTTCAAAGTTTAATGTCTCCTTGAGAAGCTTCTATCGCTGATTATTGGATCTAGTTAGACATGTCCTTAACGAGATGCATAGGAAATTTGATTTTATAAAACAACAAGTGTTTTCCTCGAATAATTAACCTATAAAATGTGAATATTTGACCTACTTTTCATGGGTTCTCATTGCTTTCTTTGTACTCGGCTCTCTACCACCAACCCACGGACCTACGCCCTGCCCACAGTCGTCCTACATCATATATAATTTATCATGCACTCTCCTCTGACAATCTAAAATGACTTATCTCTTCTTGAGGCGTCGCTCATATGGGCAACCGGTAGCGACGATAAATAAACGTAAAACACACACACACACACACATATACATCAGTGAGTAGGGGGCGGGAGTGAGTCCTCCGTGGCCGAGTCGTCAAGGCCGGTGACTTCTAATAAGTTGCCTCTCACCGCTGTATGTTCGAATCACATTCGGATGTGGAGTTCCTTCATGTGTTGAATCTATTCAGCTGGCTTTTGGAAGGTAGGTGGTTCTACCCGGGTGCCCATCTGCGCCTGATATACTGCTCGGAGGACAGCCCGTTGTCTTCCCCCACCATTAATAATCGGAGAGCCGCCACGTGACCTACTCTTTTGGTGCGACTTTAAGTTCCCAAACAAATAAACAAACAAACATACACCGATTAATGTCGCTACAATAATGGTCAGGGATAGAGGCAGTAATCCCACAAAACAGGTGGCAGTAAACTAAAGCTGAACAGTAGAATTGAAGAACAAATTTAACCCTAACCCTAATGCCCAGATTACTGCTAATTGTCCCAAGATTACTGCCAATTGTATATTTCGTTACTGCCTCTATCGTTAACGTACAATAATGTGAATCCGTATAACAACCAACCATGATTCGTGAGAAAATGAAAACCTCGTGTAATAGTCTGCATCTGCGAATACTCGATCTAATCCTATTCTAACTGATAAAGATTTTCATTGTTGAATTATACATGTGTGTGTTTTACGTTTATTTATCGTCACTACCATATGAGCGACGCCTCCCGAAGAGATTAGCCATTTTAGATTGTTGGAGGATAGTGCAATGATACAGACAGAGACCCATTCCAGAATCTCCTCTGGTTCTTTTACATGCACGGTGTAAAGCATCGACACGAGACCTCGGTTTAACGTCCCGTCTGAAAGACTGTTAATTTCATTAGGGTCAGACGGGGGATCGAACCTGCGACCTCTAGATTACCAGTCCAGCCTGTTACCACTGGACCACAGATCCGTCTGTGAATTATTCATACTCGTGTAGTTCAATGTCGTAATAAATCTAAAAACAAATTACATTAAAGCCCGAGTTTCTTTGCAGTTATCGCCTAAAGATATTTATTATTAATAGCTCTTCCATGACATTAAGAACAGCTCACCGCCGAGGTAAGACACTTAATGGGGGTCAACATAACATGCAAGACGATAACCACCCAGAGTAAAAAAACCCAGGCTAGGCTGCTCATGGCAAAGAGGATAAGAATTGCCAAGACGATTATATAATGAATGTGTGCTAAACGCATGTTATAGAACATTTGATCCACCATTCTATGTTGGATTCGTAATATAATGAAATGTTCTAGTTGAGGCCTCAGGACACTAACATAAGACATTGTTATCACTATCCTATAGGGATGGGATGGCAACGAATATTCGCATACTCGAATATTCGTTCAAACATCCGAATATCTGAATACTATTCAAGTATTCGAATATTCGGGGGGGGGGGGAATTATGTTGTCCTCAAAAATACCACCAGCTCAGTCACACGTTTGGAAATGCTTGAATCGCTCTGAGAATAAGAAAACTGCTAGGTGTAATCTATGCAAATATGGAGAAGATGATGTTTACGCGTAAAACAGAAATTAGGTTTGACAATTTTTATAAGAGTGTGAGTGGTTTTGAGTTTTTGATAGAAATCTATCGAATATTTGAATACCGCCCGACCGAATATTCGAATAGTTTACTCGCTATTCGTTGCCATCCCTACTATCCTACAACGTGCCCCACCCCCTTTGTATTCAGGTATGTCTTTGTTTCACAGTGATGTTACATTTGGTGCATATTCTTTACTTTTGGTGCATGTGAGAAATGCCGCTCGCTCTATCTTGTGTGATATTTCATTTGATTTAATCATATTACTAAAAGCAATATCTTTTACTTTTCATACATTCTTGCTTTCGCTAATGCTTGCCTTTCGTGTATTGAACGTTGCCTTTCGTGCATTGAACGATGCCTTTCGTGTATTGAACGTTGCCTTTCGTGCATTGAACGTTGCCTTTTGTGCATTGAACGTTGCCTTTTGTACATTGAACGTTGTCTTTTGTGCATTGAACGTTGTCTTTTGTACATTGAACGTTGCCTTTTGTGCATTGCACGTTGCCTTTCGTGTATTGAACATTGCCGTTTGTGCATTGAACGTTGCCCTTCGTGCATATTTGCATGTTGTACATTGAACGTTGCCCTTCGTGCATTGAACGTTGCATTTCGTGCATTGAACGTTGCCTTTTGTGCATTGAACGTTGCCTTTTGTGCATTGAACGTTGCATTTCGTACATTGAATGTTGCCTTTCGTACATTGAACGTTGCATTTCGTGCATTGAACGTTGCCTTTTGTGCATTGAACGTTGCATTTCGTACATTGAACGTTGCCTTTTGTGCATTGAGCGTTGCCTTTTGTGCATTGAACGTTGCATTTCGTACATTGAACGTTGCCTTTCGTACATTGAACGTTGCATTTCGTGCATTGAACGTTGCGTGTTGTGCATTGAACGTTGCCTTTTGTGCATTGAACGTTGCATTTCGTACATTGAACGTTGCCTTTCGTGCATTGAACGTTGCCTTTCGTGCATTGAACGTTGCATTTCGTGCATTGAATATTGCCTTTTGTGCATTGAACGCTGCCTTTCGTGTATTGAACGTTGCCTTTCGTGCATTGAACGTTGCATTTCGTGTATTGAACGCTGCCTTTCGTGCATTGAACGTTGCCTTTCGTGCATTGAGCGTTGCCTTTCGTGCATTGAATGTTGCCTTTCGTGCATTGAACGTTGCCTTTCGTGCATTGAACGTTGCATTTCGTGTATTGAACGTTGCATTTCGTGCATTGAACGTTGCCTTTCGTGCATTGAACGTTGCATTTCGTGCATTGAACGTTGCCTTTTGTTCATTGAACGTTGCCTTTCGTGCATTGAACGTTGCTTTTCGTGCATTGAATGTTGACTTCCGTGCATTCTTGCCGTTCGTGCATTGAACATTTCCCGCAATATAGCCTTTCGTGCATTTTTGCTTTCGTGCATTGAACGTTGCCCTTCGTGCATATTTGCATGTTGTACATTGAACGTTGCCCTTCGTGCATATTTGCATGTTGTACATTGAACGTTGCCCTTCGTGCATATTTGCATGTTGTACATTGAACGTTGCCCTTCGTGCATATTTGCATGTTGTACATTGAACGTTGCCCTTCGTGCATATTTGGTACATTCTTACCTTTCGTACTTTCTTACATTTCGTACATTCTTACCGTTCCGTTCGTACATTCTTACCTTTCGTACTTTCTTACATTTCGTACATTCTTACCGTTCCGTTCGTACATTCTTATATATGTATATTTTGTGCATTTTTGCCCTTGTTGCTGTAGCAACAGTTTTAGATTTTTTATTTTCTGTGACAGTCTGCAGGCCGTGCCTTCAGTGCCTTGTAGGAGTTGCGCCACTGGTAATATCACACAGTGAACAATCAAATATCAAATAATTTAAAAAGTCTCGTTGGTTAATATTTCCCAAATATGAAGCAACATAACACATGCTCTAAATAAGTTATTTATGTTTCTGCTCAATACTTTACGATAGTTTGTACGACTTTATCACGTTAGAACGACTTACTGTCTGGACAACGATTTACATTTGTATATTTCATACAACAATATTCCATGTATTGTAGAAATGTAGCAGCAGATATCACAGTGTCGTACTAAACATCTATATTTGTCGGGTCAGCTGCCATTCGGTCAATTAAGCCAAAGAATCCCATAAGGAGAAAAGCTGTATTCGTCTGGAATGTACGGATAGGAAAAATAAGTACCGTCTGCTTCAGGATCAGCGTCAACACGCAAACCGATCGATCTCGTCTGCGAGTCAGATAAATTGATGTATTATGGACTTAGACTGCTCTGGAGTCACTCAAAATTACCTTGGCTTGGCAATAACTGGCTTTATGTCTTTTTATGGAAAGGAAAGGCCCGAATGATTGATGTAAATGCTATATTGTTCCAGCGAGAAGTCTCTCGTGTTTGGAATAACGCAATAATAACTCGTATGCGAAGTTATTTTCATCACCACGTTAATGTGGCAGTAGGACACACATTTCACGATTATTACTGCAGACGACACTATTTATAATGTCTAGTCTGCAGAGGAAATGAATTCAGTAGACCAAACTATATAATCAAAAATGATTTAAGAGTCTAATATAGTATATATTGGATACTCGCCGGAATTCATATATAATGAATTAGGAACAATGGTTTAAAGTGACATCTGTGTCTTATTTGAGTACTTTGATATATAGTCAATGTCACGATGAAAGGCGAACGGCATTTCTGTTGCCTGAAAATACAATGAGAAACATTGGTCAGTTACTGCCCCTGAATACTCCTAAAAGTAGATTAATCATCTTAATTGGTTTCCTCTGTTTTTATCGTTGTTTCTTTTGCACAACATGCTATCAATTTTCATCGTTTTTTCACAATATTGTATGGTTTATTGAGCTTTGTTTTTCAAGAGTAGCTGCCTTGTCGTACACGAGTTCATAGAAAAGTCAAAACGAGTTGACTGAATTGTCTAGTTCAAGACGTCCACTATGAAATCAACATCACAATCTGCTCCACCCCTATGTCTTACTCTCATTACACGTCAATAACTCTAGATCTCATTTCTGCAAAATTTATTCTATTCCATTTTCATCTTTATTTCCTTTTTCTATTTCTAAGCCCGTAGCTACCAATTTTCAGATATCGATAAGTGTTTCGATGCATTTCCAATTTCAATTAAACATATTTAAGTTCTGGTCATTTTCGATATTACATAAGTTATAAAAATTGCCATATATACCTGGTACTAACATCTAGTACGCAGTGGAAAGAATTACCGTAAGCTTTAAGCTTTCAGTTCAATCCACATATCACGATATAAATGTATGTTTCTGTATATATCTCAATGTATATTACATATATCCTGATAAATAAATATGTTTAAACCAAGAGTAATATGCATCGGTTTGTTTCCCGTTAATTTTGCATGTACATGTACATGTAATTGTTAACAACACACATTGTTACGTCCCCTTGAAATGGGGCCTCCGTGCCCGAGTGGTCAAGGTCGTTTGCTTCAAAGCATTTGCCTATCACTGCTGTAGGTTAGACTCCCATTAGGAGCGTCGAATTACTTCACGTGAGGAAGCTATCCAGCTGGCTTCAGGAAGGTCGATGGTTCTACCCGGGTGTTCGTTAGTGCCTAAAATGCTGCTCGGATTAGGGTGCCCGGGATCTTCCCCCACCAACACTAGATGGAGAGTCGCCATATGACCTAAGCTGTCTGTGCAACGTTACTACCCAAAATACAACAACGTCCATTGAAACCACAAACTCGCATGGCCAACATTAAACCGAAGATTCCAAACATGTCTACGTCGGAGTTTAGAATACTATTGTGCTGGATATAAACCTAAGTGACTTGTTTCCATCTGAGCACAGACGGATCTGTAGCCCAGTGGTAAAACGCTGGACTGGTAATCCAGGGATCGTAGGTTCGATCCCCCGTCTGACCCTAATAAAATTAACCGTCTTTCAGATGGGACGTTAAACCGACGTCTTGTGTCGGTGCTTTACACCGTGCACGTAAAAGAACCAGAGGAGACTCTGGAATAGGTCTCTGTCTGGGCAACCGGTAGCGACGATAAATAAACGTAAAACACACACAAACACTCCATCTGAGCAAATGTCAAGTAGAACTATATTACCTATATTTTAATTGTTATAATTTTAGATCCTAATATTTTATAGCATATTTAGAATCCATTGTAATTGTGTTTGCTAATTTTGTCTTGTTTTATCTCATTGTATGTGGAAGTTTTTATCAATATTTGTGATATTTTAGGCTGTAAAGCGCTTTTGAACGTTTTATATTTAGATGAAAAGAGCGCTATATAAGTGTAGTATATAATAATAATAATAATAATAATAATAATAATAATAATAATAACGGATGTAGACTGTTCCAGTTCCAATTGTGATTCCAGAAATGCATTTTACAGCAATACGTTCTCCATAATGGAAGGCGAATGCAATAGTCTTCATGTAGAAACACCATGAACAAATGAATATTGTGCTAAAAGGGTTACGCAAGGATTGCCTGTTCCTTCCTGCTAATGGTTTGACATGTTTAGCCGATAATTCTACGTATAGACACAGCTGTCTACGCAAGTACGAGTGTGCACTTGATAAGTACCAATAGTCCGGTCTATCTTGTGTTAATCCCAATTGATTCAAACGCTAACAATTGGTTTATAGTAACCATGGCTGCCAATGAATATCCTGAAGTAACGGATTTCTTAGGAAAGCACAGCACAGGCGTACAATGCCTGTATCTCGTTCAAATGCTCTCAGTAATGGAACACACCCAGCATCCAGATGTGCGGACGCTATCCAGCTAACTTGCGGACTGTCAGTGACACGGACGTACACTGCCTGTATATCGTTCAAATGCTCTCAGTAATGGAACACACCCAGCATCCAGATGTGCGGACGGTATCCAGCTAACTAACTTGTGGACTGTCAGTGGTGTTGCCCGGTCGAGAATGTCAGTGGACTGGTGTTACGCGGATGTTCGGTCGTGCCTGACCTGTTGCTCGGAGTTGTACCCTGGATCTTCTTCAAGTAATACTAGCTGGAGAGTCCCTATATGATTTGGCCTACACTGTGTGTGCGGCATTAAAACCACAACTAAACCATACTCCATAGTCCCATGGTTATGATGCGGTTATGATGCGGTCAACTTCACGAATATAACCGACTATCCACGGAACTCCACGAATACAATAGCCTATCCAGATACGGAAATTCACGAATACATTCGACTATCCCGATACGGAAATTAATGAATACAATAGCCTATCGAGATACGGAAATTCACGATAACAACATTATATAAATATACAGAACTCCACGAATACAGCGGACTATCCAGATACGGAACTCCACGAATACAGCGATCTACCCAGATACGGAACTCCACAGTGGCACGAATATAACAGACTATCCAGATACGGAATTTCACGAATACAGCGGACTATCCAGATACGGAACTCCACCGTGGCACGAATATAACAGACTATCCAGATACGGAATTTCACGAATACAGCAGACTATCCAAATACGGAATTTCACGAATACAGCGGACTATCCAGATACGGAACTCCACCGTGGCACGAATATAACAGACTATCCAGATACGGAATTTCACGAATACAGCAGACTATCCAGATACGGAACTCCACGAATATTACCCAACTATTCAGATACAGAATTCACTCCGAGAATACGACAAACTTGCAACGGGTTGCCACTCGAAGGAGGAACATATTTGAGTCGGGGCCTCTGTGGCCGAGTCAAATCACGTGACCCTCACCGCTGTTCGTTCGAATCCCACTGGGTATGTGGAATTACTTCAAATGACGAGACTATCCAGCTAGCTTGCGGGTGGTTGGTGGTTATACCCGTGTGCACGACCGTGTCTGAAATACTGCTCGAGCGGGCATCCTGTGTCTTACTCCATCAATAGTAGCTGGAGAGTCGCCATTTGACCCATTTAAACTGTTTGTGCGAATTCAAACCTCAACACGAAGCAACACAAATACAGCTACAGATGCACGCCTCAGCATAAAGTCGCTGTCATATTTCCTTGTTCCTGTATTGATGCGTGCTTAAAAGTAATGATCGTGTTCAATTTACGACATTTCCATTGCAGCGTATGAAATTAACCGCTACATAAAATAAGGAAAAATTCGTGCAAAATCATCCGATGCATAATTATCCACATTTCTTGACGCAAATCTATACTCAAATAATTAAAACAATTGTCTATAAAAAAAGACGGAAATACAACACAACTGGTCTCTGGTACACGTTTTGCAGTGCACGCTAATAGTATTCGTATGGCCTTATTAAAAGGGCACATGCCCCCCCCCCCCCCCCCCCCCCCCCCCCCCCTATGTACACCATACAAACTGTGTGCACATATGGATATTAGTCTGAAACGAGAGAGTGAAAGTACACATTCGACTTACGGCATGCTATTTCAGTTTCTATAATTATTCATCGTTTTTATTTCGGTTGTCTGGGAAAGTGACTTTATATTTAAAGCAGGACTACATCGTATGAGATAAAAGATATTTGAAAAATTCAAATTTTACGTATGGGTAGCAATGCTGCTACACATTCTAACATTATACTTTGTATGCTTATGTTCATTTGGTAAACAGTGTTTTTTTGCGATAAAACAAACTCGAAACCGAAAGTAGGACTTTCCGAGTCGATCGGTCACGCACTTGTTTATAACCGGAACGCATCGTCCGCACTTGTTTACATTCGGAATGCATCGTCCCCATTTGTCCCACGTTGTCTTTTTAATTAAATTACTTGATATGTTGATTCATACCTCTGTTAGCTAAGTCTTTTATGGACATTTCTACATCCCCGCGAGGGGTTCGACATTAGATGAAGATAGATAGATAGTATTTCATGTTCAAAATATATACGTTGTTTTCTACACCCATGTTGTTTCACGCATGCGCGCTGTGCGTGTTTTTTTATTTCGTATGTTGATAAACAAATTCGCGTATACGACGGTTTAAATTTATTGGAATTTTATCGTTTCTGAGCGACTATTTCGATTTTTGTAAACACACACACACATTAGTATTTATATTTTACCCAAAACATCCTTTATTACGATGTAATGCTGCTTTAAGTAGTGCCATATCATTCTGTCCATGCCGTGTAATGAGAGACATATCTGATTACCTCCCTTGGCAGATACAGTCTGATTTATCCCAATATGTAAATAGGTCATTTTAGTTGGAATCCTTTGTTTTTCCCGTTGTTCCCTAGCCAGATGTTGCGGTATGATAAAATGTAATTTTATCAAAATCGTGTTGATTAACTGATACCATTGTTTTACAAATAAGTACCCATTGAATATACTGTTGGATTTATGTCGCGATATAGCAATTTAATAATCATAATAAGCGATAGTGGAATAAAATTACTAGCATGTTGTGCAAAGGAAACAACGATAAAAACAGAGGAAACACGTAATAGGACCTATCTACTTTTAGTGAGTATTCAGGGCAGTAAGCAGTAACAGTAACCAAAATGTTTCCGTTGTCAGCAGAATAGTTGAAGATAATTTGAAATACATGTAGAATGTCGTAACAAACAAACAAACAAACAAACAAACAAACAAACAAACAAACAAACAAACAAACAAACAAACAAACAAACAAACAAACAAACAAACAACACAAACACAAAACAAACACAAACACAAACAAACAAACAAACAAACAAACAAACAAACAAACAAACAAACAAACAAACAAACAAATAAACAAATAAACAAACAAATGAACACACAAATGAACACACAAATGAACAAACAAATGAACAAACAAACAAATGAACAATCGAGCTAAAATAAATTTATATGAACATAGGCAGGTGGTATTGGCATTAAAACATAATAGGTCATGAACTCGAACACCTTAGGCAAATGTGCGACTTTATAATGTAACTGACTGAACTACTGTCCCGAGGGCCACACCGGATCTTCCTCTTCAAATAATAGCTGGATAGTCGCCATATGACGTATTTTGTGTTTTAAGTTGGTTTATCGTCGCTACTGGTTGCCCATATGTGCGACGCCTCCCGACGAGATTAGTGATTTTTTTTGTAGGATAGTGCAATGATACAGATACCTATTTCCAGTGTCTCCTTTGGTTCCTTTACGTGCATGGTGTAAGGCACCGACACGAGACCTCGGTTTAAAGTCCAATCTGAAAGACTGTTAATTTTATTAGGGTCAGACGGGAGATCGAACCTACGATCTCTGGATTACCAGTCCAAAGTGTTAACCACTGGACCACAGATCCGTCATATGACCTAAACTGTTGGCGTGAGTTTTAACCCAAAAATAAACAAAGCGAAAGGGACCGGATTTCCTGGGAGAACTTGAATGTATGTTATACATAACGAGGTTCGTGCTTCCGCGAGTCTTTTGGGAGCAATGTGGAATTTGTTTATTTCAGATATGTCGTATTTGCAGTCAGCAAATATTATGCCATACCGTAGGGTATATCAATTTAGGCGATATACCGTTCCACTGCGCATGTCCGAGACATGATCGCGTCTATTTATAGATACGACTAGGATTCTATCAATAAACACACCAGTTGCGTTGTACGGAATAGACGGCCATGTTTATCAAATCGATCCAGCTACAACTCGCAATTTTACGCGATCTTTTTTGGGTATTGAGTTTAGATAAAATTCGCCATGCCATATAGGAGGGCAGATTATATAGAGCAGTGCACGTATGAATATATTCGTAGATTGTGCACTTTGACGATCGATTTAGCCTTAAGCGAGACTTTAGCCGAGTCAGCAACTATTCGTGGAGCCAGTTTTGAACCGGGGATTCGCATAGTTCATATAATTTATGATAAATACTCACAGTCGGAATGTCTGAACATGCAAATGAGTGTTGCTTGTAGGTTTGTAGGTTTCTTAACTGTAGATTCTGCTTCTCAATGTACGTGTATGCTTACAGAATTGCTGATGCCTCCTTTTCGGAAATTTGCATATAAGATTTCGCTCTAAAGCATATCTCCCATGTACAGTCAAACCTGTTCTAAGCAACAAGTGATTGGAACTACCGAAAGTGGCTGCCATAAGTTAGCACAGTTTGGCAGTTTAACTCGTAACCCGGCGAATAAATTGGACGGAATGTGCAAACAACATAGATCCAGATCCGTTGCGCAACGCCGCGTCTGATCAGGATATATGTTGATTGCTATTCAGCCAAGTGATTTAGCTCTACTATCCGAGTAGAGCAAACAACATCTGGCTCTATGCTGTTTTCAAAAGCGACTTTAGTCGTGCTTGGCAGTTTAAGGGTTAACTTATGATAACTTATGCAATAAAATACCAGTTGGGGGGGTATTGACGCTGACTGCACATTGCAGGTTGGGGGTGGGGGGCTCAGTTGCCGAGTGGTTACGCTCGTTGACTTACATTCTAAGTAAATGCAAATTGAACCTTTGAAATATCAGCTTAAGAAGATCACCATTTAGGCATTTACAGAAATCAAATCCGGTGATAACAAACCAAGCAGTCATTCAATGTGAATGATTTAATATGGCTAAGTTCATTTATAAATGTCTTGGAATCGAACGTTCAAGGTGGAAATTAAGTGATTTTAGTGCGAAACAATAGGATAATTTAAAGTCACTTAGAACTGTTCACATTAGATGTCAAATCAATTATTCTAAGCGAAGAAAACAATTAATGTTTTGCATTGTTTGTCTGTCATCAAAGAGATGCATGGACACTAGCCGTATTTTCATAATTGAGAAACACTTTAAGAGTTAGACAAAATAAGCTAAAATGTTTCACAAGATGTATTAACATTGCTGTACACTCATTCAACTCAATAATTCGTCCTCCTTATATAATACGCATAGGGTATAATCATTAACTCTTTCATCGCAAATGTCGCATAAAAGCGACTTTGCAAAAAAACCCAGACATCCTGATCAGACAGAACAGAACGTGCCATCTGATCAGGCTACATGTTGATTGTTCTTCAGACAATGGAGCTGAAAAACATGTCCGAATAGCAAACAGCATAGCTCCTGATCATATGCGGCGTTAATCTCGTCATTTTGCCAGACGTTAGAAAGTGAAATATCGACAGACTGGAACCCAGGCTACTCTACGTACAGTGAACTCCTGGGTTATATAGTACTCATTGTTAGCGGATAACCTGTGTATATGGACATGGCAACAGTTTCGTATTCGCCCTTAACTGTGATATAAGATTACCTGAACTACTACACGTAATTATAAATTGAGAGTCACATCAAATACGCCGCCATGTTAATACCTTAATCCTAAAGCTGTGGCGAGATTAAAGAAATCCTAGGTGTGTATCCCCTGGTTTTTAATATGGTACTTTATCCTTGTATTAGATACTATTTATATTCAGTGGCACATTTTTGTTTAATATATCTGGACACATGCTGGTAATACCTTCCTATCTTGGTGTAACTCTTGGCGGATTAAACTCAGTAATACAGGTCATAGGTAGTGATCCAGTAGTTGTTCATTTAAAAAATGATAATACATGTACTACTAATAGGGATGGCAACGAATACTCAAATATTCGAATATTCGCTTGAACGTCCAAATAGTCAGTGCATCATCATCATCATCATCATCATCATCATCATCATCATCATCATCATCATCATCATCATCATCATCATCATCAGCATCATCAGCATCATCAGCATCATCATCATCATCATCATCATCATCATCATCATCATCATCATCATCATCATCATCATCATCATCATCATCATCACAATCATCATCATCATCATCATCATCATCATCATCATCATCATCATCATCATCATCCATCATCATCATCATCATCATCATCATCATCATCATCATCATCATCATCATCATCATCATCATCATCATCATCATCATCATCATCATCATCATCATCATCATCACATCATCATCATCATCATCATCATCATCATCATCATCATCATCATCATCATCATCATCATCATCATCATCATCATCATCATCATCCATCATCATCATATCATCATCATCATCATCATCATCATCATCATCCATCAATCATCATCCATCATCATATCATCATCATCATCATCATCATCATCATAATAATAGTGACTGTATTTAACGCATTTAAGCTAAAGCAATCTACATGTACCATGCTGTCCTCAACACATTAAAACATATACTAGAACAATGACAAATAATACAGACTGTCATGTGAGATGAGATATAAGCTGAACTAACCAATACTTATATACATGTACATGCATACTTATAATTTATCAATGAGAGACATACGTCAGTTACTGCCCCTGAATACTCCCAAAAAGTAAAGTGGTCCACTTAATTATGTTTCCTCTGTTTTTATGGTTGTTTCTATTGCGGCAAATGCATTCAATTTTCATCCACTTTCTCATCTTAAAATTATTATTAAATATCGACATACTTCCTACAGTATGGGTAGTTTACTGTAAACAAATTGTTATTAATTAATTTTGATAAAATCACATTTATCATACCGCAACATCTACTTTGGGAACAACAGTAAAAACAAAGAATTCCAACTAAAATTACCAATATACATTTCGGGATAAATCGGTCTTTATCTGTCAAGGGAGGTAATAGAAAAGCCAGTGATATCTCTCAATATATTTCACCGAATGAACAATGGAAGCATTATTATCACTAGCGGCGCTAGCATAAAAAATGACATTGTTTGTTTATATAAAAATAAACGAAGAAACAGTAACTCTAAGCAACATACGTTTTAGTATAATGCCCTAATGACACCCCACCCGTTCTAATTATAGTAGAGGACATTGAAAACGCACACGTATATACTAGTTGTGTAAATAAAGTTATGGAGAAGAACTATATAAGTTTTCTTTCGTTCTAATCCCTTTCAGTCTACTGCTGTTAAATTATATGTAAAATGTTCATTTCTTGATTACATGTACAAATACTGAAATAAATAATGTTTAAACTAAATAAAGTTGTGTAATATTTTTGTATTGAATGTTTATGTTTGCATGTGTCACTTTAATACAAAGCTTACTACAATAACTATATAAATACATAGTTTTAAACATTTTGGAATATTTTTAGTTGTTCATTTTGTGTTTTGTAATAAAGATTGTGATATCTCTTTGATGGAATCCTTCGTATTTCGTTTTCATGTAATAATACTCATATAATGTAGGTGTGCGTTTTCTATGTCCTCTAGTATACATATAATATATGTGTGCGTTTTCTATGTCCTCTAGTATACATATACTGTAGGTGTGCGTTTTCTATGTCCTCTAGTATACATATAATGTAGGTGTGCGTTTTCTATGTCCTCTACTATACACATAATGTAGGTGTGCGTTTTCTATGTCCTCTACTATACACATAATGTAGGTGTGCGTTTTCTATGTCCTCTAGTATACATATAATGTAGGTGTGCGTTTTCATTGTCCTCTAGTATACATATAATGTAGGTGTGCGTTTTCTATGTCCTCTAGTATACATATAATGTAGGTGTGCGTTTTCTATGTCCTCTAGTATACATATAATGTAGGTATGTGTTTTCTATGTCCTCTAGTATACATATAATGTAGGTGTGCGTTTTCTATGTCCTCTGGTATACATATAATGTAGGTGTGCGTTTTCTATGTCCTCTAGTATACATATAATGTAGGTGTGCGTTTTCTATGTCCTCTAGTATACATATAATGTAGATGTGCGTTTTCTATATCCTCTAGTATATACATATAATGTGGGTGTGCGTTTTCATTGTCCTCTAGTATACATATAATGTAGGTGTGCGTTTTCATTGTCCTCTAGTATACATATAATGTAGATGTGCGTTTTCTATGTCCTCTAGTATACATATAATGTAGGTGTGCGTTTTCTATATCCTCTAGTATACTATATGACTATATACAGTCAACAATCGTATCGTCCGACGGAGACATCAACTTTCCACGTAATACAGAATTTCATAAGAATTAAGCAGAGCTTTTAAAGCTTTTGAGCCACTGGAAGTGGTTAGTTTAGTAAGTTTATTGGTGCTTAAGATTCATATCAGTACTGAAGTTTGTAACGTTTGAACTTTACAACACCCCTGACACTTTAATTATATCATAACATATGCAACTGTTACTGTTAGAGGA
This sequence comes from Archivesica marissinica, assembly GCA_014843695.1. Classification (NCBI taxonomy): domain Eukaryota; kingdom Metazoa; phylum Mollusca; class Bivalvia; order Venerida; family Vesicomyidae; genus Archivesica; species Archivesica marissinica. The sequence goes on from CM026398.1 coordinate 23,030,214, forward strand.
CATTTTAGTACTAGGACTGCGTATATAATAAACCGAAAATTTAACACTAGGTTTTATTGTTTAATCTTGTAGGGATATGATGACAATTATGTCAAGAGTAGCTATATATTTGCATATTTGCAGGTCACTTTAAAGACGGATATGTAGTCTCGCAGGTTCGATCTCCCGCCTGACCCTAATACAATTAACAGTATTTCAGATGGGACGTTAAACCGAGGTCTCGTGTCGGTACTTTACACCGTGTACGTAAATGAACTCTGGAATGGGTCTCTCTCTGTATCATTGCACTATCCTCCAAAAATCTAAAAAGTCGCTCATATGGGCAACCGGTAGCGACGATAAATAAACGTAATACACACACTCACTTGATGGAAATAACAATTTGGTCCGCCTCCGTGGTCGAGTGGTTATGGTGGCTGACTTGTATACCACTGTAGCCTATCATCACTGATGGTCACGGATTCGAGCCTCGCTTAGACCGTGTCTCTTTATATGAAAATGTACTGCGGAGGCTTGTGCACCAAGTACTGGAGCCTGCCCAGGAATGGTGTTGTTAGGTAAACTGCCCGTCGCTCATATGGGTAACCGGTAGCGACGATAAATAAACATTTTAGAAATAACTCTCATAAGCATCGTCTTGAATTCTTCAGGTGCGAAAGGTCCGGAGTTCGAGCCCCGCTTGTGCCGTCACGAGTGTGCCCTTAGGCAAGACATTTAAATTCCACATGCCTCTTCTCTCTCCTTCATGGCGATGGATTCCATCAGGAATAAGGTCTCGAGAGTGATTAATATAAGTTGAAAGAACTTGTTTCGCACTCGAGCTAAAATAAATTTGTATACATTTGTATAAACTTGATTTCTTTATTTGTTTTGTGAGTCTAAAGTCGCACTAACGACGTATGTCATTTGACAACGCTCCATTTATTAACGATTGAGGAAGATCCCGCGTCCATCCGAGCACTATTTCAGGCACATACTTGCGCCCGGGTAGAACCACTGACTTTCCGCAAGCAAGCTGGATAGTGGCTGTCCGATTAGCGCAGTGGTTAGCTCGCTAGCTTCTCACCAATGCGACCGGGTTCGATCCTCGGACAGGGAAGTATGTGAGATGGTACGATGGTCGCCAGATCGGACAGGTGGGTTTTCTCCGGGTACTCCGGTTTCCTCCCACATGAATGACCACATCTACGCTTTCATCCGAGCTAACGAGAGTGATTAATATAAGTTGTTAAAACTTGCTTCGCAATCGTTGTAAAATAAATAAAGTATTTAAAAAAAAAGAAAGAAAAAAAAGGGGCTCACTTGCAAGAATCCCTCGACCCCTAGTGGGATTCGAACCTACACGATATACTTCTATACGTATCTTGCATATGTATACAGTCCAACCCGTGTTAGTGATCACCTTTATTAAGCAGCCAGTTTCCAGATTCCCCTATATGTTTTTTTTTTTTATACATTTGACCTCTATTAAGCAACCACATCTGCTAAGCAGCCACTTTCTGTAATTCCCTTGGTTGGCTGCTTAAGACAGGGCTGACTGTATACATAATCTTAGTTAGGATAAAGGTTAATATAAAATTGAGCTACGTGTTGTTCTATTGCCGAATGTGATATATACTCGATGTAGTGAACTCATACTTTTACAGGACGTTCCGGTTTATTTCCTCGTAAATAATCTACTTACTGTCTTTTCACAAATAGCTAAAGGATTTCCCCTAATCCGTTAATGTTCCCTGGAAAACAAAAGATTCCACGATAACACATATAGAAAGAAGCCTCCATACTGTTTCCCAGAAACACTCTGACACGTGGAAACAATGTAATAGTATATTACTTTATCATTATTGTAGTGAGCAATTCCTGTATATTTACTGTAACAAGGCTTTCAACGTAATGCTGGCAGTTATGTCGTTTTCAAATTGGAAAATAAAATGTCTTCTTCTTCTAAACGTTTATTTATCGTCGTTACCCGTTGCCCATATGATATATGCGACTGCCAGTTTAGTTAGCAACACCTCTCCCGGGTAGGCACCAACGGTTAACAAGTACTTGGTACACCAACCTCTGTAAGAAGCAAACCTGTTTCGATCCTCGGACCGGGAAGTATGTGAGATGGTACGGTGGTCGCCAGATCGGACAGGTGGGTTTTCTCCGGGTACTCCTGTTTCCTCCCACACGAATGACCACATTTACGCTTTTATCCGCACCAACGAGAGTGATTAATATAACTTGTTAAATCTTGCTTCGCAATCGTTGTAAAATAAATAAAGAAAAAAGAAGCTTAAACTTTTTCATATAAAGAGACACGGTTTGAGCGGGGCTCGAAGCCCTGACTATCAATAATGATAGGTTACAGTGTTATACAAGTGTCCGCGAACACAGTTATAATGCCTTGCGAATTAATACCGTTTATATAGTAATGTCCGCGTGAATGCACGTGCACGTGAAGAACCAAAGATCGCGCACCCGCGCCGACTTTACCACGACGTGTATCATACCCTGTGTGTACTTGATGTCTAAATTTTATTACAGACGGATCTGTAGTCCAGTGGTAACACGCTGGACTGGTAATCAGGATCGAACTCGATCCCCAGTCTGACCCTAATCAAATTAACAGTCTTCCATTAGGACTTTAAACCGGGGTCTCTTATCGGTGCATTACACTGTGCACGTAAATGAACCATAGGAGACTCTGGAATGAGTCTTTGTCTGTATCATTGCACTATCTCCTCCAAAATTCTAAAATGACTAATATCTTCAGGAGGCGTCGATCATATGGGCAACCGGTAGCGACGATAAATAAACGTAAAAAGAAGAACAAAACTTGTCTGCCAAATAAGTCCCCAAAGAAGTAATACAAAATATTTGTATTTATCTCTTGATAGCTAGCCAGAGCACTCTACTAACTGTTTTAATAGCTGTCCGATTAGCGCAGTGGTTAAACACTAAATATTTTAATTTCATATTATAATATTATGATCGCTGCTAGACCTGTTAGACTGTGCTTCCACTGATCTTATAGTCGGTATCCATTTTGTCGTCAGCTGTTAATGGTGGAGGAAGACACCGAGTGCCCCTCCCTCCATCATCATGAGGGAGAGAGGGAGAGAGAAGAGGCAATGAGAATTTAAGAGTCTTGCCTAAGAACACCACCACCGGTTCTAGCGAGGTTCGAACTCACAACCTTCCGACTACGAGACGGACACCGTATCCATTAGACCACGGAGGCTCTATGTGCGATGTCGTAAAGTGGTTTATTAGTGCAGTCAATACGCATGCGAATGACAAATCTATTAAATTTTCCGAATTATTAAATTCGCACTTCCCATTTTTCTGTTAAGGTTAAATGTTAAATACTTTACATTCTTCAGTGTCATTAACTGTACTTTCTTCTAATTGCTCCAAAAATAATATTTTTGTCGAAAATGACCCACTCGTAATACGACTAAATTACATTCCTCAACTATACTATTCCAATAATAATTAAAACGACTAGTCGCATGTCCTTGTATCAAGACATGATCCCCATTAACGTCTAAATCTTCAATTTTGGCACGTCTCTTTCATAACAAAATACCTCAAGTAATTTCGTAATAAGTTCAAAAGGCATGTGATTGTTACGAACAAGTTGTTTTCATGAGTAACCGTTTGTTTGGGGTGGTTTTGCTTTTGGCGTGCTGCCTGTATTTTGAAATTGGATAATGCTATCTACATCGATTACGGCGCAAATTTGCATCGCAGTGGCGTACCTGCCTGCGGCACCTCTTTCTTTATCATTCGTGCGATCCAGATATACAACATAGCTATACCCAATTAAAGAGAGATATCTTCTGCTGTCATCTTGTGTTCTAGCAATCAATACATTATGTTTACAGACTAATAGCGAATGAACGCGCTAATGGTGCGTAGCTTGTTTTTGTGTTTTAGGGGGTTTAAACTTCAAGTCGCACCGATATCATGGCACACGTAGCGACTCTCCAGTTATTGATGGAGGAAAACCCCAGATGCCACTCCGAGCAGTACTTCAGGAGGAAGTCCACTCCGAGCAGTATTTCAGGAGGAAGTCCACTCCGAGCAGTACTTCAGGAGGAAGATCCTTGATGCAACTCCGAGTAGTATTTCAGGAGGAAGATCCTTGATGCAACTCCGAGTAGTATTTCAGGAGGAAGATCCTTGATGCAACTCCGAGTAGTATTTCAGGAGGAAGATCCTTGATGCAACTCCGAGTAGTATTTCAGGAGGAAGATCCTTGATGCAACTCCGAGTAGTATTTCAGGAGGAAGATCCTTGATGCAACTCCGAGTAGTATTTCAGGAGGAAGATCCTTGATGCAACTCCGAGTAGTATTTCAGGAGGAAGATCCTTGATGCAACTCCGAGTAGTATTTCAGGAGGAAGATCCTTGATGCAACTCCGAGTAGTATTTCAGGAGGAAGATCCTTGATGCAACTCCGAGTAGTATTTCAGGAGGAAGATCCTTGATGCAACTCCGAGTAGTATTTCAGGAGGAAGATCCTTGATGCAACTCCGAGTAGTATTTCAGGAGGAAGATCGTTGATGCAACTCTGAGTAGTATTTCAGGAGGAAGATCCTTGATGCAACTCCGTGCAGTACTTCAGGAGGAAGTCCACTCCGAGCAGTACTTCAGGGGGAAGTCCACTCCGAGCAGTACTTCAGGGGTATTCCACTCCGAGCAGTACTTCAGGAGGAAGTCCACTCCGAGCAGTACTTCAGGGGGAAGTCCACTCCGAGCAGTACTTCAGGGGGAAGTCCACTCCGAGCAGTACTTCAGGAGGAAGTCCACTCCGAGCAGTACTTCAGGGGTAGTCCACTCCGAGCAGTACTTCAGGAGGAAGTCCACTCCGAGCAGTACTTCAGGGGGAAGTCCACTCCGAGCAGTACTTCAGGAGGAAGTCCACTCCGAGCAGTACTTCAGGGGTAGTCCACTCCGAGCAGTACTTCAGGGGTAGTCCACTCCGAGCAGTACTTCAGGGGGAAGTCCACTCCGAGCAGTACTTCAGGGGGAAGTCCACTCCGAGCAGTACTTCAGGGGGAAGTCCACTCCGAGCAGTACTTCAGGGGGAAGTCCACTCCGAGCAGTACTTCAGGGGTAGTCCACTCCGAGCAGTACTTCAGGAGGAAGTCCACTCCGAGCAGTACTTCAGGGGGAAGTCCACTCCGAGCAGTACTTCAGGGGGAAGTCCACTCCGAGCAGTACTTCAGGAGGAAGTCCTCCCGAAAGTACTTCAGGGGGAAGACCCCTGTTGCTCCACGAACAGTATTTCAGACACATTCGCTCAGAACTACCTTCCGCGTGCCAGAACAGTTTCCTCACATTGCAACATTCTGCACCCATTCGAACCTTAGCGATTAGTTACAAGTCATCTACTACCGTAACTACTAAACCACATAGGTTTCTCAAGCATCATCATATAAACCTAAGTCTTATATACAACAACAACGACAACGACGACGACACGACGACGACCGACGACGACGGACGACGACGACGACGACGACGACGACGACGACGACGACGACGACGACGACGACGACAACAACAACAAACAACAACAGCAGCAGCAGCAACAACAAGCAGCAGCACAGCAGCAGCAGCAGCCAGCAGCAGCAGCAGCAGCAGCAGCAGCAGCAGCAGCAGCAACAGCAACAACAGCAGCACAGCAGCAACAACAAGCAGCAGCAGCAACAACAGCACAACAATCAACAACATCAACAGCCAGCAGCAGCAGCAGCAGCAGCAGCACAGCAGCACACAGCAGCAGCAGCAGCAGCAGCAGCAAGCAGCAGCAGCAGCAGCAGCACATCATCAGCAGCAGCAGCAGCACGCAGCAGCGCACAGCAGCAGCAGCAGCAGCACAACACAACAACAACAGCAACAGCAACAACAACAACAACAATAACAACAACGACGACCACCACAACCACGACGACGACAACGACGACAACAACGACGACAACGACGACAACAACGACAACGACGACCACCATCACCACAACCACCACCACGACGATGACGACAACAACGACGACAACAACAACGACGATGACGAAAACGACGACAACAACGACGACAACAACAACGACCACCACCACAACCACGACGACGACAACGACGACAACAACGACGACAACAAAGACAACAACAACGACAACAACGACGACAACAACGACAACAACGACAACAACAACGACGACGACCACCACCACCACCACCACCACCACGACGATGACGACGACAAAAAACAACGACAACAACATACTCAGACTAACGCAGCCCTTGATACAACCGATCGTAAAATGTTAGTAAGCATCCATCAGACAGAACAGGAGAGGAGAACCTATCAGTTTCGACCAGTTCAGCTACAGAGGCGACCATATTCAATAACTGGGTCATCAATGGCCGAGTGGTTAAGGACGTTGACTTCAAATCACTTGGCATCTCACCATTGTAGGTTCGAGTGACACTCGTTCAAGTGTGATCCTACCCGGGTGCGCGTTCGTGCCTGAAATACTGGACACATTTGCATGCGGTGTCTTCCTCCACCAACAATAGCTGGAGAGTCGTCATATGATCTAAGCTGTTCGTGCTACTTTAGCCCAGTGGTAGCACGCTGGACTGGTAATCCAGGGATCGCAGGTTCGATCCCCCGTCTGACCCTAATTAAATTAACAGTCTTTCAGATGGGACGTTAAACCGAGGTCTCGTGTCAGTGCTTTACACCGTGCACGTAAAAGAACCAGAGGAGACTCTTGGAATGGGTCGCTGTCTGTATCATTGCACTATCCTCCAAAATCTAAAATGACTAATATCTTCAGGAGGCGTCGCTCATATGGGCAACCGGTAGCGACGATAAATAAACGTAAAACACACAAAACACAAAAACCACAAAAAACAAAAAACCACCACAAACCACAAAACAACAAACACTTAAGACATTCTAAAACCAACTGTGTATGAGGTAGTACCGTTTCTCTGGACAATTTTGAATGTTCCCGTCATTTGGGAGAATAATTATGGTGGAAAGGCCCTCTTGGCTAAGGTATTGTAATGGCCGTCCCAGCAAATCACATATAAACCCATGTGAGAAAAACATGCAGCCAGCCCTGGATTCGAACCCTGATCACCCCGCTTACATGACTATTGCTCTACCGGGATGGCTACATGTCATGACACGTATGCTCGCACGTTTGAGTTGCCAGAGTGACAAGCTGTATACGATCTTATTTGTCAACTTTCTACTTCCCTACTAACTTACGTCATACTCACAGGGCTGTCGCAGGTCTCAGCAATTTAGAAGATTTAATGTTGTTAATGCTTGTGGCCATCCCATTTGCTTCAACATATCTTGACAGCGCAAACAATGCCATGAATGGTATACCACGCATGCATAATTATACCGTATCAGTGGCCTAATGGTTAAGTTAAGGCGTCCGCCTACGGAGCGGGATGTCGAAGGTTCGAACCTCGTCCGGGGGATCATTGTGATGTGGTCAGTTGGTGAGCCGCAAGCTAGTTAAATAATGGCTGCCGAGGCGCTTGGTTTTCAATGATAGGATTTGGGAAGTCAGAAATAATAATGTTAATAAAGAGAGAACTCATTTAACAAATGAGGCCCTCAGCATACGTGTCTATACAAATCAAATGCAATTAAAAGATAGGACTATAAGTGAACACTGCACATTGAAATTATATAGTAATGTTAAAGCTGAAAAGTAGAGAAGCTATATATGATATGTTATGGAAATGACTGGCCCTTTTAATAGGATTGACATTACGAATACGAAAGACCTAAGCTGTTGGTGTGACGTGAACCCCTACCCCCCCCCCCCCAATAAAACATCATTTGCTGTGAACTGTACATAGAATATTTATATTGACGACGTGATTGGTGATTGGTAGTGTGCTTGCTTCATGTGCGAAAGGCCTGGAGTTCCAGCCCCGCTGGAGCCATTACGATTGTGCCCTTAAGGTAAGGCATTTAAATTCCACGTTTCCTCTTCTCTCTCCCTCGTGGCGATGGATTCCATCAGGAATGAGGTCTCCAGAGTGAAGTTGTAAGAACTTGTTTCGCAATTGAGCTAACATCAATTTGTATAAACGGAACTATTTGTTTTATAATGCAAGAAACTATGATTAAGCATTAAGTATCTCACCTACGCGTTGCATCTGATCTTCTATTGAGGAATAAATTAAGGATAAACTGCCGAACTAATATCCATGATTCATTGGTGAATGGTAAGAGACATGGGAACAATAACACAGTACCCATAGTTCCCAGCATCTGAAATACGGGCGGATTAACCACTCTGGGGGAAGTGGTAATTGTAATAAATCAATTGTAATGCGCCGGCGACCCTGACACGAACGGATGAATGGAATGAAAATGAAATTAAGCCTCAGAAACTGTAGATGTTCATGCGGAAGCCCCGCAGCTTCATTATCCGTGTAAACTAGTTTGACACGCTGTTACATAACCACGTGACTAATCGCGGTGGACAGGTCAAGCATTCAATGTAAACAAAGGACCGTATTGTTCCGGCGACACCGGCGTCAGGTCACGCGTTATAACAACAGATTTCAAAATGACCAACAAGTGCGAAATTGAAGAAAAACGCAGTGTTGTTGAGTGTATATGGATACAAGTTTAAACCACAAACATGGTGGGTGGGTAGCCCGGACTTCGTTATTTAGGATTTCTACGTGGATAAACGCCTCATCATGAATGAAATTGTTTATATAGGGTGTAACTGTTTACATCTTTTGAAATGACAAATTTCCCACGTATCTTTTCGCTTTTGAAACTGTCTAGCTAAATAATTATGTACCAACTTGTTGAAGTTACACCCTGCCAGTTTTTGTATTATTGAATCGGTTCACCAGAGCAAGAAAATAGGCGTATATCGACACCGTGACATATATAATACTAATACTTAGAATGGATATGTACTTTTATGTGGTTTAAACTACGTTCTATAGTCGTAGGGTATGTAGATATATAGCTGAGACATTATTAATGTATTTACGTTTTATTTAGCGTCTCTATACAGGCTTGCACATGAGCGATTCTCACTGGAGTGATTAATTAGTTTTCGTTATTGGAGGTTAGTGCAATAAATCAGAGGTCGGTGGTTTTACCCGGAAGCCTAAGATATCGGTGCGCCATAAAGCCCATAAAAAGCTATAATACAAACAGAGGTCAACTTCGTTGGATCGTCTGGTTCCTTTACGTGCAAGGTATACATCTCCAATTGTATGGGTATGCCATAGCGGGGAATAATAGCGAGAAGGTCTCGAGAGCGATGAAACTACTGTTGTCAGAACTTGTGTCGTAATAGAGCTAATTTAATTTGCATAGACGTTTTATCATTAATGGTCTCAATCCCCCTTTTTCTATTTCATTTCTGCTTTGTTCTGAGTCAATCTCAATTTCAACCTTCTCAATCAATTACTATATGTACTTGTTTCACCTTAATAATCTCGTTATTTTATTGGTATTCTAATTTACAGTTCAGGATTAAAACGTTCATTTACCATTATTTCATATTGAAATTGATAGGTTAGAAAATATTACAACACTGTCATATCGTAACTGCATTAAGTACCTTGCTATAGACGAAGACCTCTATAAGCGATAGCTTTCTGTTCTAATCATTTTTCATTCATGTAACTAAATTTGGTGTAATATGTATATTTGTAATATGTTGTATTATTACTATTATTATTATTACTATAATAATAATAATAATAATAATAATAATAATAATAATAATAAAATACTAAAATAATAATAATAATAATAATAATATTTATTAATTATTATTATTATTATTATTATTATTATTATTATGTCACGCAACTGAAATCATATCGTACAATAAGCGTACACTACACTTGACATTACATTTTGAAGATGTATCGACTGTCATGTTACGGCCGTAATCCTACATTTTATTGGAAAGAATGTAAACACCCCAACAAAAACTTGAATCGTTCACACTTAATGGGGAAAATAATACACGACTTTACTCATCAACGTGTTATGAGATACCGAAACTAGGAAGTAGTTTCACAATTTAATATTGCGTTTTAAATGTAGTTTTTATTTATTTCGATAAAATGTCGATAAAATGGCAGTTTCAAATAGATACTATCGTATCAATCCATATACGGTGTGGGGTCTTTTCTCCAGTTTGTAATGTATATACGTCATGAATAAACTTCTGTTCTGTTCTTATCTGTTCTGTAATATAATAGTTGTGTAAATAAAGTTGTTTTGTATTGGATGTTTATGTTTGCATATGTCACTTTAATAAAAACTTACTTACTTATACTAGAGGACATAGAAAACGCACACGTCGGATAAGTGTGTTTTTACACACAAAACAATAACTATATAAATACATAGTTTTAAACATTTTGGAATATTTTTAGTTGTTCAGTTTGTGTTTTGTAATAAGGATGTGATATATCTTTAATGGAATCCTTCGTATTTCGTTTTCATGTACTAATAATCATATAATGTGGGTGTGCGTTTTCTGTCCTCTAGTATACAATTAGTGTTATTTAAAATATAATTGCCGCCATGCAAAGGGGCCTGGTTGAGTGGTTGGGGTCGTTGTACTCGCTGTAGGTTCGAATCCCACTGGGGTGTCGAATTGTTTCATGTGAGGAAGCTAGGGGGTTCTACCCTGGTGCCCGTCCGTGGCTCAACTACTGCATCCGGGGTCTTCCTCCACCAATAACAGCTGGAGAGCCGCTATATGACCTATGTATTTTACGCTTAGTTATCGTCGCTACTGGTTGCCCATATGAGCGACGCCTTCTGAAGAGATTAGTCATTTTAGATTTTTGGAGGATAGTGCAATGATACAGACAGACCAATTCCAGAATCTCCTCTGGTTCTTTTACATGCACGGGGTAAAGCACCGACACGATACCTCGGTTTAAAGTCCCTTCTGAAAGACTGTTAATTGTATTAGGGTCAGACGGGGGATCGAACCTGCGATCCCTGGATTACCAGTCCAGCGTGTTACCACTGGACTACAGACCCACCTGCCTATATGACCTACGCTGTCGATGCGACTTTAAACTCAAACACAAACAAATATAACCATCTTACAGCATGGGTTATCTGTAGAAACAACACTCGAATAAGCGGAATTTGTTAATCAGATTTAAACGAAAGCCGGACTTTTTAAATAGAAGGTCCGCATACTGTACGTCATTGAAACGTAGTTCCGTGTAGGTAGGCGTTTACTTGTTGTGTTACAAATGGGTAATATAATGATTAAGCGTAACAGGTTTATCTTTCTCTGTCGTGATTTAAGATTTTCCGCTTTGCATATTACAATAACAAGATTCACGATTGTGTGATTTTGAAATTCTGAGTGTTTCTGTGAAAAAGGTAGTCCGGTCGCGGAAGACTTGTTTTCCCATTACACTCATCCTGTGTATCATATCAGTTCTTAATGTTAGTTTATACCAATTTATTTTAGCTCGATTGCGAAAGAAACAAGTTCCTACGAAGTATATTGATCGCTATCGAGACCTCATTCCTGATGGAATACATCGCCATAAGGGAGAGAGAAGAGGCAATGTGGAATTTCAACGGCTACAGTTCCTAATTCTAGTTATGCACTAAGACGCCTGTATTTTGTAAACTACATGTATAAATATAATACATACTAGATACTATTTTCATAACAATAATGGTCATAATCAGTCATTATTTAGCCCTTTCCCCTCATAGTTTTGAGCCCTAGCAACTATCAAGTTGGCTGGGTCGGTGGTTCTACCCAGCTATCTACTCATATCTGATACAATGCGTGTCGGTAGGGGCTCAATATGCATTATACTATATTTACAGTTTATTTAAACGCCCAATCCCACTTCGGAACGACGCCTCCACAGTATATTAGTCATTTTTCTGCACACTACCGAAGGTTAGTTTATACACATTTATTTTAGCTCGATTGCGAAACAAGTTCTTATAACTTATATTAATCACTCTCGAGACCTCAGTCCTGATGGAATCCATCGCCACGAGGGAGAGAGAAGAGGCAACGTGGAAATTAAATGCCTTGCCTAAGGGCACAATCGTAACGGCTCCAGCGGGGCTCGAACTCCGGACCTTTCGCACCTGAAGCGAACGCGCATCCACTGCGCTATCACGACTTCCACCGACGTTTCTCCAATTCCAGAAGCACCCCTGGTGGGTTCTTGCCATGCTAGGGGTATTCGAACATGAAATGGAATGTGCTAACCACACCATGACATCGGTTTATGACTGGATGTCCGTGTATCTGTTATCCAATATTAAAACGATCAACAAACATGTCAACACAATTGGGAATGCAAGTTATTCGGAACTGTCCAATAATTCGTCTATACACAGTGTTGTTTACACTTGGTTCTTATTCGTATTCACGATTAAAAGCAATCAGACGCGTAGCTCATATAAGGCACCGAAGACCCCTCCCGAACCTGCAGATGGCCACAGAAAGATCTAAACAGGTAAACATTGCAATAAAACGTTGAGTGGGTATTGCGTGTCTGTGTTGTATAAAACCTAGACAAGCGGTCACATACCCCACGACGCGATCATAAACGTTTGTATTCAATGCGACAATTCATCTCCTCTGTGTATAGCACTTTTATACAAATTTTTGAAAATTACATCGAAATTTGAACGCCTAAAACATTCATTAAAAAATGCGCCATAATTTTCCTGGAGAGCAATGCGCCCAGACCCCTCCAGCACAATCATATCTTCCGTTCTACTCATTCAAAAAGGGCTAGCTACGCCCATGTGCCAATTACTAAGTTCATATTTACTGGTCATTTCAGCAACACGCATTGTTGTTGAAAACAGAAGCAGGATATGATACTTGTTGCTAAACCGGAAACGGTGTAACATGTCTAGTCAAACCGGAAACGGTGTAACATTTCTAGTCAAACCGGATATTAAACTGAAGAGTTAAATGCGGCTTCCGTTTTAATCCTTTCCTATTCTTTGATTTTGTGTACATGTATTGTTTTGTGAATGTATATAGTGGAATAAATATGTTTAAACCAAATACGTCACTACTCTGCGTACATAACAGAGTATCGTAACTATAATCTAAACTAGGACAGTATTTCGAAATGCCCGCAAACTTTGTTTTATTTACATAGCCTTTGTTTACAAATAAATCATGACTTGGCGACTATAGTCCATTTTCTATTTTAATTTTGAAATTCACACAATTCTAAAACCTGAAGACAGATCGTAGGCACGTAAAATACAATAAGAGTAATTTGACATACATTTTAACAATTAGTAAAATCAGGAATGACATTAGTCTTATCGCCCCCAATCGCCGGACAGGACGTCCTTAGCTTAGACATTGTCTAACCAATTTAGACAATCGTATCTTATTACGGTAGTTAAGTAGTTGTATAAAAAAATATACACTCTTCAAAAACCGAATAATACAAATGATATTAGTACACACTATCTGATTTTCGTTTGTCATTATAGACATACCTTTTCTATAACGTCATTAATGTTACAAGTTTGTTTACAAACAAACCCTGTGTGTCCGTAACAAGGCGTATTTGGACAGCCGTAACGAAGGAATATCGCAGACAATGTGTTTTTCAGTGCGTTAAATGACTATCACACGATTTCCATACAAGTGTATCTGTTAAATCTGAATGAAATTCTATTAATTGTTGTAACGTATACAAAACTTGTTCAGATTTTTACAGTTTTTGTCTCCCATGGTACACGTTATTACATAATGTTTTCTCTGATCCTGGCAACAAAACAGCAGGAACTATTATGCAATTGTATAGTGGACCCTTGAATTATAACGCTTCTGTACTAGACGAATTAAAGCGACACTACATCGGTGAAAACGTAAATTGTTACAGAATGTATTTTCCTATTATATGGTATAATTGTTTTACTAATATTTGCCTCAAAAGCTGAGTATTTCAACTAATAAACAACCGTCGTATACGACGTTTGTTGAGATAACAAAATAATGTAAATACTGTCCTAAATAACACGATTTATTGTACGTATTTACCGTTATATCTCACCCTTGTGCATGTGCATATTTATTTTTTTAGACTAATACGATTAGAAATAATATCTCTAAGCGACAGTAGCTATATGAAATCCTACTTTCACTATTGAGAGTTTGTATACCATAAATACACTGTTTATTTATAGAATTATGTTCGAATTATTTCTGAAGAATTTATAGTAGCAATGCTATTTATACGTAGACATGCATTTTTGAGGCTTTTTGCGATACAATGTCGCTTTAAGGATAGTATTTGGGCATTTCAATGAATACGGCTATATTCCAAACGAAACGAGGACAGTGGAAGTCGTGATAGCGCAGTGGATGCGCGTTCGCTTCAGGTGCGAAATGTCTGGAGTTCGAACACCGCTGGAGCCGTTACGATTGTGCCCTTAGGCAAGGCATTTGAATTCCACGTTGCCTCTTCTCTCTCCCTCGTGGCGATGTATTCCATCAGGAATGAGGTCTCGAGAGTGATAAATATAAGTTGTAAGAACTTGTTTCGCAATCGAGCTAAGCATAAATTTGTATGAACTAAATGACACTATTTGGTTTAAGCTTATTTTTTTCGACATTATGAAATGTACACAATAAATACAAGTGGATGATGATAATGATGATGATAATGATGATGGTAATGATGATAATGATGATGGATGCTGGTGGATGATGGATGAAGGAAAAATCGCTCACGGCATGTGACCAGAGCAGTCAACGTAATGTCCACTGTCAAGTATTTGTTCTTTTGTCAAATACAAGCTGGGGGGCGGCTACACCTCTCCAATGCTATAGTTCCTGTTTTTGTACCCATATCTTATTGGATATATTTACGTGCAAATGTCGCGTATATTGTATATGCTCTCTGTGTCTGAACCATGAAACCACACTAGTATGGTAAATTATGAAAGACTAACATTTATTGTTTTTCAAACAGCTGTACCAGTTGAACAATACACCCAACTTGCTAAATTATTCACAATGAGTCATAAACCATTTCATTTGCAAACGTTTTCCAACAATGAATTGGAATATCATATTAAAGTACATATTTAATATTCTAAAGTGAAACGAATTTTCGTGAACTTTACAACACTGTCGTGACGTCATACCTTTGTACTTGCAGTCCATTATTATTAAGATTAGACTGTGGCCAAGAGTACTATATTAAATCTTACATTTACATGTACGAAATTAATAATTTTAATTAGTAGGAGCTTGTTATACAAGAGTGTGTTTTAAGTAAGATATAAGCCTCAAATTGATCCAATATGTAAAATATTCGTACTGTCTTCGGCGCTAGTCGCTTCACACAGTCCAGTGTATTTTACCCGTTGGATCGTTTTCGGCTTATATCCATACTTAAAATCGTTTGATATAAGGTCAGCCTCAAACGGATCCAATATGTATAGGTAATATTCGTAGTGTCTTCGGCGCTAGTCGCTTCACACAGTCCAATATTTTACCTATTGGATCGTGTTTGGCTTATATCCTATACTTATACGGAACACTACGTCTTCCTCGTAACCCACTAGACCCAGTGGTTGTGAGTGCAAGCTCCACCATAACCATTGCTCTGTGTCCTTAGCAAGACATGCTGGTTGTCCGATTAGCGCAGTGGTTTGCGCGCTCGCTTCTCACCAATGCAACACGGGTTCGATCCTCGGACCGGGAAGTATGTGAGATGGTACGGTGGTCGCCAGATCGGACAGGTGGATTTTCTCCGGGTACTCCGGTTTCCTCCCACACGAATGACCACAGTTACGCTTTCATCCGCGCCAACGAGAGTGATTAATATAAGTTGTTAAAACTTGCTTCGCAATCGTTGTAAAATAAATAACATTGAAACTAACAAGACATTGCCTCTCCTCGCCCTCCCTCGCGAAATAGGATCAAGCCGAGAGTGACAGAACTTGTTTCGCAATCGAGCTTAAAGACATTTGTATACGGTAAAACCTGTGTTAGTGGTCACCTCTATTAATCAGCCAACCCGCATTAAGCAGCCAATTTCAGATTCGTAGTAGGTTGTGTTTACATGTACATGTCCTACATTATTGATATCTATTAAGCAGCTACTTGTGCCAAGCAGCCACTCTCTGTGATTCCCTTGGCTGGTTGTATAAGACAGGGTTGAATCTAGATACAGTTGCACTAGGATCATCATGTCGCATTGTCACTAACGTTTACAACTAACGCTATGTTAAAAGCTACACATTTCGGGTAAAACCAGACATTTGGTGGTCAACGATACTCTTCATATGAGATAGCGCATGCGCAATGAGAGTCATTAGTTAGTTACTGCCCCTGTATACTCCTAAGAATAGATTGGTCCTCTTAATTGATTTCCTCTGTTTTTATCGTTGTTTCCTTTGCACCGCATACTGTCCATTTTCAACCGTTTTCTCATCTTATAATGATTAAATTACTAAATCTTCAACAGATATCCTACATCATATCCAATGGATACTTTACTGCATAAAGTGGTTAACAATTAATTATTAACAACAGTAAAAACAAAGGATTCCAACTAAAAGGACAATATACATTTCGGGATAAATCGGACTTTATCGGTCAAGGGAGGTAATTGAAAAACAAGCAATGTATCTCAATGCGGTACTGAACACTGTCTTTAGTTAGGTATTGAAACTGGTGCTATATACATGTACATGTATCAAGTTTCATATTAATACCTGATGTCGCATTGAAACCCGTGGTGGTCCCATGCACACTGACAATCTACATTGAAGGTGTTTGCTGTCCGAGACAATGGTAACGATTTAATTGAATATCTGACCTAATTAGCACAAAACGTGTACTATTGACCTACATTGGAATTTGGAAATATGATATTGAGACATTTAAGAAGTATGAAATGTTATCACGTAATATGATCAGATACTACGCACTTGACGTTATACACTGGTAATAGATATAGACCTTCATCCAGGCATATTGTTTTTACAATACTTCTGATATTAAAGTATGTGCGGAGTGTCCATGATGTAGTGAATAATATTATTGTGGAAGTTGAAATAGCGCAGTGGCATGTGTTAGAGGCCAGGGTTTCATAACAAGCTATTGCCATTACGATTGTGCCCTTCTGCAAGGCACTTAAATACCACATTGCCTCTCCTCTCCCCTCCCTCTCTCCCTCCCTCTCTCTCTCGTTCTCCTCTCTCTCTCTCCATCTCTCTCTCCCCCCCTCTCTCTCTCTCGCTATCTCTCTCTCTCTCCCTCTTTCTCCTCTCTCCCCCCCCCCTCTCCCCCCTCTCTTCCTCTCTCTCCTCCCCCCTCTCTCGCTATCTCTCTCTCCCTCTTCTCTCTCTCTCTCTCTCTCTCTCCACAATCTCCCTCTCCCTCTCTCCCTCTCTCTTTCTCCCTTTCTCTCGCTCCCTCTCTCTCGCTCCCTCTCTCTCGCTCCCTCTCGCTCCATCCTTCTCACCATCCCTCTCTCTCTCTGGATTCCACCAGGAATGAGGTTGCAATAACTTGTTTCGCAATCGAACTAACATCAATTTGTATAAACTAATAGTAGTGTACTGTGTCTGACTCGTAGCCACAGGTTAAAACTCGTTTCATAAAAAATGGTATGAAATAAGCACCCAGGTACGATCCTTTATGTATTATCAATTACATAAAGTAGTACCATTTGATTAGTTTTAGTCACGTTTATGATATATGAACTACATTACAGCCATGTGGCCAGGGCCTTGAATCAATGAGAGACATCGGTCGGTTACTGCCCCTGAATACTCTCTAAAAGTAGATAGGTCCTATTAAGTGTTTTCCTCTGTTTTATCGTTGTTTCCTTTGCACAACATGTTAGCAATGGGTATTAATTAACTAGATCTCGACAGATCTCCTACATTATATGCAATGGGTACTTAAGTTATTTGTAACAGAATCAGTTAATTAACAAGATTTTGATACATATCATTTATCATACCGCAACATCTGGTTAGGGAACCACAGTAAAAACAAAGGATTCTAACTAAAATGACCTATTCACATTTTGGAATAAATCAGACTTTATCTGCCAAGGGAGGTAATAGAACATTAGAGATGTCTCTTATTACGACAGGACATTCCGATTCACCCACACATTCCTCATAATATCGTACAAGACATCCGCTATTAGAGCTTTCTCATAATAATACATAGATATAATTCCGTTTCTATATTTAGCGATATTATCTTGTAGAGAAGAGTTGTCGTTCTTCAAATCTACACCCTCATAAAAGATGTCATTTTGCCAGAAGTTAAAGACAGACGGATATGTAGTCCAGTGGTAACACGCTGGACTGGTAATCCAGGGATCGCAGGTTCGATCCCTCGTCTGACCATAATAAAATTAACAGTCTTTCAGATGGGACGTTAAACCGAGGTCTCGTGTCGGTGCTTTACACCGTGTACGTAAAAGAACTAGAGGCTATTCTGGAATGGGTCTCTGTCTGTATCATGCACTATCCTCCAAAATCTAAAATAATTAATCTCTTCAGGAGGCGTCGCTCATATGGGCAACCGGTAGCGACGATAAATAAACGTAGAAATAACAGAAGTTAAAAGGTGAAAAATCGACAGGCTAAGGGTAAGCTTTCCTAAAAAGATTCTTAGCACAATGGTTCGACATAAAGAGTGTTAACTGTAGCTGTCTGGGTGCGGATATTGGGTCGAATCATTCAGAGGACGAAGCACTGATGAGTTTTTTAAATCATATTTTGTTCCGTCTATGTGTGCATATTCATAGAGTAAGCATCGTGTATGTGTTACTTATTATTAATTGTGGCACGTTCTTTCCGTGCATGCACATGTACCTGTTATGAAGTCGCACATACGATAAAACATAAAAAACACATGTTTTATGGTACAGCCATTAAAAATATGAATGACGGTAGGAACGGTATCGAACGGAAATTAGTCTATGCGGCAATACTGATCGCTAAGCATTGCGGCACTCCAAGCCCCAACTCCACCCACCAACCCCACCCACCAACCCCACCCAACCCCTCCTAGCCCGATCCATTGGCACGAACGTAGTATATAATTGTTGTTGTGATGCTGTTGTAATGTTGTAATATATCGTCGAAACATTTCGAGGACGCGCACTATCAAAGTTGTTTTCAAACATTGGAAATATTGAAATACGAAAATGCAATACAATTTAAGAGTAAGAGGGTGCATGTGTATTGACGTGCACATAACTCATCAAATATGAAAATATGTCGGTATTTCATTATTTTTTAATTTAGAAAAAAACATTTTCAGATCTGCACCTTATTTCTCGTTAAAGAAAAAAAAACCCATACCATATGGTAGTGTTTTGTTAAACGAAGACATGTCTGTAGGGACGGCACTATACGGCATTAAGCCAATAAACAATTATTGCCCACAGTGCGGCGCTCTCTCGGTGCACATGAGTTAAATTATGCCAATAATATTCGGCGGCCTGCGCCTGGTTAGTAATAATGAATGGGTAAGTAGCGAACATAGGCTGTACCAAGCTGGAACATATTGCCATTATCACCATGAATGCGGCTAGGCATGTTGTGGAGTGATTTAATGGTTATTTGGTTACATTATGATTATTGTCTTAGCACTAATTTCACCTTCATTAACTCCCAAGAGCCAAATGGCATACATATGTTCACAATTGCTGCTGCCATGTCCTTCTTTTCCCCTCCAGCGGACTTGGTCTCCCCTCTTGTGAACCTGGCCTCCCACTCTAGTAGACCGGAAACCCCTCTAGTGAACCTGGCATCCACTCTAGTAGACCGGAACACCCTCTAGTGAACCTGACCTCCCACTCTAGTAGACCGGAACCACCTCTAGTAAACCTGGCCTCCCACTCTAGTAGACCGGAACCACCTCTAGTAAACCTGGCCTCCACTCTAGTAGACCTGAACCCCCTCTAGTAAATCTGGCATCCACTCTAGTAGATCGGAACTACCTCTAGTGAACCTGGCCTCCACTCTAGTAGACCGGAACCACCTCTAGTGAACCTGGCCTCCCACTCTAGTAGACCGGAACTACCTCTAGTGAACCGGGCCTCCACTCTAGTAGACAGGAACCACCTCTAGTGAACCTGGCTTCCCACTCTAGTAGACTGGAACCACCTCTAGTGAACCTGGCCTCGAACTCTAGTAGACCGGAACCACCTCTAGTGAACCTGGCCTCACTCTAAGACCGAACCACCTCTAGTGAACCTGGCCTCTCACTCTAGTAGACCGGAACCACGTCTAGTGAACCTGGCCTCCACTCTAGTAGACCTGAACCCCCTCTAGTGAACCTGGCCTCCCACTCTAGTAGACCGGAACCACCTCTAGTGAACCTGGCCTCCCACTCTAGTAGACCTGAACCCCCTCTAGTGAACCTGGCCTCCCACTCTAGTAGACCTGAACCTCCTCTAGTGAACCTGGTCTCCACTCTAGTAGAACTGAACTACCTCTAGTGAACCTGGCCTCCACTCTAGTAGAACTGAGCTACCCCTAGTGAACCTGGCATCCACTCTAGTAGAACTGAACTACCTCTAGTGAACCTGGCCTCCACTCTAGTAGAACTGAGCTACCCCTAGTGAACCTGGCATCCACTCTAGTAGAACTGAACTACCTCTAGTGAACCTGGCCTCCACTCTAGTAGAACTGAGCTACCCCTAGTGAACCTGGCATCCACTCTAGTAGAACTGAACTACCTCTAGTGAACCTGGCCTCCACTCTAGTAGAACTGAGCTACCCCTAGTGAACCTGGCATCCACTCTAGTAGAACTGAACTACCTCTAGTGAACCTGGCCTCCACTCTAGTAGAACTGAGCTACCCCTAGTGAACCTGGCATCCACTCTAGTAGAACTGAACTACCTCTAGTGAACCTGGCCTCCACTCTAGTAGAACTGAGCTACCCCTAGTGAACCTGGCATCCACTCTAGTAGAACTGAACTACCTCTAGTGAACCTGGCCTCCACTCTAGTAGAACTGAACCCCCTCTAGTAAACCTGGCATCCCACTCTAGTAGAACTGAACCCCCTCTAGTAAACCTGGCATCCACTCTAGTAGACCGGAACCCCCTCTAGTAAACCTGGCATCCACTCTAGTAGAACTGAACTCCCTCTAGTAAACCTGGCCTCCCACTCTAGTAGACCGGAACCCCCTCTAGTAAACCTGGCATCCACTCTAGTAGAAATGAACTACCTCTTGTAAACCTGGCCTCCACTCTAGTAGAACTGAACTACCTCTAGTGAACCTGGCCTCCACTCTAGTAGAACTGAGCTACCCTTAGTGAACCTGGCATCCACTCTAGTAGAACTGAACTACCTCTAGTGAACCTGGCCTCCACTCTAGTAGAACTGAGCTACCCCTAGTGAACCTGGCATCCACTCTAGAAGAACTGAACTACCTCTAGTGAACCTGGCCTCCACTCTAGTAGAACTGAACTACCTCTAGTGAACCTGGCCTCCAACTCTAGTAGAACTGAACTACCTCTATTGAACCTGGCCTCCACTCTAGTAGAACTGAACTACCCCTAGTGAACCTGGCCTCCACTCTAGTAGAACTGAACTACCTCTAGTGAACCTGGCCTCCACTCTAGTAGAACTGAACTACCTCTAGTAAACCTGGCCTCCACTCTAGTAGACCGGAACCACCTCTAGTGAACCTGGCCTCCCACTCTAGTAGACCTGAACCCCCTCTAGTGAACCTGGCCTCCCACTCTAGTAGACCTGAACCTCCTTTAGTGAACCTGGTCTCCACTCTAGTAGACCTGAACCCGCTCTAGTGAACCTGATCTCCCACTCTAGTAGACCGGAACCACCTCTAGTGAACCTGGCCTCCTACTCTAGTAGAACTGAACCCCCTCCAGTAAACCTGGCATCCACTATAGTAGATTGGAACCCCCTCTAGTAAACCTGGCATCCACTATAGTAGACCGGAACCCCCTCTAGTAAACCTGACATCCACTCTAGTAGACCTGAACTACCTCTAGTGAACCTGGCATCCACTCTAGTAGACCTGAACTATCTCTAGTGAACCTGGCCTCCCACACTAGTAGACCTGAACCTCCTCTAGTGAACCTGGCATCCACTCTAGTAGACCTGAACCACCTCTAGTGAACCTGGCCTCCCACTCTTGTAGACCTGAACCTCCTCTAGTGAACCTGGTCTCCACTCTAGTAGACCTGAACCCCCTCTAGTGAACCTGGCCTCCCACTCTAGTAGACCGGAACCACCTCTAGTGAACCTGGCCTCCCACTCTAGTAGACCTGAACCTCCTCTAGTGAACCTGGTCTCCTCTCTAGTAGACCTGAACCCCCTCTAGTGAACCTGGCCTCCCACTCTAGTAGACCTGAACCTCCTCTAGTGAACCTGGCCTCCACTCTAGTAGACTTGAACCCCCTCTAGTGAACCTGGCTTCCCACTCTAGTAGACCTGAACCTCCTCTAGTGAACCTGGTCTCCACTCTAGTAGAACTGAACCCCCTCTAGTAAACCTGGCATCTCACTCTAGTAGAACTGAACTACCTCTAGTAAACCTGGCATCCCACTCTAGTAGAACTGAACTACCTCTAGTAAACCTGGCATCCACTCTAGTAGAACTGAACTACCTCTAGTGAACCTGGCCTCCACTCTAGTAGACCGGCACTCCCTCTAGTGAACCTGGCCTCCCACTCTAGTAGAACTGAGCTACCTCTAGTGAACATGGCATCCACTCTAGTAGAACTGATCTACCCCTAGTGAACCTGGCATCCACTCTAGTAGAACTGAACTACCTCTAGTGAACCTGGCCTCCACTCTAGTAGAACTGAACCCCCTCTAGTAAACATGGCATCCCACTCTAGTAGAACTGAACTACCTCTAGTAAACCTGGCATCCCACTCTAGTAGAACTGAACTACCTCTAGTAAACCTGGCATCCACTCTCTAGTAGAACTGAACCCCCTCTAGTAAACCTGGCCTCGCACTCTAGTAGAACTGAACCCCCTCTAGTAAACCTGGCATCCACTCTAGTAGACCGGAACCCCCTCTAGTAAACATGGCATCCACTCTAGTAGAACTGAACTCCCTCTAGTAAACCTGGCCTCCCACTCTAGTAGACCGGAACACCCTCTAGTAAACCTGGTATCCACTCTAGTAGAAATGAACTACCTCTTATAAACCTGGCCTCCACTCTAGTAGAACTGAACTACCTCTAGTGAACCTGGCCTCCACTCTAGTAGACCTGAACCACCTCTAGTGAACCTGGCCTCCCACTCTTGTAGACCTGAACCTCCTCTAGTGAACCTGGTCTCCACTCTAGTAGACCTGAACCCCCTCTAGTGAACCTGGCCTCCCACTCTAGTAGACCGGAACCACCTCTAGTGAACCTGGCCTCCCATTCTAGTAGACCTGAACCTCCTCTAGTGAACCTGGTCTCCACTCTAGTAGAACTGAACCCCCTCTAGTGAACCTGGCCTCCCACTCTAG
The DNA here is from genome assembly GCA_014843695.1 of Archivesica marissinica. Taxonomy (NCBI): domain Eukaryota; kingdom Metazoa; phylum Mollusca; class Bivalvia; order Venerida; family Vesicomyidae; genus Archivesica; species Archivesica marissinica. The sequence continues at coordinate 23,053,751 of CM026398.1, forward strand.
CAGACCTGAACCTCCTCTAGTGAACCTGGCCTCCACTCTAGTAGACCTGAACCCCCTCTAGTGAACCTGGCCTCCCACTCTAGTAGACCTGAACCTCCTCTAGTGAACCTGGTCTCCACTCTAGTAGAACTGAACCCCCTCTAGTAAACCTGGCATCCCACTCTAGTAGACCTGAACCCCCTCTAGTGAACCTGGCCTCCCACTCTAGTAGACCTGAACCTCCTCTAGTGAACCTGGTCTCCACTCTAGTAGAACTGAACCCCCTCTAGTAAACCTGGCATCCCACTCTAGTAGAACTGAACTATCTCTAGTAAACCTGGCATCCCACTCTAGTAGAACTGAACTACCTCTAGTAAACCTGGCATCTACTCTAGTAGAACTGAACCCCCTCTAGTAAACCTGGCCTCGCACTTTAGTAGAACTGAACACCCTCTAGTAAATCTGGCTTCCACTCTAGTAGACCGGAACCCCCTCTAGTAAACCTGGAATCCACTCTAGTAGAAATGAACTACCTCTTGTAAACCTGGTCTCCACTCTAGAAGAACTGAACTACCTCTAGTGAACCTGGCCTCCACTCTAGTAGAACTGAGCTACCCCTAGTGAACCTGGCATCCACTCTAGTAGAACTAATCTACCTCTAGTGAACCTGGCCTCCACTCTAGTAGAACTGAGCTACCCCTAGTGAACCTGGCATCCACTCTAGTAGAACTGAACTACCTCTAGTGAACCTGGCCTCCACTCTAGTAGAACTGAACTACCTCTAGTGAACCTGGCATCCAACTCTAGTAGACCGGAACTCCCTCTAGTGAACCTGGCCTCCCACTCTAGTAGAACTGAGCTACCTCTAGTGAACATGGCATCCACTCTAGTAGAACTGAACTACCCCTAGTGAACCTGGCCTCCCACTCTAGTAGAACTGAACTACCTCTAGTGAACCTGGCCCCCACTCTAGTAGAACTGAACTACCCCTAGTGAACCTGGCCTCCACTCTAGTAGAACTGAACTACCTCTAGTGAACCTGGCCTCCACTCTAGTAGAACTGAACTACCTCTAGTGAACCTGGCTTCCACTCTAGTAGACCGGAACCACCTCTAGTGAACCTGGCCTCCCACTCTAGTAGACCTGAACCCCCTCTAGTGAACCTGGCCTCCCACTCTAGTAGACCTGAACCTCCTCTAGTGAACCTGGTCTCCACTCTAGTAGACCTGAACCCGCTCTAGTGAACCTGGCCTCCTACTCTAGTAGAACTGAACCCCCTCCAGTAAACCTGGCATCCACTATAGTAGACCGGAACCCCCTCTAGTAAACCTGGCATCCACTATAGTAGACCGGAACCCCCTCTAGTAAACCTGGCATCCACTCTAGTAGACCTGAACTACCTCTAGTGAACCTGATATCCACTCTAGTAGACCTGAACTATCTCTAGTGAACCTGGCCTCCCACTCTAGTAGACCTGAACCTCCTCTAGTGAACCTGGCATCCACTCTAGTAGACCTGAACCACCTCTAGTGAACCTGGCCTCCCACTCTTGTAGACCTGAACCTCCTCTAGTGAACCTGGCATCCACTATAGTAGACCGGAACCCCCTCTAGTAAACCTGGCATCCACAATAGTAGACCGGAACCCCCTCTAGTAAACCTGGCATCCACTCTAGTAGACCTGAACTATCTCTAGTGAACCTGGCCTCCCACTCTAGTAGACCTGAACCACCTCTAGTGAACCTGGCATCCACTCTAGTAGACCTGAACCACCTCTAGTGAACCTGGCCTCCCACTCTTGTAGACCTGAACCTCCTCTAGTGAACCTGGTCTCCACTCTAGCAGACCTGAACCCCCTCTAGTGAACCTGGCCTCCCACTCTAGTAGAACTGAACCACCTCTAGTGAACCTGGCCTCCCACTCTTGTAGACCTGAACCTCCTCTAGTGAACCTGGCATCCACTATAGTAGACCGGAACCCCCTCTAGTAAACCTGGCATCCACTCTAGTAGACCTGAACTACCTCTAGTGAACCTGGCATCCACTCTAGTAGACCTGAACTATCTCTAGTGAACCTGGCCTCCCACTCTAGTAGACCTGAACCACCTCTAGTGAACCTGGCATCCACTCTAGTAGACCTGAACCACCTCTAGTGAACCTGGCCTCCCACTCTTGTAGACCTGAACCTCCTCTAGTGAACCTGGTCTCCACTCTAGTAGACCTGAACCCCCTCTAGTGAACCTGGCCTCCACTCTAGTAGAACTGAACCCCCTCTAGTGAACCTGGTCTCCATTCTAGTAGAACTGAACTACCTCTAGTGAACCTGGTCTCCCACTCTAGTAGACCTGAACCCCCTCTAGTGAACCTGACCTCCACTCTAGTAGACCTGAACCCCCTCTAGTGAACCTGACCTCCACTCTAGTAGACCTGAACCCCCTCTAGTGAACCTGGCCTCCCACTCTAGTAGACCTGAACCCCCTCTAGTGAACCTGGCCTCCCACTCTAGTAGACATGAACCCCCTCTAGTAGACCTGAACCCACTCTAGTGAACCTGAACCCCATCTAGTAGACCTGAACGCCCTCTAGTAGACCTGAACCCTCTCTAGTGAACCTGAACCCACTCTAATGAACCTGGACCCCATCTAATAGACCTGAACCCCCTCTAGTAGACCTGAATCCCCTCTAGTGAACCTGGCCTCCCCTCTGGTGAACCTGGCTTCCACTCTGTTGAACCTGGCTTCCACTCTAGTGAACCTGGCCTCCCCTCTGGTGAACCTGGCCTCCCCTCTGGTGAACCTGGCTTCCACTCTAGTGAACCTGGCCTCCCCTCTGGTGGACATGGCTTCCACTCTAGTGAACCTGGCCTCCCCTCTAGTGGACATGGCTTCCACTCTAGTGAACCTGGCCTCCCCTCTAGTGGACATGGCCTCCACTCTAGTGAACCTGGCCTCCCCTCTGGTGGACATGGCTTCCACTCTAGTGAACCTGGCCTCCCCTCTGGTGAACATGGCTTCCACTCTAGTGAACCTGGCCTCCCCTCTGGTGGACATGGCTTCCACTCTAGTGAACCTGGCCTCCCCTCTGGTGGACATGGCTTCCACTCTAGTGAACCTGGCCTCCCCTCTGGTGGACATGGCTTCCACTCTAGTGAACCTGGCCTCCCCTCTGGTGGACATGGCCTCCCCTCTAGTGAACCTGGCCTCCCCTCTAGTGAACCTGGCCTCCACTCTAGTAGAACTGAACTACCTCTAGTGAACCTGGCCTCCAACTCTAGTAGACCGGAACTCCCTCTAGTGAACCTGGCCTCCCACTCTAGTAGAACTGAGCTACCTCTAGTGAACATGGCATCCACTCTAGTAGAACTGAACTACCCCTAGTGAACCTGGCCTCCCACTCTAGTAGAACTGAACTACCTCTAGTGAACCTGGCCCCCACTCTAGTAGAACTGAACTACCCCTAGTGAACCTGGCCTCCACTCTAATAGAACTGAACTACCTCTAGTGAACCTGGCCTCCACTCTAGTAGAACTGAACTACCTCTAGTGAACCTGGCCTCCACTCTAGTAGACCGGAACCACCTCTAGTGAACCTGGCCTCCCACTCTAGTAGACCTGAACCCCCTCTAGTGAACCTGGCCTCCCACTCTAGTAGACCTGAACCTCCTCTAGTGAACCTGGTCTCCACTCTAGTAGACCTGAACCCGCTCTAGTGAACCTGACCTCCCACTCTAGTAGACCGGAACCACCTCTAGTGAACCTGGCCTCCTACTCTAGTAGAACTGAACCCCCTCCAGTAAACCTGGCATCCACTATAGTAGACCGGAACCCCCTCTAGTAAACCTGGCATCCACTATAGTAGACAGGAACCCCCTCTAGTAAACCTGGCATCCACTCTAGTAGACCTGAACTACCTCTAGTGAACCTGGTATCCACTCTAGTAGACCTGAACTATCTCTAGTGAACCTGGCCTCCCACTCTAGTAGACCTGAACCTCCTCTAGTGAACCTGGCATCCACTCTAGTAGACCTGAACCACCTCTAGTGAACCTGGCCTCCCACTCTTGTAGACCTGAACCTCCTCTAGTGAACCTGGCATCCACTATAGTAGACCGGAACCCCCTCTAGTAAACCTGGCATCCACAATAGTAGACCGGAACCCCCTCTAGTAAACCTGGCATCCACTCTAGTAGACCTGAACTATCTCTAGTGAACCTGGCCTCCCACTCTAGTAGACCTGAACCACCTCTAGTGAACCTGGCATCCACTCTAGTAGACCTGAACCACCTCTAGTGAACCTGGCCTCCCACTCTTGTAGACCTGAACCTCCTCTAGTGAACCTGGTCTCCACTCTAGCAGACCTGAACCCCCTCTAGTGAACCTGGCCTCCCACTCTAGTAGAACTGAACCACCTCTAGTGAACCTGGCCTCCCACTCTTGTAGACCTGAACCTCCTCTAGTGAACATGGCATCCACTATAGTAGACCGGAACCCCCTCTAGTAAACCTGGCATCCACTCTAGTAGACCTGAACTACCTCTAGTGAACCTGGCATCCACTCTAGTAGACCTGAACTATCTCTAGTGAACCTGGCCTCCCACTCTAGTAGACCTGAACCACCTCTAGTGAACCTGGCATCCACTCTAGTAGACCTGAACCACCTCTAGTGAACCTGGCCTCCCACTCTTGTAGACCTGAACCTCCTCTAGTGAACCTGGTCTCCACTCTAGTAGACCTGAACCCCCTCTAGTGAACCTGGCCTCCCACTCTAGTGGACCGGAACCACCTCTAGTGACCCTGGCCTCCCACTATAGTAGAACTGAACTACCTCTAGTGAACCTGACCTCCCACTCTAGTAGACCGGAACCACCTCTAGTGAACCTGGCCTCCCACTCTAGTAGAACTGAACCACCTCTAGTGAACCTGGCCTCCACTCTAGTAGAACTGAACCCCCTCTAGTGAACCTGGTCTCCACTCTAGTAGACCTGAACTACCTCTAGTGAACCTGGTATCCACTCTAGTAGAACTGAACTACCTCTAGTGAACCTGGTCTCCCACTCTAGTAGACCTGAACCCCCTCTAGTGAACCTGACCTCCACTCTAGTAGACCTGAACCCCCTCTAGTGAACCTGACCTCCACTCTAGTAGACCTGAACCCCCTCTAGTGAACCTGGCCTCCCACTCTAGTAGACCTGAACCCCCTCTAGTGAACCTGGCCTCCCACTCTAGTAGACATGAACCCCCTCTAGTAGACCTGAACCCACTCTAGTGAACCTGAACCCCATCTAGTAGACCTGAACGCCCTCTAGTAGACCTGAACCCTCTCTAGTGAACCTGAACCCACTCTAATGAACCTGGACCCCATCTAATAGACCTGAACCCCCTCTAGTAGACCTGAATCCCCTCTAGTGAACCTGGCCTCCCCTCTGGTGAACCTGGCTTCCACTCTAGTGGACATGTCCTCCCCTCTAGTGAACCTGGCCTCCCCTCTGTTGAACCTGGCTTCCACTCTAGTGAACCTGGCCTCCCCTCTGGTGAACCTGGCCTCCCCTCTGTTGAACCTGGCTTCCACTCTAGTGAACCTGGCCTCCCCTCTGGTGGACATGGCTTCCACTCTAGTGAACCTGGCCTCCCCTCTAGTGGACATGGCTTCCACTCTAGTGAACCTGGCCTCCCCTCTAGTGGACATGGCCTCCACTCTAGTGAACCTGGCCTCCCCTCTGGTGGACATGGCTTCCACTCTAGTGAACCTGGCCTCCCCTCTGGTGAACATGGCTTCCACTCTAGTGAACCTGGCCTCCCCTCTGGTGGACATGGCTTCCACTCTAGTGAACCTGGCCTCCCCTCTGGTGGACATGGCTTCCACTCTAGTGAACCTGGCCTCCCCTCTGGTGGACATGGCTTCCACTCTAGTGAACCTGGCCTCCCCTCTGGTGGACATGGCTTCCACTCTAGTGAACCTGGCCTCCCCTCTGGTGGACATGGCCTCCCCTCTAGTGAACCTGGCCTCCCCTCTAGTGGACATGGCTTCCACTCTAGTGAACCTGGCCTCCCCTCTAGTGGACATGGCCTCCACTCTAGTGAACCTGGCCTCCCCTCTGGTGGACATGGCTTCCACTCTAGTGAACCTTGCCTCCCCTCTAGTGGACATGGCTTCCACTCTAGTGAACCTGGCCTCCCCTCTAGTGGACATGGCCTCCCTTCTAGTGGACATGACCTCCCCTCTAGTGGACAGGGCCTCCACTTTACTAGACATGACATCCCCTCTAATGAACATGACATCTCCTCTAGTGAACAGTGCCTCTCCTCTAGTGATCTTGACATCAGTCTAATGTATCTGTTCTCCTTCTAGTTGTCTTGACCCACATATAGTGGAGTGGATCTGACCATCCACTTATAGACATCCATCTAGTATAGTCTTGACCACCCTCTAATGAATCTACCATCCCTCTAATTTACATGATCTCCCTCTGGTAGTATTGTGAGCACTCTAATGGACCTGACCTCCCTACCGTGATCCTGACCTCCCTCTAGTAGTTTTGACTTCCATCTAATATATAATGGACATGACCTCCCTCTTGTAGTTTTGATTTCCATCTAATATCTAATGGACCTGACCTCCCTACCGTGATCCTGACCTCCCTCTAGTAGTATTGACTTCCATCTAATATATAATGGACATGACCTACCTCTAGTAGTTTTGACTTCCATCTAATATATAATGGACCTGACCTCCCTACCGTGATCCTGACCTCCCTCTAGTAGTATTGACTTCCATCTAATATCTAATGGACCTGACCTCCCTACCGTGATCCTGACCTCCCTCTAGTAGTTTTGACTTCCATCTAATATTCTAATGGACATGACCTACCTCTAGTAGTGTTGACTTCCATCTAATATACTAGTAGCAGTAGCAGTGGAAGTCGTGATAGCGCAGTGGATGCGCGTTCGCTTCAGGTGCGAAAGGTCCGAAGTTCGAGTCCCGCTGGAGCCGTTACGATTGTGCCCTTAGGCAAGGCATTTAGATTCCACGTTGCCTCTTCTCTCTCCCTCGTGGCTATGGATTCCATCAGGAGGTCTCGAGAGTGATTAATATAAGTTGAAATAACTTGTTTCGCAATCGAGCTAAAATAAATTTGTATAAACTAGTAGTCTTTTCCTCCCTATAATGGACGTGGTCTCCCTCTATGATCCCACGATATATGTCATTGTATATATGTTGAGGGCCTTATTTGTATTAGCCTTGTGTTATGTAAGCTCCCTAGCAAAAATAGTCTTTATTATTATTATATAGTTGTAAATCTGGCAATCATAAAAATGAAGAGTAAGGATAGTAAGTAAAAGAGAAAGAAGAAAGAAGAAAAAGATCACTAGTTCGTAATCAGCAGCTCATGTCATGGCGCTATTGACAATTACAGTTCTCAATCAGGTGCTTATAAACAATGAATGTGAAAGAACTAGATGAGACTCTGGAATGGCTCTCTCTCTCGCGCGCTCTCTCTCTCTCTCTCTCTCTCTCTCTCTCTCTCTCTCTCTCTCTCTCTCTCTCTCTCTCTCTCTGCACTATCCTCCGAAATATTAATGAACTATTCTCTTCACATGGCGTCGATCACGTGGGCAACCGATAGTGGCGATAGAAAAACGCATAAACAAACAAACATAATTATAGTTGAACTAAATAAACGCCTGGAATAACAGTATCTATTTAAATTTGTTACTGTGACCCTGATTCCAGAATTATAGAACGAGCTAATCAAAATAGAAGATGCAAATCCATGTGTTGTTTCTGAGAATTAAACTACATGCCGCGATAGAGAACACAAATACTATGGACGTTGTCATATTTTCTTGGAAAAGTTAGAATGTTCTCAGTGAAAGATAATTGGTTTGTATTTTCCTGCATTTTCCAAGAATTTATTAGCAGGATGCAGTATACAACCGATAAAACCACTGTTCCACATGATCGTATTTGTCAGTTTCTTATTCGGAGAACGAGTCAATTCGCAGAAATGTGATTATGACGATAGACGATAGCGGGTGCATGTATCGTTTCGGAGAACTGGACTATTTGTTACAGACGGATATGTTGTCCAGTGGTAACACGCTGGACTGGTAATCCAGGGATCGCAGGTTCGATCCCTCGTCTGACCCTAATAAAATTAAGTCTTTCAGATGAAACTTTAAACCGCGGTCTCGTGTCGGTGCTGTACACCGTGCACGTAAATGAACCAGAAGAGACTCTGGAATGGGTCTCTGTCTGTATCATTGCACTATCCTCCACAACTCTAAAATGACTAATCTCTTCAGGAGGCGTCGCTCATATGGGCAACCGGTAGCGACGATAAATAAACGTAAAACACTATTTGTTCTACTAAAAGATACACACGGGAGATAAGATCTCCGATTTCCGAAGAAGTTGGTTACTAGGCCAAGACAAAGACTTTGGTGAAGAGATTGATTAGGAAGGATTAAATGACTTGTCGGATGGACCTTCGTGGACAATCTAGAGATAAGTGCAGTGTTGAGAGCCTTTCAGATACATCCTGATAACTTAATCATCAACAACAGTAGCGATTGAAGAACAATGACGTATACACGTCTCTCCTATTGTCTATTCTATCAAAGTTAATTGAGCAGTTAATTGTGCACGCACTTGGTGTAAATTATCGTGGGGGTATTACGACATCACACCGTTTTCTGGCATCTGGAAACACGCCATTTTGGTGTACAGATACCATTATCTCAATATCATGATTCCTCTTTATCTCCCAGATGCAGGTAACCCGATGACCTACTGAGGTAATCCGAATGAGAGAACTTCTTTCATGTTCGGAGTATATCTGGCTTTTCCGTTTACGTCACTGATATGCGCAAAAAGATTCGTCTGTCTGAAAAATAACAGACGACTTGTTTAATATCTCCAAAATCTGGAATCATGGTAATTTTCATGATAAAGATGAAATGATAAAATTCCTCCTCATAGAATAACATGAAGAGTTTTGATTTATTCCACTCATTGACGTCATAGCGCGTCCAATCAACATCTAACACACATTGGTTTCGCTCTAGAGCAGTCTTATTTTATAGACTCTGCGCACGGAATGGCTCACAGAAGACAGAACTTGGATAATATGTAATGTGTATCATTAAATTGAGGCGTACTCATATTGCATGCTCGTCTGCAGCAAATTAATGCGAGATATAAAAGGTATAATACGAAACAATCAACTCGGAAATGATGTAGTGATTCTCATAATTGGCACATAAAATGAAATATTGTTATCGGTCAACATGACCGGTGGTCCTAGTACTCGTGATGTTACAGTATTCAATGTCGTACTCGTGATGTTACAGTATTCAATGTCGTACTCGTGATGTTACAGTATTCAATGTCGTACTCGTGATGTTACAGTATTCAATGTCGTACTCGTGATGTTACAGTATTCAATGTCGTACTCGTGATGTTACAGTATTCAATGTAGTACTCGTGATGTTACAGTATTCAATGTCGTACTCGTGATGTTACAGTATTCAATGTCGTACTCGTGATGTTACAGTATTCAATGTCGTACTCGTCATGTTACAGTATTCAATGTCGTACTCGTGATGTTACAGTATTCAATGTCGTACTCGTGATGTTACAGTATTCAATGTCGTACTCGTGATGTTACAGTATTCAATGTCGTACTCGTCATGTTACAGTATTCAATGTCGTACTCGTCATGTTACAGTATTCAATGTCGTACTCGTCATGTTACAGTATTCAATGTCGTACTCGTCATGTTACAGTATTCAATGTCGTATTCGTGATGTTACAGTATTCAATGTCGTACTCGTGATGTTACAGTATTCAATGTCGTACTCGTCATGTTATAGTATTCAATATCGTACTCGTCATGTTACAGTATTCAATGTCGTACTCGTCATGTTATGTTGTGATTTAAAACTCCACCCCTCCACCCATTATTTGCTTAATAGCTGCATCACACTTTACTAACTATAGTATTTCATATTGACGTTCGATTTTAAACGCTCGTCTAGATGTTGTGATGGCATTGAACTAATGAAATAGGTCACAATTCTTGTAGAAAGCCTGTAAAGGTGCTCCCCTGATGTAAAATAGGTCAATATACAATCAATATACATGTTCTTAAGTACGTTAAACACATTTAGCTAAAGTACAACGTTGTTTTAATTAGCAAATTTGTCACATTGTAATTAGCAAGCGTACAACTTTAGACAACTGTTACGGATGCCAGCAGATTGTTACGGATGCCGGCAGATTGTTACGGATGCCAGCAGATTGTATGTTAGTAGATTTATTATTGTGAATAGGCTAATTATGTTGTATGTATATTACTAATAACCCCCTGCTTTAGGATCGTGGGTATTGGTTTGATAAGGGCTATCTTTCATAAGGCCCTCAAAACAAAAACAATTATATTAAGCATATTTACATAGTCTACATCCGCTATGTCGAATTCCGTCGGACCGAACAAAATACCTTTACCGAAATTTGACTTAACGAAATTCTATATAAACGGAGTTTAAGCAAGTTTTAACAACTTTAATCACTCTCGTTGGCGCGTATGAGAGCGTATATGTGGTCATTCGTGTGGGAGGAAACCGGAGTATCCGGAAAAACTCACATGTTCGATCTGGCGACCACAGTACCATCTCACATACTTCCTGGTCCGAGGATCGAACCCGGGTTGCATTGGTGAGAAGCGAGCGCGCTAACCACTGCGCTAATCGGACAACCGTTCAGGATAGTAGTGCCAGAGTAGACAAATAACTTTCTGAATAATTCACTTCTAGATCTGATATAATGTAAAGTAGAAGATGATCTCAAAGGACGGGTTGTTTGGATATCTCAGCTGAAAGTGAATGTGTTTCTGAGGTAAACCTGCTCATTTAAATTGTTATAAACAATTACAGCTTTTTGAAAACTAACCCTTTTTCTGGAAATGTCGTCCAATTTAGTTCAAGGAATAATTCAGTTGAAGAGGTGTTAGAATCGTTATCAAGAATTAACAATGCAGCCCTCTTGTGAAATTTAACAACTCTATCTTCAAAGACTGTCCGATTAGCGCACTCGCTTCTCACCAATGCAACCAGGGTTCGATCCTCGGACCGGGAAGTATGTGCGATGGTACGGTGGTTGCCAGATCGAACAGATGGGTTTTCTTCAGGTACTCCGATTTCCTCCCACACGAATGACCAAATATACGCTTTCATCAACGCCAACGAGAGTGATTAATATAAGTTGTTAGAACTTTCTTCGCAATCATTGTAAAATAAATAAAGTATAAAAAAAGTATTTTATCTTCAAACAGAACTAGGACAGGTACCCCACATGGTTGTAAAACAACAAATAAATTGCCTATGTAATACATAGTAAAAAGTAAAAACATACAGTCTATTCATTTATATTTCCAATTTTTCATTTCTTCTGATACAACATCCACTATGAAGAGGTATTCAAATCAGTCTGAAACACACCAAGAATATTTAAAATTTTAAGTTTCAAATACCCAGTGCTCACCTGTGAATAACGTTACTGTATTTACACACTGTATTCCTCCGCCAAATAATACAGTAAACCAACCTTCACCTTGCAATGGCCTGAATTCTTACACCACATCTTTTCTACACATCAACTAGTCTGAAGTCTTGTCAAGTCATATAATTTCTCAAGAAACACAAAAACTATACACTGCCTGTCATGAAAATGCATTTATATCAAAAAGAAAAATTAACTATATTAGTTATTGGGACTACATTCGACCGCGGATGTACTTCTGCCTATTTACGTATATACAACCATATAGGACAACACTAATCTAAATGAATAAAGAATGCATGCTTGTAACTCGAAACAGAAACACGATAGACATACTTATAGTTCCAATGAAACATCCATAGGAAACCGCATGTGACCTCTCAAATCAACCATGTCCCTGACCTTAAGGTTGACCTTTCAAGGTCATATCAATGTCATGTGAATATTTATTGTTGAGCTACAAGGAGTAGTCCGTTTATTTCGAACTTTTCTGTTTGGTGCGGGTACATGGATAAATAATATTACTAAATACGGTCTAGCAGTGAATTTAATTTATGCATTATGATTACGATCAAATTAATAAATTCGTTTGCAGCAAAGCATGGCGTTACAACGAGTTAGTACAAGGTCGTTGCCCAGAAAAGGTAAACTATAGGTCAAATCAGTTAAACTGCATGTCAATACAGGTACACACTGCAAGTCAATACAGGTGAACTACAAGTCAGTACATGTACATTACAAGTCAATACAGGTGAACTACAAGTCAATACAGGTAAACTACAAGTCAATACAGGTACACACTGCAAGTCAATACAGGTGAACTACAAGTCAATACAGGTACATTACAAGTCAATACAGGTGAACTACAAGTCAATACAGGTACATTACAAGTCAATACAGGTGAACTACAAGTCAATACAGGTACATTACAAGTCAATACATGTGAACTATACGTCAATACAGGTAAACTACAAGTCAGTATAGGTGAACTACACGTCAGTGCAGGTGAACTACAAGTCAATACAGGTGAACTACAAGTCAATGCAGGTGAACTACAAGTCAATACAGGTGAACTACAAGTCAATGCAGGTGAACTACAAGTCAATACAGGTAAACTACAAGTCAATGCAGGTGAACTACAAGTCAGTACACGTAAACTACAATTCAGTATAGGTGAACTACAAGTCAATGCAGATGACAAACAAACACAACTACAAGTCAGTACAGGTGAACTACAAGTCAATGCAGATGAACTACAAGTCAGTACAGGTGAACTACAAGTCAATGCAGATGAACTACAAGTCAGTACAGGTGAACTACAAGTCAATGCAGATGAACTACAAGTCAGTACAGGTGAACTACAAGTCGATACAGGTAAACAACAAGTCAATGCAGGTGAACTACAAGTCAATGCAGGTGAACTACAAATCAGTACACGTAAACTACAAGTCAGTATAGGTGAACTACAAGTCAATACAGACCAACAGCAAACTACAAGTCAATACAGGTAAACTACAAGTCAATACTGGTGAACTACAAGTCAATACAGGTAAACTACAAGTCAATACTGGTAAACTACAAGTCAATACAGGTAAACTACAAGTCAATACAGGTAAACTACAAGTCAGTACAGATGAACTACAAATCAGTACAGGTGAACTACAAGTCAGTACAGAGGAACTACAAGTCAGTACAGGTGAACTACAAGTCAGTACAGAGGAACTACAAGTCAGTACAGAGGAACTACAAGTCAGTACAGAGGAACTACAAGTCAGTACAGAGGAACTACAAGTCAGTACAGAGGAACTATAAGTCAGTACAGGGGAACTACAAGTCAGTATAGGTGAACTACAAGTAAGTATAGGTGAACTACACGTCAGTACTGGTAAACTACAAATCAGTACACATAAACTACAAGTCAGTCTAGATGAACTACAAGTCAGTGCGGGTAAACTACAAATCAGTACACATAAACTACAAGTCAGTACAGTGGAACTATCAATAATAGCGATAAAAAAGGGAACTTCATCCAGTTTTGTAGCCACATTAAAGGGGAAAGGCTAGACAGGTCTGAGGCATAAATCTAGATGCGTCTTTGAAGACAAATGCATTACACGACTTATATAGTCCATATCGCATATGGACCGTGATGGAATTATGATGTGCGGATCTATAAATATGAGCCATCAACAGCACATATTTTCTCTTTGATATCGCCGCTGGTTATTTGCTACCAATTAGTAACTAATTTCGAGATGTAACGAAGTGTGTTGCGGTTTTTAGACAGTAGCATACATACCGATGTAAAAATAATGAAACAAGCATGAATTTTCTTCAGGGTATATAACTATATGTGTGGTCATGGCATCTTTATGACAAAGAAATGTGTATATTATTTTGATGACAGTATTCAGATATGCAGTGATTGTTTGGACTCCTTTGACAGTGTCGTATGTGCAATGTGAGGTGGCGGCTGACGTAGATACGTCGTCTTCTACTGGGATTAGTGCCATTACGCAGCTCTCTCCCGCTTCGTATGAGCTTTAACAATCCATGCAGCTTTTCCATCCAGACACAGCAGACGCAGGTACATATTCAGCAAATACAGATCCTGGTCCAGGTCTAGCAAATACAGATCTTGGTCCAGGTCTAGCAAATACAGATCCTGGTCCAGGTCTAGCAAATACAGATCTTGGTCCAGATTCAGCAGACACAGATCCTGGTCCACATCCAGCAAATACAGATCCTGGTCCACATCCAGCAAACACAGATCCTGGTCCACATCCAGCAAATACAGATCTTGGTCCAGATCCAGCAAATACAGATCCTGGTCTACATCCAGAAAACACAGATCCTGGTCCAGATCCAGCAAACACAGATCCTGGTCCACATCCAGCAAATACAGATCCTGGTCCAGATCCAGCAAATACAGATCCTGGTCTACATCCAGAAAACACAGATCCTGGTCCAGATCCAGCAAATACAGATACTTGTCTACATCCAGCAAATACAGATCCTGGTCCACATCCAGCAAACACAGATCCTGGTCCACATCCAGCAAACACAGATACTGGTCCAGATCCAGCAAACACAGATCCTGGTCCACATCCAGCAAATACAGATCCTGGTCCAGATCCAGCAAATACAGATCCTGGTCTACATCCAGAAAACACAGATCCTGGTCCAGATCCAGCAAATACAGATACTTGTCTACATCCAGCAAATACAGATCCTGGTCCACATCCAGCAAACACAGATCCTGGTCCACATCCAGCAAACACAGATACTGGTCCAGATCCAGCAAACACAGATCCTGGTCCACATCCAGCAAATACAGATCCTGGTCCAGATCCAGCAAATACAGATCCTGGTCTACATCCAGAAAACACAGATCCTGGTCCAGATCCAGCAAATACAGATACTTGTCTACATCCAGCAAATACAGATACTGGTCTACATCCAGCAAATACAGATACTGGTCCAGATCCAGCAAATACAGATACTGGTCTACATCCAGCAAATACAGATACTGGTCTACATCCAGCAAATACAGATACTGGTCCAGATCCAGCAAATACAGATACTGGTCTACATCCAGCAAATACAGATACTGGTCCAGATCCAGCAAATACAGATACTGGTCTACATCCAGCAAATACAGATACTGGTCCACATCCAGCAAATACAGATCCTGGTCTACATCCAGCAAATATAGATACTGGTCCAGATCCAGCAAATACAGATCCTGGTCCAGATCCAGCAAATACAGATCCTGGTCCACATCCAGCAAATACAGATCCTGGTCTACATCCAGCAAATACAGATCCTGGTCCAGATCCAGCAAATACAGATCCTGGTCCAGATCCAGCAAATACAGAACCTGGTCCACATCCAGCAAATACAGATCCTGGTCCACATCCAGCAAATACAGATACTGGTCTACATCCAGCAAATACAGATCCTGGTCCAGATCCAGCAAATACAGATCCTGGTCCAGATCCAGCAAATACAGAACCTGGTCCACATCCAGCAAATACAGACCCTGGTCCACATCCAGCAAATACAGATACTGGTCCACATCCAGCAAACACAGATCCTGGTCCAGATCCAGCAAATACAGATCCTGGTCCAGATCCAGCAAATACAGATCCTGTTCCACATCCAGCAAATACAGATCCTGGTCTACATCCAGCAAATACAGATACTGGTCCAGATCCAGCAAATACAGATCCTGGTCCACATCCAGCAAATACAGATCCTGGTCCAGATCCAGCAAATACAGATCCTGGTCCACATCCAGCAACTACAGATACTCGTTCTGATCCAGCAAATACAGATCCTGTTCCACATCCAGCAAACACAGATAATGGTCTACATCCAGAAAATACAGATACTGGTCCACATCCAGCAAACACAGATCCTGGTCCAGATCCAGCAAATACAGATCCTGGTCCAGATCCAGCAAATACAGATCCTGGTCCACATCCAGTAAACACAGATACTGGTCCAGATCCAGCAAATACAGATACTGGTCCACATCCAGCAAATACAGATACTGGTCCAGATCCAGCAAATACAGATACTGGTCCAGATCCAGCAAATACAGATCCTGGTCCACATCCAGCAAACACAGATCCTGGTCCACATCCAGCAAACACAGAACCTGGTCCACATCCAGCAAATACAGATCCTGGTCCACATCCAGCAACTACAGATCCTCGTTCTGATCCAGCAAACACAGATCCTGGTCCACATCCAGCAACTACAGATCCTCGTTCTGATCCAGCAAACACAGATCCTGTTCCACATCCAGCAAATACAGATCCTGGTCTACATCCAGCAAACACAGATCCTGGTCTACATCCAGAAAATACAGATACTGGTCCACATCCAGCAAATACAGATACTGATCCACATCCAGCAAACACAGATACTGGTCCAGATCCAGCAAATACAGATACTGGTCCAGATCCAGCAAATACAGATACTGGTCCACATCCAGCAAATACAGATACTGGTCCACATCCAGCAAATACAGATCCTGGTCCAGATCCAGCAAATACAGATACTGGTCCACATCCAGCAAATACAGATCCTGGTCCAGATCCAGCAAATACAGATACTGGTCCACATCCAGCAAATACAGATACTGGTCCAGATCCAGCAAATACAGATCCTGGTCCACATCCAGCAAATACAGATACTGGTCCAGATCCAGCAAACACAGATCCTGGTCCACATCCAGCAAACACAGATCCTGGTCCACATCCAGCAAACACAGATCCTGGTCCAGATCCAGTAAATACAGATCCTGGTCCACATCCAGCAAACACAGATACTGGTCCACATCCAGCAAACACAGAACCTGGTCCACATCCAGCAAACACAGATCCTGGTCCACATCCAGCAAACACAGATCCTGGTCCACATCCGGCAAATACAGATACTGGTCCAGATCCAGCAAATACAGATCCTGGTCCAGATCCAGCAAACACAGATCCTGGTCCACATCCAGCAAACACAGATCCTGGTCCACATCCAGCAAACACAGATTCTGGTCCTCATCCGGCAAATACAGATACTGGTCCACATCCAGCAAACACAGATCCTGGTCCACATCCGGCAAATACAGATCCTGGTCCATATCCAGCAAACACAGAACCTGGTCCATATCCAGCAAACACAGATCCTGGTCCAGATCCAGCAAACACAGATCCTGGTCCACATCCAGCAAACACAGATCCTGGTCCACATCCGGCAAATACAGATACTGGTCCAGATCCAGCAAATACAGATCATGGTCCAGATCCAGCAAATACAGATCATGGTCCTCATCCAGCAAATACAGATCCTGGTCCAGATCCAGCAAATACAGATCCTGGTCCACATCCAGCAAACACAGATCCTGGTCCACATCCAGCAAACACAGATCCTGGTCCACATCCGGCAAACACAGATACTGGTCCAGATCCGGCAGATTTAGATTCAGATCCATGCAAAGACAACAATGACAACAACAATGATAACAATAATAATATTAATAAAGACTTTATTTAACGAGATAACTCATTTAACAAAAGTTATCTACCATGAGGCCCTCAACATATATACAAATTAAATGCAACCAAAAGATAGGACTATAAGTGAGAACTGCACAGTGGAATTATATAGTAATGTTAAAGCTGAACAGTAGAAGAGAAACTACATGTAATATGTAATGGAATGTGATGATATATGGCATAGACTACACGACAGTTACACCCAACCCAGTATTCCATTTAATTACTTTTTGCTGTTTTGTATGGCGAAATAGGTTAATGAGACCCCAGTCGAGAACTAGTTACTGCACTTTTTACCTTCTTCCACACACTTAGCTCGACCTATTTTCACCAAACTGGAAATATAGATACAGTCTACATCCGCTATGTCAAAATCGGTTATGTCGAATTCTCCGATTATCTCGAAGTCGAATCAAAGTCCCGTTTCAGACTCTTATCATTTTACATATAACTGGCTCTGTTTATATCGAATTTCGTTTAAGTCAAACTTCGGTTATGTCGACGTATTTTGTTCGACATAACGGATGTAGACTGTAGATACATTTATCCTCCACACATAGGAGAGTGTATTACACACACACATATATACATACATGTGTACATCGCTCGTTCTGACAGCAATCATGTTATACATTACTATATGTGACACTATTAATCAGTTGTACGCTATATAGACACTATCACTATATTGCCTACATATTAAACACGTGCGTGTGCGCGTGCGTGCGTTTTGCGAGTTATTATTATGCTCCTAACCGTAATGACTTAGGAGCTTTTCAATAGAGAAGCTAGCCCCTAATTTCAACGTTTGGCCCGCAAAGACAAAATGATCGAACAAACAATCACTTCATAGCTGGTACAGGTATATACTAGCTGACATAATAGAAAACGCACACTTTGGATACGTGTGTTTTACATGAAAAACAATAACTATATAAATATATAGTTTTAAACATTTTGGAATATGTTTAGTTGTTCAGTTTGTGTTTTGTAATAAAGATGTGATATATCTTTGATGGAATCTTTCGTATTTCGTGTTCATGTAATAATAATCATTTAATGTAGGTGTGCGTTTTCTATGTCCTCTAGTATATAATCAACAAAACGAACATAAATGAATATACATTTGTAATAACATATATACTGCATCATGCGACAGTGTTTCTTATTTTACGCAAATGAAAATATTTTATTTCCAGACGTATTCTAATTAATAATTATATATAGTTCTTCAGATATGCGCAGTTTCATTATTTCGCGACCTCAGAATGAACCATATAAAATACCTATAATTACCAGTTTCCTCGTGCCTTTAATCTATATGATCGTTTGTAGAATTAGCTTTATTCTGTATCATTGTTGGAACTTCCCCAAGGGTAAGCAAACGACACGAGATAATTGCAGTTCCACTAATAACAACACTGACAGTGTTCAGTACTGTTAGAAGAAGCAGAGACCGATTCACATTTGGATTCGATGTTACTATTAGAAACAATATCAGATTTACTATTGAATCCAATTACCATTTTACTATTAGAAACAATATCAGATTTACTATTGAATCCAATTACCATTTTACTATTAGAAACAATATCAGATTCACTATTGAATCCAATTACCATGTTACTATTAGAAACAATATCAGATTTACTATTGAATCCAATTACCATGTTACTATTAGAAACAATGCCAGATTTACTATTGAATCCAATTACCATGTTACTATTAGAAACAATGCCAGATTTACTATTGAATCCAATTACCATTTTACTATTAGAAACAATATCAGATTTACTATTGAATCCAATTACCATTTTACTATTAGAAACAATGTCAGATTTACTATTGAATCCAATTACCAGGTTACTATTAGAAACAATATCAGATTTACTATTGAATCCAATTACCATTTTACTATTAGAAACAATGTCAGATTTACTATTGAATCCAATTACCAGGTTACTATTAGAAACAATGTCAGATTCACTATTGAATCTAATGCCCATTTTACTTGCTTAGAAACAATGACACGGGTAGAGGCAAGACCAGTAGTCAAATCAGAGTAATACAGAGCTATCAACAACACCCAATAAAAGGGTAACACTAGAATGACTACACAAAGGACAGGATCCATAAAAGTAAACATAATCTGATCTGGAAACGTTCAATTAGCTGCAAATGACCATCTAGGAGCTAATAATGTGTGCGTAATCATGGTGGAATCTACCGGCACTGATAGTGGATATAGGCCAGTATAAAACGGGTTATTTGTTTCTCTATAGACGGAACTGTAGTCCAGTGGTAACACGCTGGACTGGTAATCCAGGGATCGCAGGTTCGATCCCCCGCCTGGCCCTAATAAAATTAACAGTCTTTCAGGTGGGACGTTAAACCGAGGTCTCGTGTCGGTGCTTTACACTGTGTACGTAAAAGAACCAGAGGAGACTCTGGAATGGGTCTCTGTCTGTATTATTGCACTATCCTCCAACAATCTAAAATGACTAATCTCTTCAGGAGGCGTCGCTCATTTGGGCAACCGGTAGCGACGGTAAATAAACGTAAACACACACTTATTTGTTTCTAGTTGCATCGTAGTGTGCCTCCGTTGTCGAGTGGTTAAGGTCGCTGACTTGTATACCACTGTAACTTATTATCACTGATGGTCACGGCTTCGAGCCCGCTCAGACCGTGTCTCTTTATACGAAAGAGTTAGCAGAAAGACTGTTAAGACTGGGGATCGAACCTGCGACCCCTGGATTACCAGTCCAGCGTGTTACCACTGGACTATTGATCCGTCTTATACAGGCTATACAGGCTACATCCGTTATGTCAAAGTCGATTATGTCGAATTATCCGGTTATCTCGAAGTCGGATCAAAGTCCCGTTTCAGACACTATCATTTTACATATAACTTGCTCCGATTATATTGATTTCGATTATGTCGAAGTATTTTGTTCGGTCCGACGGAATTCGACATAACGGATGTAGACTGTATATTCAGTGGACTGATTTAACCCAGTATAACCGACTATTGCAGATAACAACCTACCAATGTCGAGAGCTTACATAACTTCGACCTTTACAGGGAGCACGTTACTTTATTACATCGACTTTTGCAGATAACAACCTACCAATGTCGAGAGCCTACGTAACTTCGACCTTTACAGGGACCAAGTTACTAATTTTCATCGACTTTTGCAGATAACATCCTACCAATTTCGAAAGCCTACATAACTTTTCGAACTTTACAGGGAGCAATGCAACCCGGGTTCGATCCTCGGACCGGGAAGTATATGAGATAGTACGGTGGTCGTCAGGTCGGATAGGTGGGTTTTTTCCGGGTACTCGACCACATTAAATGTTACGCTTCCATCCGCGCCAATGAGAGTGATTAATATAAGTTGTTAAAACTTGCTTTGCAATTGTTGTAAAATAAATAAAGTTTAAACTAATCCCGAAACGATTTGTACAGTTTAACAACTGACTAACTATGAAACTCTCACGTGGTGCGACTATGTTCGGTAGGACATCTATTGACTTCATGTACATATACATGTATAGGTACCACATTGCATCGATTGTGTTCCTCATCCAAATTTCTATACACTTAAAAACAAACTGTAAGATTTCATGACCCCTAACTTATACTTGTAATAAATATGTAATAGAAGGACGATTGAAAACTCACTCTGCATAATACACACTCGGATAGTATATTGAGTGAATGTATATAAATATGTAATAGAAGGACGATTGAAAACTCACTCTGCATAATACACACTCGGATAGTGTATTGAGTGAATGTATATAAATATGTAATAGATGGACGATTGAAGACTCACTCTGCATAATACACACTCGGATAGTGTATTGAGTGAATGTATATAAATTATAAAGTGCATACTTTAGTAATTAAATGCAAGCATGTTGACAATAACATGAAACCCTGTCCAACATAATAGTATATACCACATCCCTACTGGAACATACGCGAATCATATGGGAACCAATTATTGTTACAGAATTCCAACTACGTAAATAGATTGATCTGGCCATTTCTGGATTCCAGCTCAAGCCTGTATTTCTATGCGCACACCAATGACAGCTTGGAACTAGTTCCCTGAAAACAATTGGACAATTTTAATACCTAGCAGTAATTCTTATCCCGTAAATTCCCATTCGTCCAGAAAACCCCTTTTTCAAATGAAAAAGGGCACTACACCAGTAAGGCCAGAAGAACAACAATAACCCGACCTTGACCTAGATGTCTGCTTATAGGATTCGGTCACGCACAGCATCACGACGGCGAAGAATATCTGTAAATAACGAGAGTCATTAGGTCAAGAGTGGTATAAGCCTGTCAATTTGAGTTTAGCTTATCATCATACTTGTGTTACAATGATGTTAAAGATGTCTGCCGATGTGTTCACCATGCGGTCATTCTCTGACCGACTGTATATATCCTAAGATTAGTAACACATGCGTCGTGTTGTACATGTTATTTGTGGCATCTGGTGTGGCGCGGAAGTTACTGATGGACAATTGATACTAAATATAGATCCATGGTCATTTGTTGCGTTTAAAGCAGCATAACATCGCAATAAAGGATATTTTGGGTAAAATATAAATACTAATGTGTGTGTGTTTACACAAATCGAAATAGGCGCTCAGAAACGATAAAATTCCAATACATTTAAACCGTCGTATACGCGAATTTGTTTATCAACATACGAATTATTAACACGCACAGCGCGCATGCGTGAAACAACAGAGGATCAACATATCAAGTAATTTAATCAAAAAAGACAACGTGGGACAAATGGGGACGATGCATTCCGAATGCAAACAAGTGCGGACGATGCGTTCCGGTTGTAAACAAGTGCGTGACCGACCGACTCGGAAAGTTTTATCGCAAAAACACTGTTTACCAAATGAACATAAGCATACAAAGTAGAAAGTTAGAATGTGTAGCAGCATTGCTACCCATACGTAAACATTGAATTTTTCAAATATCTTTTATTTCATACGATGTAATGCTGCTATAATATTTTATGATAATTAGTATAATCTCTTGCATAATTTATAGTGATGTTGCACAATTGAGCAGCAATGCATATTTAGCGTTTGCTATGAATAATTATGTTAAACTAAGCATACAATATGGCCAAGGAACAGTGATAATGGATGGCCAATCAGAAATACACACGTGTGTGTTGCATGCAATGACATGTACACTACTTGTAATTATTTTCAACTCTGTTGCCGTTTCGTAAGCAGTGGAAGTATAACCCTGATGCCCAGATTGACATTGGCCTAATAGAACAGCAGACTTACAAATAGAACCCGGATGCTCCAATTGACATTGGCCTACTAGAACAGCAGACTTACAAATAGAACCCGGATGCTCCAATTGACATTGGCCTAATAGAACAGCAGATCTACAAGTAGAACCCGGATGCTCCCATTGACATTGACCTAATAGAACAGCAGATCTACAAGTATAACCCGGATGCTCCCATTGACATTGACCTGTGGAACAGCAGATCTAAAAGTAGAACCCGGATGCTCACATTGACATTGACCTAATAGAACAGCAGATCTACAAGTAGAACCCGGATGCTCCCATTGACATTGACCTGTGGAACAGCAGATCTACAAGTAGAACCCGGATGCTCCCATTGACATTGACCTGTGGAACAGCAGATCTACAAGTAGAACCCGGATGCCCACATTGGCATTGGCCTAATAGAACAGCAGATTTACAAGTAGAACCCGGATGCTCCCATTGACATTGGCCTAATAGAACAGCAGGCTTACAAGTAGAACCCGGATGCTCCCATTGACATTGGCCTAATAGAACAGCAGATTTACAAGTAGAACCCGGATGCTCCCATTGACATTGGCCTAATAGAACAGCAGATCTACAAGTAGAACCCGGATGCTCCCATTGACATTGACCTGTGGAACAGCAGATCTACAAGTAGAACCCGGATGCTCACATTGGCATTGACCTATGGAACAGCAGATCTACAAGTATAACCCGGATGCTCCCATTGGCATTGGCCTAATAGAACAGCAGATCTACAAGTAGAACCCGGATGCTCCCATTGACATTGACCTGTGGAACAGCAGATCTACAAGTAGAACCCGGATGCTCACATTGGCATTGACCTATGGAACAGCAGATCTACAAGTAGAACCCGGATGCTCCCATTGGCATTGGCCTAATAGAACAGCAGATTTACAAGTAGAACCCTGATGCTCCCATTGACATTGGCCTAATAGAACAGCAGGCTTACAAGTAGAACCCGGATGCTCCCATTGACATTGGCCTAATAGAACAGCAGATATACAAGTAGAACCCGGATGCTCCCATTGACATTGACCTGTGGAACAGCAGATCTACAAGTAGAATCCGGATGCTCCCA
Organism: Archivesica marissinica; assembly: GCA_014843695.1. Lineage (NCBI taxonomy): Eukaryota > Metazoa > Mollusca > Bivalvia > Venerida > Vesicomyidae > Archivesica > Archivesica marissinica. Next base: position 23,077,771 of record CM026398.1, read on the forward strand.
TTGACATTGACCTGTGGAACAGCAGATCTACAAGTAGAACCCGGATGCTCCCATTGACATTGACCTGTGGAACAGCAGATCTACAGCAATCACCGCTTGATAAAATCGTTCGGGTTTGCTATCGTCGTCGATTGGTTGAATACATTGACAGTCTGCTACCCCATATTACGTATGTATGCTCTTTATTCACCTTAGCATATATCAGTTCATTGGCATTGGCAATCCAGATGTTTCATTCTGCATTTCCTCTATTGTTTGTTAATTGCCAAGAATTTTAAACGTTTGCGACACGAACGTGTCATCTGCATTGCATATTTGATATTGCATATCTTCATTATACAGTCGTTATACAGTCACACAAGTGTTAACGACAAGCACCGAATAAAGACGCCCAATAGTGTTGAGCTTCCGGAGGTCTAATGGATACAGTGTCCGCCGGTTAATCGAGATGTTGCGAGTTCGAGCCCTGTCAGAACAATGGTCGTGACGTCCTTGCGCAAGACTTAAATCTAAATTGCATCTCCTCTCTCCCTCATGTCGATGGATTTCATATGAAATGTCAGTTTTTTATAACTTCGGTTTTTATGTATGTATACCACGATGAAACGCAGAAAAATAACATTCAATTGTTATAACTGCAACTAATAGTTTACAACTTACAAATGTGTGTGTGGTTTACGTTTATTTATCGTCGCTACCAGTTGCCCATATGAGAGACGCCTCCTGAAGAGATTGGTCATTTTAGATTTGTTGAGGATAGTGCAATGATACAGACTGGTTCTTGTACAACACCGATACGAGACGTCAGTTTAAAGTCTCATCTGAAAGACTATTAATTTTATTAGTGTCAGACGGGGGATTGAACCTGCGATCCCTGGATTACAAGTCCAGTGTGTTACCACTGGACTACAGATCCGTCTGTGTTAAATTACAAAGAAAGTAAGTGGTCTATTTGAATCGGAACACAATACAAAAAGTCCGCGTTGAGTATGAATGAGAATAATTTTGTAATTCATTGGGTTATGAACGACGACCACGTGGGCTCAATCAGCCAATCAGAACAGGGATATTGTAAGTTGTAATTATTCAGGAATGAGATCTCGAGAGCGGTTGATCAAATGTTGTAAAATCTTGTTTCGCAATCGAGCTAAAATAAACGTGTATAACCTAAAGGACCTACATGTCGCAGACGACCATACTTTTGATCTACCAGTACAGTATAAATTCCTTTTAGCGTTCGAATGATACGGTTGTCGCGAGATCGAATATGTGAGGTTTCTCCGGGAACTCCGGTTTCCTCCCACACAAATGACAACATTTAATTTAAACTGTATTTATTTTACAACGATTGCGAAAGACCACGCGGGATTGGAAAAAGTGGGAGATTTAATAACTTATATTAATCACTCTCGTTGGCGCGGATGAAAGCGTAAATGTGGTCATTCGTGTGGGAGGTAACCGGGTTACCCGAGAACACCCACCTGTCCGATCTGGCGACCACCATACCATACCACATACTTACATTTACGCTTTCATCCGGGCCAACGAGATTGATTAATATAAGTTATTAAATCGACCACTATTTTCCAAATCCCACGGGGTCTTTGTATACAGGTTCGAGTGTATTTGTAGCATACCCTATGTCTTATTGCATTTATCTAAGTAATGTTTTATGTTGAGCAGATGCCGCACAATGTAGTGCAATGCAAAGCTAATATGTATGCCACCTATGCTTCAATAGTTCACCTTATTTTAGAATGACTGACACGTACATTATTCTCGCAATTATTCTCGCGGGACACGATCTTTCTATTTTTATCACATCGACATTATGTCAATAAGAGTGGCTTTTAGCAGTGGAATAGCATGTGTGTATGTGTGTGTTTGGTGGGTGGGAGATTAACAGTGGGGGAGGGAGAGGGGCGTAGCTGACGTTGATGTCCTGCAATATCAACATATTCATTGCTTACTTAATACATGTATTTACAAATGACAAATGTAAACAGTAAATGACCCGCGTTGTCGATTTTAGCGAAGTTGTTGCGGTCGGTTGACTAAGTCTGGAAGCTGTACGACTGGCTTTCCGAAGGTCGGTGGTTCTACCTACGTGCCAGATGCCTGAAATACTGCTCTGAAGGGGGCATCCTTGGTCTTCCTCCACCAATAATAGCCGGGGAGTCGCCATGGTGACCTAAGCTGTTTTGGCGACTTTAAACCACATATCAAAAACAATTTCCAAACCGGCTATTGTTCCTATAGAAGTATATTTTGAAATAGTAAATCAACTACAAGCATCATATCTCTATTCGCCATCTAACGGCTGTAGAATTTCACGAACAAATCGCGTTTTCCGTTTGCACGAGAAACTCGGGTAAGTAATGAAACACATAGTTGTATTGTTAGATGAGCTCAGTGTTCAATACCAATGCATACATTAAACGTGCCGTTCTTGTCAAAACGTTGTGAAACTGCGAAGTGTTATCGGGATGACGAGGACTTGGAATTCCACCCACCGGCATGTCGCGGGGACGGGTGTCCGGCATGTCGCGGAGACGGGTGTCCGGCATGTCGCGGGGACGGGTGTCCGGCATGTCGCGGGGACGGGTGTCCGGCATGTCGCGGGGACGGGTGTCCGGCATGTCGCGGGCACGGGTGTCACAAACGACCGTAACGCTATATAACCTATAGACGTTGGCTGAAATTGCGACAGAGAAATGTAAGTTAAACATTAAACATAAATATTGCTTCTACACATTCGTCCGTTTATTTTCAATCATTAAACAATGTTTTTGCGATCTACAAACACTAGAAAGTTAAATTAGGATATCAAATAATGGTTAGCCACGCTCCGGAAGCGACATTTGTTTGTGATTGAAGTCTATAGAAAACATGCATATGCACAGGTCTAAGGGGCGACACATAACGGTACATATGTATCATAACCAGTTGCTATATTAAGGATAGACACGAATTTGACCGTATTTACATTAATTCGTCATGTTTATAAACATAAGCAAATGTCGTATACGACGTTTGGATATTGGTTGAATTCATTCGGGTCTATGTCGACTATTTGAGAGAAAAAATATTTATTTTCTATGCAAGTTTTTCTTTTCTTCCAGATTTTATTTCTTCTGAATAAAATAATAATAATAATAATAATAATAAAAATAATAAAATAATAAAATAAGACTACTATTTCAAACGTTGCAAAATGGAGAAGTGTTAAATAGTACGTCATAAATTGTTTATTACCTCAACATTAATTTACAAGATACAACAGGAGTAGCAAACTTGTTTTTAATGTACTAGACCGTTTCCACTTCAATGAGAAACATCGGTGAGTTACTGCCCCTGAATACTACCTACAAGTAGATGGTCCTATTAAGTGTTTTCCTCTGTTTTTATTGTTGTTTCCTTTGCACAACATGCTAGCAATTTTATTCCACTATCGCTTCTTGAGTTTTAAGTTACTATATTTCGATTACTGCCCCTGAATACTCCCTAAAATCAGATAGTCCTATTAAGTGTTTTCCTCCGTTTTTATCGTTGTTTCCTTTGCACAACATGCTAGCAATTTTATTCCACTATCGCTTCTTATGAGTTTTAAGTTACTATATTTCGACAGATCTCATACAGTATATGCAATGGGTACTTATTTGTAAAAGAATGTTATCAGTTAATTAACACGATTTGGATATACTCACATTTATAATACCGCAACATCTGGTTAGGGAACAACAGTAAAAACAAAGGATTCTAACTAAAAGGACCTATTCACATTTTGGAATAAATCGGACTTTATCTGCCAAGGGAGGTAATAGAAAATTATGGATGTCTCTCATTGGTTACCTGTTCTCAGTTTTTGATGTTGTACGTGACTCGTGCAGCGGGGACAAGAAATATAATACACGCAATAAATACAATAACTGACCCATAATGTTCCCATGAGAGCCCACTTTATCCCCTCATATGAAATATGACCCTTAATTGGTTGTAAAATGGCACCCATGTTGCCTTATTGAATACAACATGTGAATCCTGATACCTCATTAATTGGCAAAGGATATCGTCCATATTTAAGGGTCAAAGGGAGTTCAGAAAAAAGGGGCCAATAAAGAAAGGCTATTTAAGAGGAATTAATATATGAACGCATTATATGAACAGTATTAAGTCTTCAATGAATTCACGCACCGCACCCCCATCTGTTTACACCTCGTTTGTTAGTATTAACTTGATTATAAACGACTTGGCTATAAACAATATCTAATAAGCACTGGCCTTTGATCCTATATTGATGGCATGGACTGGACATAATATAATCGAGGCTTAACATGCCCTTTATAAGATATATTGTTCAGGTTATTGTTAAAGTCTGCTATTTTCCATATAATTCTGCTATTTCTGTATTCATTTCCTGGAATCTGTTTTAAGACTAGTTAATTCTAATGAGCACGTAATTATAGGTGCATTCATGTTTGAAATCCACTGATAGTAACTGTTGAAGGCGGTTCTAAAGTGTCAAAGGATGATATTAATAACTGTAATTATCGCGATATAATCCTCATAAATGTACATGCATACTGAGCGTCCGTGGTCGAGTGATCTAGCGCACCGTTGTTAGAACTCGATTTTCAGCGTCATCACTAGAGCCGGACGTTCGCCTCCCTATATAGTAACTGTTGCAGTTATAACTGTGGAAGTTGTGATAGCGCAGTGGATGCGCATTCGCGTCAGGTGCGAAAGGTCCGGAGTTCGAGCCCCGCTGGAGCCGTTACGAGTTCGAGCCCCGCTGGAGCCGTTACGAGTGTGCCCTTATATAGGCAAGGCATTTAAATTCCACACTGCCTCTTCTCTCTCCTTCATGGCGATGGATTCCACCAGGAATGAGGTCTCGAGAGTTGAAAGAACTTGTTTCGCAATCGAGCTAAAATAAATTTGTATAAACTAAACTAGAACTTGATTTTCAGCATCATCGTCAGAGCCGGAAGTTGAAGCAGACGCTAAAGGGTCAAAGGGTGATATTAATAACTGTAATTATTGCGATATAATCCTCATAAATGTGAATACTCAGCCTCCGTGGTCGAGTGATCTAGCGCATTGTTGTTAGAACTCGATTGTCAGCGTTCAGAGCCGGAAGTTCGCTTCCCTTTCGGGGACACGTATGCTTTATGTGAGAAAGTTGTCGATCGCATGCAGAGGTTCCAAACTTGAGGACTGGTTTCTACCCAGGAAATGTGGGTGGTTGTTTCTCTACTGTGTACGCATCTCGCCATCCATGTCATGCTGTGTTATTTAACAAATACATAGAGTTGCTTGTAAATGCGTGCGTGTTTTACGTTTGTTTATCGTCGCTACCGATTGCCCATATGAGCGACGCCTCCTGAAGAGATTAGTCATTTTTAATTTTTGGAGGACAATGCAATGATACAGACAGAGACCCATTCCAGAGTGTCCTCTGGTTCTTTTACGTGCACGATGTACAGCACCGACACTAGACCTCAGTTTAACGTCCCATCTGAAAGACTGTTACGTTTAGACTAATCTCTTCAGGAGGCGTTGCTCATATGGGCAACCGGTAGCGACGATAAATAAACGTAAAACACACACGTTAGTATTACTTCATTCGGCTATCTTCATTGCTCCAAACTCGGATCATAACAGCAACGGAAATCAATGTGCGTACAACACTTTTAACATGTTTTATTAATATTGCTGGCATATTAAAACGTGACATTCACATACAACGCAGTTTCATTGAGCCGTTACGATTGTGCCCTTAGGCAAGGCATTTAAATTCCACATTGCCTCTTCTCTCTCCTTCATGGCGATGGATTCCATCAGGAATGAGGTCTCGAGAGCGATTAATATAAGTTGAAAGAACTTGTTTCGCAATCGAGCTAAATTAAATTTGTATAAACTAAATAAAATACGCACCAAACGAGAATACAGAATGTGCCACGTGCAAATGACATTTCATGACAACCACGACCTACTCCTCATACATTACGATCGTACCCTTAGGCAAGGCATTTAACTTAATCACCTTAGTTTTTAATATAATTATGTGTATTACCTATGCATCTTAGAACGTTCGCTCACATTGTTAGCCTGCGGCGAGGGTAAATAAGCTCAATCATAATCGCAAGGCATTATAATTCCACATTGCTTCTTCTCTCTCACTCGTGGTGACGGATTCCATCAAGAATGAGGTCTCGCGAGTGATTAATATAAATTGTATGAACTTGTTTCGCAATCGAGCAAAAATAAATTTATATAATACTTGGTTTAATCAAATTAAGATTGAACCTTTTACCTACGACCAAATAACAATTTCTATGCGTATGAATATCATTGGAACTATTTTCAGACTCCCAAACTATTTAAGCGAAGGCACCATGCGTGTGCAATCTTTTATCGATTCCACATACATTGAATGAGGTAGCCATTTTTTTATTTTATAAATTTTAATTTAATGCCCTTTATCTACCTTTAGATGCATTCAAAAGCCCTCCCCTCCCACCACAATATAGATACCCCTTGCTTTCGGTGTGTTATATATGTTCAGTTACGAGGACGAAGAAGTAGGTCCCCTAGATGTCATGGCTGAGTGATATTCCATCTGAAAGATGTCATACAGACAATACCGACTCTTATGCATATGATATAGTCTTTGTGTATAAACTCGAAGTGGTTAAGAAATATTTAGAAGGAACTGGACATATTCAGAAGAGTCAACATATACTAGTGAAAACGAACAGATGGACTAATAATGCGTATTATAGCATAAATATATATATTGCTGCCGGTAACGGAGCAACTGATCACTTATACTATTAATATTCACATTCGTTTAAATGATATAATATTAATATATCACCAGCCATGGCCAATATTTGCCAATACAATAAAACTAAAATATAATTAATTAAACGTTTATATTTGTTGGGTTATTTGTCTCTAGGTAAACTGTTATTAATGATATAAATCAATCTTAAGGGAATGGCACATTAAAAGTTAATTCTTTATTCGATATACTCATACCTTTCACCACATACAGCTGTTTGTGTGTTTTACGTTTATTTATCGTCGCTACCGGTTGCCCATATGAGCGACGCCTCCTGAAGAGGTTAGTCATTTTAGATTTTTGGAGGATAGTGCAATGATACAGACAGAGTCCCAGTCTCCTCTCGTTCTTTAACGTGCACGGTGTACAGCACCGACACGATACCTCGGTTTAAATTCCCATCTGAAAGATGTTTATTAGGGTCAGACGGGGGATCGAACCTGCGATACATGGATTATCAGTCGAGCGTGTAACCACTGGACTACACATCCGTCTGTCCACAACGTTGTGCTATATACATGCACGCTATATACGAATATACGTCAAATAAAATATTATTTCTTAGAAATGTCCTACTGAACAAGTAGCGTTTTATTGGCCTGCATAATTAATTATATTGGAATATATTGTAACACTACACTCGTGATCAAATCATTCTTGCTTTCATGCTAAATGTCAAGGCTACCAATAAACTTAATAAAGACATGATTGTGTTAAACGTTCTTAACTAATTATTTAAATCCGAAACCATTTCGAATGCTCCAGAATAATATATGTGTTATTTGGTTTGTTGACTGTGGCGTCCGTGGTCCAATGGTAGAGCGTCGGATTTGGAATCGAACGGTCCGGGTTCGATACACAGTCAGGCCACGTATGTAGTGTCATTGAGCAAGGCACCTCACACACATATCTCTGCTTAGTACTGGTTAATCGCATGCCCAGGAAAACATGTCTAGGTCCCCACAAGGGGTTTGACATTAATGGTACATACATACATATGAGTATATAGTGCCGACCAGGAGTGGTATTCACCGGATCTCAGACGGATCTGTAGTCCAGGGGTAACACGCTGAACTGGTAATCCAGGGATCGCAGGTTCGATCCCTGTCTGACCGCAATAAAATTAACAGTCTTTCAGATGGGACTTTAAACCAAGGTCTCGTGTCGGTGCTGTACACCGTGCACGTAAAATAACGAGAGGAGATTCTGGAATGGGTCTCTGTCTGTATCATTGCACTATCCCCCAACACTTTAAAATGACTAATCTCTTCAGGAGGCGTCGCTCATATGGGCAACCGGTAGCGACGATAAATAAACGTAAAACTGCGGCTGGCAATAAATCGAATGGTGGGGTTCGTTTGGTCCAGGGAACTGGTCGCTCAACTGCACCCGAATGCATAGTAGGTCACGGTGATTGCCACTGGTGGTTGAACCTGGCGCTGTACTATTGGGGGTGCCAAAAGTGGATTTGTGTGCTGTTTGACCTGCATTAGCGCGGACAACATATCTGGCGTTAACTGCACAGATACCAGCTGGTTGGGGTTTTGAGCTATGTCATCTTCCTTATATATACTTGTGTATAAATTGGTCAGCGGATCTTCTTCATCTGTCACTGTCGATACCTGTTCCTTGAAGGTTAGGGCCCTGACTACTTGCCCGTTATTGTTTCTGCATTCATTAGTTTATTATAAAACGATATTCATTAGAGAACTTTTAACGTATTCACTGTGACTTATTCACCACTTCCTTGGCCATATCTTGTTCTATCAAATATCAGCACACAAAGTCTGAATAGAATTGTTAAGAATACCGTCTTATTCAATGAGTTCAACGTTATCATACATCGCATTTGATTCAGCGTCCCCTATTAACTATATATTATTACAATACAGTCGTTTAATTAGCGTATATCCTTGCATACAATATATATTTTAGTAACATGTCTTCCTGTTGCCTACATTACAAACTAGTAATACTGATTTATTGTTTCTTTAGTTTCTTTGCAGCACAGAGCGCCCACTTTGCAGGGTTGGTTCCCTCGTACAACTTCAACTTGTCGCGATGAACAACTCGTTCAGCACCCTTTCTGTCCAGCTGGATTACAACATTGATCAAGGAACGCTTGACCTTTATCACATATGGACCGTCAAATGCCTTTTCCAGCGTTGGTGTTACCCCTACTTTCCTGGTCTCATGGAGACATCATACGAGGTCTCCAATGTCGTATTTGGTGAAGGATAGCTTTGCGTCATATATTTCCTTACTTCGCTGTGCCGTTGTTCCTAGGTGCTTCATTGCCACTTCATGAGCACGCAACATCCTATCTTTCAACTGCTGTACATGACTACAGTAATCTGGTACTTCGGTTCCTGCACCACAATGTTTATATCCTAGTTCTGCTGACACACAAGGCTCGATCCCACCCTCGGGAACCAGGGAATTGCACTTCACCATTACGCCTTTCTTCAGCTGGTCTTCAATTGACATATGTCCGTCCTCGTCATAGGCTAACAGGACTCTCCTCGGATGTTGCTTCTCGGGGTAGGCATCACCTGTCTGTTCGATTAAGTCCGTTAGTACAATGTCCCCAATGTTTCTTTGTATTTCGCTAGGGGACCACCGGTGGTATCTCGCCTCTCAGCTGTCAAGTCTACTGAAGATCTGGCGATCAGAGACTTGAGATGCTGGGGGGGGGGGGTACCCCGATACTTTAGCCGTATGAGGTGGACCTTGTTTTACACCGCGGTCTGTGTTGGCAGAAACTCGTCGAGCTGACGCATAATTATGTTCATCCTCTTCGTACTCCTTGCCGTGTACGACACTCGCTACTCTCTCTATCCTTTCTGCTCTACCGATCTCGGTGTCTTGCTTCAGTACCATGTTTGTTGAATATGGATTTAGCACTCGGACCTTACATGTAGTTGTCCTATTAACGTTCACAAGGGTAGGAGCCATCATCAACTGTTATATTTGTTTAACAGCTATTTCGAATTGCATTAGTTATCTTGTTTCTTTGCAGGTACAAAATAGACTAATACAATAAAGATGATACTTTAACATTCGTTAGCTTAGTTTATAATGAATATGGCCTTTGTACATCATACACTACTAGAATACACCACTCACTGCTGGATTACACTACCCACTGCTGGAAAACACTACTCGTACATTCCACACTGCTCACTGCCAGAAAAGCAGAAAAAGATAGAACAAATATTTTTATTATTTTATTCAAAAATTTACATTTGCACATCATACACTACTATAATACACCACTCACTGCTGGATTACACTACCCACTGCTGGAAAACACTACTCGTACATTCCCTCCCCACTGCTCACTGCCAGAAAAGCAGAAAAAGATAGAACAAATATTTTTATTATTTTTATTATTTTATTCAAAAATTTACATTTGCACATCATACACTACTATAATACACCACTCACTGCTGGATTACACTACCCACTGCTGGAATACACCACTCGTACATTCCCCACTGCTCACTGCCAGAAAAGCAGAAAAAGATAGAAAAAATATTTTTATTATTTTTATTATTTTTATTTATTTATTTTTCGAAATTTGGCATATACACATCATTCACTACTAGAATACATAACTCACTGCTGGATTACACTACTCACTGCTCACTGCTAGCAGTACAGCAGTACACTGCTCACTGCCAGCAGTACAGCAGTACACTGGCAGTACACTGCTCACTGCTAACTTCACTCACATCAAACAATGACTTATTTACAAATAAATACGTGTTGCACACGTCTAATTTGCATTCGTTCCAGACACCGTGATATTATCATAAACATATATGTATCGAAACTAGACTATCATTTGAATAGGCCATGCGTGAAAACGAATATGTAATGATGATAACATACTAAATTACATGTCTGTCATCTTGTTTTGTCCGATTTCGCATTCGATTTTTTGTTTCTTTTTGTTGTTGTTGTTGTGGTGGTGGTTGCTTATTCGGGGGGGGGATAGTCTCAGCAACAGCCTAGGCCATCCTGGTAATGACCTCCGAGTGCCCATCCGAGCTGTATTTCATGCACGGACGGAGACCGGGTAAAACCACCGACCCTTCCGCAAGCCAGCTGGTCAGCCGGACAACCGCTGGTGGTGTCGAATTGTGTCACGTGAGGAAGCTATCCATAAAAATGAAAAAGTTGGCAGTTTCTTACGGAGGTTGGTGCACCCAAGTACTGGTTGACCGCTGGAGCCTGCCCAGGAAAGGTGTTGTTAGGTAAACTGCCCGCCGCCGATATAGCCCAAAATGGTGCTGATGCAGGAGTAAAACCCGAAATATAACATAACATAATTCCTCCACGAGCGAGCATAAACAACAGAAATAACTAAAATAACCTAACAAAGAAGCAAACGACTATAACATACTCGACAAGTTGACAAAGTTGCCATTATCAATATATCGCGATCCATGGTTAATTAATCAATGTCGCTGTTTCTTCACAGTTATGCTATGTAAATATATAATGCTCTCCGGTGATGGAGGCCGTAACAAAGTATATATGTATAATTATGCTCCTGTTGGCATGGTTACCAAATATATGGATAGCAAAGTATCACAATGTAATACAAAAGTGAGGCGTTAAACCGAGCTCTCGTGTCGGTGCTTTACACCGTGTACGTAACATAACCAGAGGAGACTCTGGAATGGTTCTCTGAGGAGGCGTCGTCGCTCAAATGGGTAGCCGGTAGCGACGATAAATAAACATAAAACACACAATTTACAGGAGCTCGTTTTCAGATTTTCACGAACTTTATAATGCATTTTTGGTTTTAGAATCCAGACCAAATACAAAACTAGACCCGACATTTCTTAAGAATACAAATATGTTTTGGTATGCACAGCTCTATATCATGACACGGTACACAGTACTAACGTGCATACGAACTGGTTTGCGGAAGGTCGGTGGTTCTACAAGTACACCCGTCCGTGCCGGAAATACTCGGGTGTACACTCAGGGTGTTCCTCCACCAATAACAGCTGGATATCCGCAATTTGACCTAAGCTGCCGGTGCGACATTAAACCTCAAAACAAGCAGACACAATTAATATACACCATTCAACTCTCAATAGATACACTGGAAACTTCACAACTATAAAAAAAACCAGTGTTTTTAACCAAGTTAGTGCAAGTAAAAACAACGGAACCCGGGGGAATACTCAAATGCATATCGTTTTTTTTTCTTCTATCGATCTATGTGCTCTGTTTTTCTTGCAAACTAATTAGAATTGGTAACCAGGGCACTGTGCCCGATCAATAGGTCAATTGATGACGCCGCGTGACCCACATTTCCCCTTTTCCGATATGGCTGGTTCCACTCTCTGCCAACATGATGAAAAGGCATGAGAAAAAAAAATCACTAATGAAAAGTGAACTTGTTCCGTTTTTATGACAGACTGAATGTGGGTCAGTTAATGCCGAGAGTCATTATGTGAAGTGCATGAAGTTTAATTTTTAGACTTGTAATGTCAGTGTGCTCATGGGACGGAACGTGCATTGTGCTATAGTCTGTCCCATCTACGCGCGGACGGCATTTCTTTAGTCCATATTATAAAGTACTTGCACACATATTATACCATCATTTTAAATCGGTAGAATTTCGTATGGATATCATACTATAATAATAATAATAATAATAATAATAATAATAATAATAATAATAATAATAATAATAATAATAATAATAATAATAATAACTTTGTTTAACGAGAGAATTATATAGAAGTCAATCTACCACGAGGCCCTCAACAAATTAAAACATGAAATAGCATAATGAAACATGTAAACAGTAACCACTAAAACGTTCAAAGGAAATACGATATAAGCTGCAAGAACTAATACTTCTAACAGTCTTTCAGATGTCTGGGACGTTAAACCGAGGTCTCGTGTCGGTGCTTTACACCGTGCACGTTAAAGAACCAGAGGAGGCTCTGGACTGGGTCTCTGTCTGTATCATTGCACTATCCTCCAAATTCTAAAATTACTAATCTCTTCAGGATGCGTCGCTCATATGGGCAACCGGTAGCGACGATAAATAAACGTAAAACACACACACTTATATTCATGTATAATTGTAAAGTATCAGTTTATTGGGTTATTGATCTGTTCTTTGCACCACCTGATATATAAAACTTTGAGGTGTGGAACAGAATGAGCTGTTTTGATGTGATAAGGGAGGAAATTCCACAAGTGTCACCCTGAATATAAGAAAGATTGTCTAAAATGTTCAGTAGTTGGCTTAGGAGGATAACGTTTGAGATTGGAGGATGATCGCAAGTTTTCATTTCGAACATCGGAAGTAAATCTGAACGACTCTTGCAGATAGACAGGTGCTAGGCCATTATGCGTTTTAAACATTAAGACTGCTTTTTGAAAGCTAACCCTTTCTGGAAATGTCATCCAATTGAGAGTTGAGAACAGTTCGGAAGAAGGAGTGTAAAAGTCGTTGTCAAGAATTAGTCTTGCAGCTCGTTTTGGGAATCTAACTATTTTATCTTCTAAATATGCATTACAATTCTCCCAAATGTCACCACAGTAGTCTAGACTGGTGACACGTAGGAATTAAAAAAACACCTTGCGCATGTGCATAGAAATGGTTGGTTTAATTCGAGACATTAAATATAAGAACGAATTACATTTCAGATAGCATTATCAATTCGAGAGTTCCAAGACAGTGTATTTTGTCTATTGTTATGCCAAGAAGTTTATCTTACAAGTTACAAGATATTTAAGATAATTAAAATGAATAGTACGAGCACGAGCAGTAATGCAGATATGGACGGGCACACGAGTAGAACCACCGACCTACCACAAGCCAGCTGGGTAGCTTCCTCACTTGAAAGAAGTCGACACACCCATTGAGATTCGAACCATCAACGGTGAGGGGCACGTGATTTGAAGTGAACGACCTTAACTACTCGACAACTCCCTTAAATTAATAAATAAATAGATCACATCTGCTTTAATGGGCACACTATGTACACTTAGCCTATATTAGTACACGTGGTCATGCACTTAGCCTGGGTTCCAGTTTTTCAATTTTACACTTTTTAATTTCTGGCAAAATGGCATGATCAGAAACTCAATACGGCCCACTTAATGATCTCGGTATTATACTATATTTATATGACTGACTAAGTAAAATATATCAACGCCTGTTTCCAGGCTATCATGCACTTACTAATGTGAAGATATTGCGCTCATTGTTTTCTCTGGTTGTGTAGCGACAAAGCCATTAGACGGTCATTTCCTTGGGTTCGCGTCGTTTCCCCCTTAAAAGACGGTCTGACATATAGTGTACGTACAGACGCTAGAAGACGTAGGAAATATTCAACATAACACGAGCTATTAACGAGAACTCAACTTTATATGGAAGGACCACTTAGTTTATACAAATTTATTTTAGCTCTTATATTAATCACTCTCGAGACCTCATTCCTGATGGAATCCATCGCCACGAGGAAATGTGGAATTTAAATGCCTTGCCTAAGGGCATAATGGTAACGGCTCCGGTGGACTTTCGCACATGAAGCGAGCGCTCTACCACTGCGCTATCACGTCTTCCACAGCTTCAGTATTATGATTGTATTCTTGATTTCAGTCTCATCAATGAACAGTATAATAATCATAAATACAAAATATAGTTTACATATTAAAAAGTACATTGCTATTCAATTCAGAGTAATAAGACACAATGTATCTATACATCTATCATCTGTAACATAATATTATTGCAATACTATAATTATATACACGTGATAACTACTAGACTGGGTTCCAATCTGTCGATTTGTCACTTTTTAACTTCTTGCAAAATGACATCACCAGAAACTCAATACGGACCAATTAATAGTCTCGGTGTTAAAATATATTTATTTGACTGACCAGGCAAACTATATTGACACCTGTTCCCATGAGATAAAGCTGAAAAACAAAACCAAAAAGCTGAACAAAACGTATTAAGATGAAATGGAAGGAAATATACTGAAAGCAAAATAGGCACTATACTGCGCAAACTAAAACTGTTTTAAAGGATCAAATCAGATTGGGATTAACCTAAATAAATCTAAATAAATCTAGGAAATGTTTTACAAGTGTAAGAAAATATAAAGACGACATAAAACAATGAATAGGCATTATTTACAAAGATAAGAGGAACGTCGTTGTAAAATACTAAAACAGGTTTTGGCAGCTAATCTAATAATGAGTGTATTTGTGAATATGAACTTAAGTTGTTCTAGTAGACATATTAACACAACCAGGTTGTATAATAATAATAATACTGATATATAACATTAAAGACTTTATTTTACGAGAGTACTCATTTATCAAAAGTTAATCTACCACGAGGCCCTCAACATATATACAAATCAAATGATAGAATTTTTATAAATGAAAACTGTATATTGGAATTATATAATAAAGTCTTTATTATTATTCTTCTTCTTCTTATTATTACAACAATCTGTTGATACTTGTATACATTTTATCTATGTCACAATGTACAACATTTCCAAAAGTCGTGGTTGATCATCTGCCGGCTCCATATCACCTATGGGGGAGGACGTAAACTAATGTTGTCAGAACTTGTTGTCCAACCCTTTTTGCCTGTATTTCCTTGTATATATGGATACTTGTGTAGAATGTGTTGATTATATATATGTATAGAGCAAATACAATATTATTAAACTAAGGTGATATATGGTTACTAGAATCCTGTTAATATATCTATTATTAATATCTTAGATATACTGATATAGATACTATATGTGTGAGAGTTGGGGAGGGTCAATGCACCCATGGATTGGGAAGGGTGGTCAATGCACGTGTGGGTTGGGAAGGTGGTCAATGCACGTGTGGGTTGGGAAGGGTGGTCAATGTACGTGTTGGTTGGGAAGGTGGTCAATGTACTTGTGGGTTGGGAAGGTGGTCAATGCACTTGTGGGTTGGGAAGGTGGTCAATGTACTTGTGGGTTGGGAAGGGTGGTCAATGCACATGTGGGTTGGGAAGGTGGTCAATGTACTTGTGGGTTGGGAAGGTGGTCAAT
>CM026398.1:23094706-23279040 GCA_014843695.1 Archivesica marissinica
GTCAAGTAACCTGATAACGGGACTATTGTAGTCTCTCTGTGTTTTACCTTTTTTCAAAATAGAACAATATGTGTGTTTTACGTTTATTTATCGTCGCTACCGGTTGCCCATATGAGCGACGCCTCCTGAAGAGATTAGTCATTTTAGATTTGTGGAGGATAGTGCAATGATACAGACAGAGATCCATTCCAGAGTCTCCTCTGGTTCCTTTACATGCACGGTGTACAGCACCGACACGAGAACTCGGTTTAACGTCCCATCTGAAGGACTGTTAATTTTATTAGGGTCAGACGGGGGATCGGACCTGCGATCCTGGATTACTAGTCCAGCGTGTTACAGATCGGTCTGTAAAAATAGAACAAGAAAAAACTGGTACATATAAATATGTAATAGAAGGACGATTGAAAATTCACTCTGCATAATACACACTCGGATAGTGTATTGAGTGAATGTATATAAATTATAAAGTGCCTAATTTAGTAATTAACTGAAAACATTCTGACAATAACACGAAACCCTCTTCAACATAATAGTATATGGTCAGACGGTGTTATTGATATGGTGGTCTGGGATTGGTTGAAAAAGTGTAGGGAAGCCCTTAAGAGTTATTGATACATGAACTGATTGGCTGAGTAGGTATTGTCACAAATATTGAAAATGACTTCTAAATATTAAAATACAATATATGAGCTGCATTTTGGAATATTTAAAAATATTTGCAGACTATTTGGTGACAAATAAACAGCATATTATAAATGCAGGTGTCAGTGCAACATTCACCACCAAATTACCTTCAGAGTAGGGGGTGGGTGCCTTTAGTGGGAAATATAAAAAAACGCAATCGGTCAACCCCATTGAAATTTGACATTTTCCTGTGGCTCAAAGGCCATTCTGTTGAAAACTACTCTCTTTTGTGCCAAACTATTTTTGGGGAAACTCTAATGGCACTGTGTGTTATAATGGTGGCCTATGGAAATTGCAATAGCGGTGTCTGACCATATACCACATCCATGCTGGAGCATCCGCGAATCATATGGGAACCAATTATTGTTGCCGAATTTCAACTACGTAAATAGATTGACATACCTGGCCATTTCTGTGTTCCAGCTCAAGAATGTATTTTTATATGCACACACCAGTGAAAGCTTGGAACTAGTTCCCTGAAAACAATTGGACAATGTTAATACTCTAAAACGAATACATAGCAGTAATTCCTATCACATAACTTACCATTCATACAGAAGAAAACCAACAAATTGTGTTGCAACTGTTCAGACGGATATGAATGCCTAGGCGATATCTTGCTGACATTTCGAAGTCATACGCCAATTATATTATGTCTAGAAGCAGCTTCCGATAGTATCTCTGCAACCTTGAGCATTCAGAATCACACACAATAACTCTGTCAGTTCAACTTTAAATCGGCTACGTTGCCACCGAGGCAACGAACTTTGCTGTTCTCTCTCTCTCTCCTCTCTCTCTCTCTCTCTCTCCCTCTCAAATCCTGCGTCATTTGGTGATGGTCAAGGATTGGAGGTGTTCTGTAAGCATGTCAACCGGATTGTATTGGTCATTCTTTGCTTTGTTTTCGTAATTTGGTGGGATACTTGCAACTAGGGCTGTTGCAATAATAATAACAATAACGAATTTATTTAACGAGATAACTCATTTGAACAATTAAGTCAATCTACCATGCATGAGGCCCTGAAAAAATAAAAACATGAAATAGCACAATGAAACATGTATACAATGACCAGTAAAACTTTCATAGGAAATAAGATATAAGCTGCAAGAACTAATACGTATATTCATGTATAATTATAATGTTAACGGTCTATTCTTTGGACGTTTATATACTCAATTCCAAAATAAAGTGTGCACTTTTGAATTTAGAATATTTCACTATTTAGAAGACGTATCGGTTAGAAATTTCGCACAGTATACCTCAAGTATATTTGTCATCGATCAATTGCATAATCTACCACGTGGTTTGCAAATAATGTCAGTCCAGTCTGTGAGACTTGATTTCGCATGATTTGCACGTGCAGCCCGAGGAAAATATACATGTCACCGGAAACTTGTATTAGTGTAATCCTTATGTCTTACATAACGGTTAAATCACATTTGAGTTCACATTGGTACACAACGAACATGCCTAGATTGAGCGAAAATCAACGTATCCAAGCATTGACAATGCTTGCCCCTGGTGACAACGTCACTGACGTGAGTAGGGCGTTATGGTGCCACAGAAACACTAGTATTCGCTTGCGCCAACGGTTCCAACAAACAGGTGGTGTAGCAGATCGCCGAAGAACCGGTAGACCAAGAGTAACGAATCGGCAAACGAAATCACAGAACACAAAAGTGCACACTTTATTTTGGAATTGAGTATAGTATCATTGGCCAGCAAACCGCTTTTGACTTTGATTATTTTCGTTTGTGAAAGCTGTCTAACCCATTTGGCTTCAAATAATAGTCTGGGCTGGGTAAACTCCGGGATCAAGACTTTACGTTGAAAGTCGCTTACTTACAGTGCCGTCGGGCGGCGGGAAGACAGTAAAAACACAACACATTTAATTTAATGACTTGTATACATACCACTGTAACGTATCATCACTGATTGTCACGGGTTCGAGCCCCGCTCAGACCGTGTCTCTTTATATGAAAACGTTGGCAGTTTCTTACGGAGGTAAAGGCACCAAGTACTGATTAACCACTGGAGCCTGCCCGGGAAATGTGTTGTTAGGTAAACTGCTCGTCGCTCAAATGGGCAACCTGACCGGTAACGACGTTAAATAAACTTAAATATAATAATAATATGACAAGAAATGACACAACTAGAGCATGTTTGACATGTATACAGCCTTGTTATACTTTATTACATCCATAATTGTCGGGTAGTCCATTTTTACCCAATTTGAATTATACAAATAGAATGGTTATACCGAATTGTTATTCGTATTAAAAAAGATATCATTATATTTAACTTTAATCTCGATGCTACATCTATATGTTGATCACATTATAATCATATGCTGCACTTTATTCTTATATTATGTTGTTTATGTTGTTTATGTTGTTTATGTTGTTTATGTTGTTTATTTGATGAGGTTGTATATTATGGAAGCTGATCATACCTTTAATGAAAACACAGGAAGTCGTGATAGCGCAGTGGATGCACGTTCGCTTCAGGTGCGAAAGGTCCGGAGTTCGAGCTCCGCTGGAGCCGTTACGATTGTGCCCTTAGGCAAGGGATTTAGATTCCACGTTGCCTCTTCTCTCTCCCTCGTGGCGATGGATTCCATCAGGAATGAGGTCTCGAGAGTAATTAATATAAGCTATAAGTTATAAGAACTTGTTTCGCAATCGAGCTAAAATAAATTTGTATAAACTAATTAAATCACTGTCGTGACGTCATAATGTTGTACTTGCTGTCAAAAGGCCAGCGTATTATATTAAATCCTACGCGTAAATGTACGAAATTAACAATTTAAGTTAGTAGGATCGTGTTATATAAGTGTGTGTTTAAGTAAGATATATGCCTCAAACGGATCCAATTTGTAAACTATTTGTACTGTCATCGGCGCTACGCGCCTCACACAGTCCAATATTTTACATATTGAATAGTTTGAGACTTATATAT
The DNA here is from genome assembly GCA_014843695.1 of Archivesica marissinica. NCBI lineage: Eukaryota > Metazoa > Mollusca > Bivalvia > Venerida > Vesicomyidae > Archivesica > Archivesica marissinica. The sequence goes on from CM026398.1 coordinate 23,098,350, forward strand.
ATCATATACATAAAAGTTATCTTATCTCATGTATTGCGGCCAACTCAACATTAAAATGTGATAAAATTCAACGATATGACTTCATTTCCTTAGTTACCATTCTGTATTGTCATGTATTAATTGGAAATTGTACTCTCATATACTGTAATATGATGTAGGAACATGGTCGTATCGTATGTTTTATGTGGTGGGGGTGGATAGGGGCGGCGTGGCGTGGCGAGTGGTTATGGTCGTTGACTTCAAGTCATTTGCCCCTCACCGCAGTATAGGTTCAAATCCCACTGGAGGTGTCCACTTCTTTATTTATAGAAGGCTTACAGATAGTCGATGGTTCTACTCGGGTGCCCGTACGTGCACGAACTACTACTCGGAGGGAAATGCAATTATGACGTAGGTTGTTTGTGCAATTATACGTAGGTTATTTGTGCAATTATGACGTAGGTTGTTTGTGCAATTATTCGACGACTGATCCACTCATATGTATCCTTCGCCTAAATGAAGGGGTTACGGGTTATTGTGTGTGGCTGCGTCTGTGCATGTGTATGTCTGTATGCTTGTGGACGGAATACTGCCAAATGTTGTTGATGATCTAGAAGGAAATGGTCCAATGGAAGAACTCGGTTACGTTGACAAGACAGGGCAGGACAGGGCAGGGCAGGGCATGGCAGGTCAGGGCAGGGCAGGGCAGGGCAGGTCATGGCAGGGCAGGGCAGGACAGGACAGGACAGGACAGGACAGACTATGTTATTGTCGTAAACCATACACAGTTGCTTGACACATATATACAGTACATGTATAACACATGGTATGATGATCAATCCGCATAGCTTGATATTCAAACACAACAAAAGTTCTAATATCCCAAATATCTATTACGTTACCTTTAAACTAAGTTCATTATGCTACTCTTTTTTTAGATACATTAATACAGTAGCACCATATAATATACCATATACAGTATAATCATAGCACTATATAATATACCATATACAGTATAATCATAGCACTATATAATATACCATATACAGTATAATCATAGTACCATATAATATACCATATACAGTATAATCATAGCACCATATAATATACCATATACTGTATAATCATAGCACCATATAATATACCATATACAGTATAATCATAGCACTATATAATATACCATATACAGTATAATCATAGCACCATATAATATACCATATACAGTATAATCATAGTACCATATAATATACCATATACAGTATAATCATAGTACCATATAATATACCATATACAGTATAATCATAGCACCATATAATATACCATATACAGTATAATCATAGCACCATATAATATACCATATACAGTATAATCATAGCACCATATAATATACCATATACAGTATAATCATAGTACCATATAATATACCATATACAGTATAATCATAGTACCATATAATATACCATATACAGTATAATCATAGCACCATATAATATACCATATACAGTATAATCATAGCACCATATAATATACCATATACAGTATAATCATAGCACCATATAATATACCATATACAGTATAATCATAGCACCAAAAAACCAAACACCATATAATATACCATATACAGTATAATCATAGACCATATAATATACCATATACAGTATAATCATAGCACCATATAATATACCATATACAGTATAATCATAGCACCATATAATATACCATATACAGTATAATCATAGTACCATATAATATACCATATACAGTATAATCATAGTACCATATAATATACCATATACAGTATAATCATAGCACCATATAATATACCATATACAGTATAATCATAGCAATTTGTATTGTATTATCTTTTAACGATTATTGGGGGACTTCCCGTCGTCCTAGTGTGTGGATGAACACCCACCAACTAAGCAGACCCAGGAAGTTTGAACAATCGTAGCACGTAATGCAAAGTTCTACGTACATATTAATTAAACAATTCAGTTAGAATAATGTGGAGGCTGCACACATCTTGACCGATTTATCCCAAAAATATCACAGTCACCCCCTGATAGACAAACCCTATATATACCCACAACGTATCATCAGATTCCATCAACAGCCTATTGCTTTATCCTGTTCCCAATGTCAAGTACAAATGCGGTGAGTGCTCCTCTTCTATGGTTAATGTTACGATGCTGAACTATTTCACGTTTTTATCCTCGCTACGGGAATATTTTACCATTGTAACTTAGCGCTGCTTTTATCGTCCGACGCTAACTAGGTCATTGCCCAGACGGAATGTGTTTTATTGGTAATGGGCGAAACAATGAAATCTTAACTCGGTCAGTGACCTTTAGCAAGATTCAGCTATCTTCCACAAAGAGTTGATTATCTGTGATAAGGTCCCAGATTCATTGTTGTTAATTCTAGAGATTCAACAGAGTTAACCTCAATTTACTTCGTGAACAATACAGGCACCGACCGTACTTGATCGCATTTATTGATCAGAAGTTTGGGGATTTGCATCCTTATGAAGCTTGCTAAATGTATTATCAAGCTATTGTGCTCCAGGTAATCAATTTGTTTTTCTAAGAACTTCAGAAATATGAACACTGCGGTGAAATTATGGATCATACGTTGTTTGAACAAGCAAAACAGTAAACGATCAGCTGCCCTGTTTTGTTGGTCACGTTCTTATCTGACAGAGAGCGCGCCTCATTAAGCGGAGCACTAAACTGACTTTCCCAGCATGCCCGTTGATCTTGTTTCCTGTTTGTTCCACGGAAATGTCAACATTGATATGGTTAATTGAGCTTTTTTACTATCATACGCCTTAATTCACGTGTCTGTCCGCATTTACAGGAAAGTTATTCTCGCTTGAGGATACCCTTTTAAGATAATCATTGTTCTGCTTATTTAGTGAAGCATGATGTTTACATGGGATGCCGTAAATAACCTCTTTATATTAAGAGACTGTAACTGTTCGCCCATGTGCTTTGCTGTGGTAATGGCCATGACCACTAATAGATTATTATTGTTGTTGTTGTTGTTGTTGTTGTTGTTGTCGATGGTAAGCACATCTGCACAATCATCATCATCTCTAACTGTTCATAAGCAATATTAAAGGGTTTCTGATATATCAGTGCCATTGTGAAAATAGTTTCGAAGGTAAACAAGACACAGCCCACGACCTACGTTCATTAATTTTACCATTGTATATCAAACATCAGTTTGTCTAAGAGGAAACTAGTATTTAGCAATGCTGGCATGTATTTGGCAACCTAATATCCTACACCATGGTGTCTAAGAGTATACTAGTACTTAGCAATGCTGACTTGTATTTGGCAACCTAATATCCTACACCATGGTGTCTAAGAGTATACTAGTACTTAGCAATGCTGGCTTGTATTTGGCAACCTAATATCCTACACCATGGTGTCTAAGAGTATACTAGTACTTAGCAATGCTGGCTTGTATTTGGCAACCTAATATCCTACACCATGGTGTCTAAGAGTATACTAGTACTTAGCAATGCTGGCTTGTATTTGGCAACCTAATATCCTACACCATGGTGTCTAAGAGTATACTAGTACTTAGCAATGCTGGCTTGTATTTGGCAACCTAATATCCTACACCATGGTGTCTAAGAGTATACTAGTACTTAGCAATGCTGGCTTGTATTTGGCAACCTAATATCCTACACCATGGTGTCTAAGAGGATACTAGTATTTAAAGTATTTGTTTACTGCCAAACGTGTATAATACCGATTTTGTAACGAATAGCATTTTTGTTTTTAGAAATTGTGATCAGTTTGAACAGGAATATATCTTTAAATACGACTAGCGAAGTTTTCTCGGTTATGCACATTTATGATGTGATACAATTGAAGCATGGTCGTTGTGGCGTGTATGCCGGGAGGCCGTGTCTGTATTTGACGTTGTATTTCATGGCAGACTAATTATCTAAAATGTTCTAGTTTAAAATTGACTCAGCATGGCTATGGGACAATTTCTACAGCCGCCTAATTGCACATTTAGAACATAATTAGTTTAAACATATTTTATTTCCCAATATAATACATATTGAACAATGCATACACCACGCATAATCATAATACAGAAACAGGATTAGAATGGAACACAGAGTCTTATTTAATTCTTCTCCTCTTCTAGAACATAATTGGTACAAGGACTGATGCACTAGGTGCTTCTTCACACAGCAAGTGCACGTATGTGCTGCTGTACGATTGTGCTGGCATTTGCCACTGTAATCACTATGCATAAATCAAATTTACTATGAATTGAATATGAACTTTAGGCAATTATCATCAGGACCATTTCTAAGATGAAATAGCCGCCAGACTACGGAACACGTTAACACAGTTGTGTTATGTTTTCAATTTCTTTAAGTTTGTCAAAAATGTTTTCATTTTCCTTTAGTTTGTCAATGTGTTTGATTGCCATAGCAACCAAAGTTATATATTGACTTTCATAAAATTCCATACATATTAATTATATGATGTCTTCAATATATAACTTTGGTTGCTATGGCAATCAAACACATTGACAAACTAAAGGAAAATGAAGACATAGAAAACGCACACCTACATTATATAGTATACTAGAGGACATAGAAAACGCACACCTACATTATATAGTATACTAGAGGACATAGAAAACGCACACCTACATTATATGTATACTAGAGGACATAGAAAACGCACACCTACATTATATAGTATACTAGAGGACATAGAAAACGCACACCTACATTATAGTATACTAGAGGACATAGAAAACGCACACCTACATTATAGTATACTAGAGGACATAGAAAACGCACACCTACATTATATGTATACTAGAGGACATAGAAAACGCACACCTACATTATATGTATACTAGAGGACATAGAAAACGCACACCTACATTATAGTATACTAGAGGACATAGAAAACGCACACCTACATTATATGTATACTAGAGGACATAGAAAACGCACACCTACATTATATGTATACTAGAGGACATAGAAAACGCACACCTACATTATATGTATACTAGAGGACATAGAAAACGCACACCTACATTATAGTATATACTAGAGGACATAGAAAACGCACACCTACATTATAGTATACTAGAGGACATAGAAAACGCACACCTACATTATATGTTACTAGAGGACATAGAAAACGCACACCTACATATATGTATACTAGAGGACATAGAAAACGCACACCTACATTATATGTATACTAGAGGACATAGAAAACGCACACCTACAATTATGTATACTAGAGGACATAGAAAACGCACACCTACATATATTATACTAGAGGACATAGAAAACGCACACCTACTTATATGTATACTAGAGGACATAGAAAACGCACACCTACATTATATGTATACTAGAGGACATAGAAAACGCACACCTACATTATAGTATACTAGAGGACATAGAAAACGCACACCTACATTATATATCTAGAGGACATAGAACGCACACCTACATTATATGTATACTAGAGGACATAGAAAACGCACACCTACATTATATGTATACTAGAGGACATAGAAAACGCACACCTACATTATATGTATACTAGAGGACATAGAAAACGCACACCTACATTATATGTATACTAGAGGACATAGAAAACGCACACCTACATTATATGTATACTAGAGGACATAGAAAACGCACACCTACATTATATGTATACTAGAGGACATAGAAAACGCACACCTACATTATATGTATACTAGAGGACATAGAAAACGCACACCTACATTATATGTATACTAGAGGACATAGAAAACGCACACCTACATTATATGTATACTAGAGGACATAGAAAACGCACACCTACATTATATGTATACTAGAGGACATAGAAAACGCACACCTACATTATATGTATACTAGAGGACATAGAAAACGCACACCTACATTATATGTATACTAGAGGACATAGAAAACGCACACCTACATTATATGTATACTAGAGGACATAGAAAACGCACACCTACATTATATGTATACTAGAGGACATAGAAAACGCACACCTACATTATATGTATACTAGAGGACATAGAAAACGCACACCTACATTATATGTATACTAGAGGACATAGAAAACGCACACCTACATTATATGTATACTAGAGGACATAGAAAACGCACACCTACATTATATGTATACTAGAGGACATAGAAAACGCACACCTACATTATATGTATACTAGAGGACATAGAAAACGCACACCTACATTATATGTATACTAGAGGACATAGAAAACGCACACCTACATTATATGTATACTAGAGGACATAGAAAACGCACACCTACATTATATGTATACTAGAGGACATAGAAAACGCACACCTACATTATATGTATACTAGAGGACATAGAAAACGCACACCTACATTATATGTATACTAGAGGACATAGAAAACGCACACCTACATTATATGTATACTAGAGGACATAGAAAACGCACACCTACATTATATGTATACTAGAGGACATAGAAAACGCACACCTACATTATATGTATACTAGAGGACATAGAAAACGCACACCTACATTATATGTATACTAGAGGACATAGAAAACGCACACCTACATTATATGTATACTAGAGGACATAGAAAACGCACACCTACATTATATGTATACTAGAGGACATAGAAAACGCACACCTACATTATATGTATACTAGAGGACATAGAAAACGCACACCTACATTATATGTATACTAGAGGACATAGAAAACGCACACCTACATTATATGTATACTAGAGGACATAGAAAACGCACACCTACATTATATGTATACTAGAGGACATAGAAAACGCACACCTACATTATATGTATACTAGAGGACATAGAAAACGCACACCTACATTATATGTATACTAGAGGACATAGAAAACGCACACCTACATTATATGTATACTAGAGGACATAGAAAACGCACACCTACATTATATGTATACTAGAGGACATAGAAAATGCACACCTACATTGTACGTATACTAGAGGACATAGAAAACGCACACCTACATTATATGTATACTAGAGGACATAGAAAACGCACACCTACATTATATGTATACTAGAGGACATAGAAAACGCACACCTACATTATATGTATACTAGAGGACATAGAAAACGCACACCTACATTATATGTATACTAGAGGACATAGAAAACGCACACCTACATTATATGATTATTATTACTCCGGAACTGGAGGAGGCTTCGTATTAACTCCTCAATATTGTACAAGTGACTATGGTGAGACTCCGATCAGGGCACAACAAGCTGAATGCGCAATACAAATACAGGTTAATACCATCACCAATGTGACGAGGACGATCAAACAACGGAGTATTTGCTCCATAGATATAACAGGCTCAACCAGGAGCGAAATACGATTTAGCCACAAGACAACACAATCCACAAGAAACGTTGTGGGGCGTTCGCAATCTGAGGGTGACGAAACAAGTCACCACGATTGCTTGCTTGATAGCTGCTAGTTACGGACGAGCGAATGATGAAGCAGGAAATAAGAAGTATGTGGATGGTAAAATACGGCCGAGAAAATCGAAGCACTTTTAAATGTCACGATTCGGAGAGAGAGTATTAAATTGCCATTCCGCAATGTGATGGGGTTTATTATTGGAATATATTCCGTATTATGTAATTGAGAACCTGAAGCTCAGCTTGCAAACCATATAGTCTCCCACATCCCAAATGTCAAAGTCGTTAATCCGTAATCCGCTAGAGAGTTGCGCGTAATCTTTCGCGTGACATATGTTTTTTTATATATTTATTTCGCCATCGAATCTCAAGAGAACGACCGACCAGATTACTTTGTTATTCAGTCCGTTGCCATTAGGCGTACATTGAACATTGAACTATTGAAGACAATGTCGCATAGTACGTCACACAGACTGCCCTAATACGTCAATGGTTATCACTTTGCTTGACAATGATGCGCCAATAAAGACGTTTACATAACTCTTTATGTCACATATTTAGATGTGTATCGACCGATTCTATATAAAGAATAATGTTCATAAATAAGACACTTAATGAATCCAATTTCGGATAATAACAAATTGTCGGTTGCAGCTGTTGCGGATGTGGTTTCTGTATTTTACGCTTATTCACCGTCGCTACCGGTTGCCCATATGAGCGACGCCTCATGAAGAGATTATTATATTTTGGAGGACAGTGCATGATACAGACATACCCATTCCAGAGTCTCCGCTTGTTCTTTTACGTGTACGGTGTAAATCCCCGACATGAGATTTCGGCTTAAAGTCTCATCCGAAAGACTATGCTATGAGAGAGTTTAGTACGGTATAACGGGGTATCGAACCTACAACCCCTGGATTAAAAGTCCAGCGCAGTAACCACTGAACCACTGACCTGCTACGGATGTGGTTTCTTGTCCGATGAGCAAGTCAATGTTGGTTCCATTAAGTATCGATGCGTCAGTTGTAAGATGACCTATTCGTCCAGACCGTGTCTCATTTATATGAAAAAGTTGGCAGTTTCTTACGGAGGTTGGTGCAGCCAAGTACTGGTTAACCGCTGGAGCCTGCCCAGGAAAGGTGTTGTTAAGTAAACTGCCCGCCGGCGATATAGCCCGAAATGGTGCTGATGTAGGCGTAAAACCCGAAATATAACATAACATAACCTATTATCTTTAGTAAATATATTCATGAAGCTTTATCCCGTCGTAATTCACTTGTTTAGGATATATGAGTTACCAGTTGAATACTCCCTACACTCTTAATACAGTCATGATCATGTTTTGCATAGTCTAAAATACATCATGACATTGTCATTATTTTTCCATGTATGTCCATAATCATTACATCATTTGTCCATCCTCATCATGATTGCATATATCATAATATTGTACTATATATATTGTAAATATGTTTAAATGTTACAGACGAGAAACTGTAAAGTTTAAGTCTTAATAAAGCATTCTTCTTCTTCTTCTTCTTCTTCTTCCTATTCGTCCAAAGAAAATATGTCAAATTTCTTCTAGAATGGCTTTAGCTTCATACCGTTGGTCGCCAAACTATGTCATACATTGGTTTAAATATATTTATTTTACAACGATTGCGAAACAAGTTCTAACAACTTATATTAACACGTTTGACTGGTAAATCAGGGATCGCAGGTTCGATCACACGTCTGACCCTAATAAAATGAACAGTCTTTCAGATGGGACTTTAAGCCGAGGCCTCGTGTCGGTGCTTACGCCGTGTACGTAAAAGAACAAGAGGAGACTCTGAAATGGGTCTCTGTCTGTATCATTGCACTATCCTCCAAAATCTAAAATGACTAATCTCGTGTGGAGGCGTCGTCTCTCATATGGGCAACCGGTAGCGACAATAAATAAACGTAAATCACACACACACATACCTACCTATCATTAATATAGAATATCGCACCGTACCCGACAACTAATAATTCTCAATAAATAAACTGAAATCAAACAAAGAACAACTATATTTACGTAGGGCTTGGTTCGTTTGTACAGTCTCGTATTTCGTACAGCAAAATAAATAATATCAATGCATTAGCCTATTGATGCAACAAGTTTGTATGTCAAACATGAACCATTCAATACTAAATGGGTTTCTCTACTTGGAAAACAATGTGCTTTTTCTGATAATAATAATCTCAATTCTAGCGACATAAGTTGAAATACCAGAGGCGGGTAAGTTAATAGGCGTTAGGGTGGGCGTGCATTGGCTAGGAGGGTCTTAGGACATGTTCTCGTCTCCCAGAAATAGTGCGGGGGAGCATTGTGTTTTGTGCATTCTGGTGCCTGTTTGTGTGTTTTACATTTATTTATCGTCGCTACCGGTTGCACATATGAGCGACGCCTCCTGAAGAGATTATTATATTTTGGTGGGTGGGTGGGTTGTATTGTGTTGTGTGTGTGTGTTCCTTACGTTGTAAGGTTCGAATCCCACTGGGAATGTCAAATTCGTTCATGCTGGACTGCGGAGGGGCGGTGGTTCTACCCGAGTGCACGTCCGAGCATGAATACTACTCACACAGGGTCTTTCCTCCACCAATAATAGCTGGAGAGACGCCATATGACATACTCTGTTGGTGCAACTTTAAACCTCAAAGCAATCGGCATGAACATCGAATCAAGGTTATTAATTGCACATTTGCAACGGAACGCTGTTGTAAGATTTAACCTTCAGGAATAGAAACTTGTAATAGCTAAAACATCAATATTGACAATACCGAACACGTTTTGCAACTTACCTACAGCATACTGCGGAGCATGCGTGCTCGACTTGCTGGGAGGGAGTGGGACTAAATTAGTAACATTTCTTTTGTCTGGAGTGGTATAAAGAGCATTCATTACTTTCGTTTGAAATCGGATATATTTACCCGTTGGTTGAAACGTGTTACAGTTTTGCTCCGAATCGCAGAAACATATAGACATTCTGGAAACGCGCCAAAATCGATGCGTCTGGGACGACTGCAAATGTCTGATACTCCGTTTCACCCAGACGCTCTAGATAAATTCGCGCCAAATATATTACTACGTTCACTGATCACAGTGTAGTTTGTAGATCGAAAAGCTCGCGCTAACGTGGTCATAGAATTTTATTGCTGATAGACAGACCGAGAAAGCTAGAAATTAAAGATAATATATTTCTTGATGTTCGCATTTTAGTTTTGATTACCACTTTGATATCAGAAACAAACGGAACTCGTGGTTATCCAATTACGCCCTGGTGTGTAACTATGTCGTGCTATTATATGATTGTGGAAGTCATGATAGCGCAGTGGTAGAGAGTTCGAATCAGGTGCGAAAGGCTCCGGCGGAGTTCACGCTCATCTCTAGACTTTAAGATTGTGCCCTTAGGCAAGGCACATTGTCTCTTCTCTCACCCTCGTGGTTTGTTTGTTTTGAGTTTATTTAGCGTCGCTACCGGCTACCCATTTGAGCGACGGGCAGTTTATCTAACAACACCTATCCTGGGCAGGCTCCAGCGGTTAACCAGTACTTGGTGCACCAACCACCGTAAGAAACTGCCAACTTTTTCATATAATAAGACACGGTCTGAGCGGGGCTCGAACCCGTGATCATCAGTGATGATAGATTATGGTGGTATACAAGTCAGCGACCGTAACCACTCGACCACGGAGGCGGACTCCCTCCCTCGTGGTTTACATCTGGATGGCAATGAGCAGCGCCGCAAATGATAAAATATAAACGGTACGGGCGAAAACGCTGCGTATATATACTCGTGTCGCCATGGTCACAGTTACGTATTACAATAAGCAAATAGCATAGTTTAATACATTAAATATGTTTACCTAGAGACAAATAACCCAACAAATATAAACGTTTAATGAATTTTATTTTATTTTTATTGTATTGGCAAATATTGGCCATGGCTGGTGATATATTCACATTCGTTTAAATGATATAATATTAATAGTATAAGTGATCAGTTGCTCCGTTACTGGCAGCAATATATATATTTATGCTATAATACGCATTATTAGTCCATCTGTTCGTTTTCACTAGTATATGTTGACTCTTCTGTATATGTCTTAACAATTTCGAGTTTATACACAAAGACTATAGCATATGTATAAGAGTCGGTATTGTCTGTATGACATCTTTCAGATGGACTGTATCACTCAGCCATGACATCTAGCGGACCTACTTCTTCGTCCTCGTAACTGTAAACATATAACACACCGAAAGCAAGGGGTATCTATATTGTGGTGGGAGGAGAGGGCTTTTGAATGCATTTAAAAGTAGATAAAGGGCATTAAATTAAAATTTATAAAAAAATTTAAAATGGCTACCTCATTCAATGTATGTGGAATCGATAAAAGATTGCACAAGCATGGTGCCTTCGCTTAAATAGTTTGGGCGTCTGAAAATAGTTCCAAGGATGCATAGAAATTGTTATTTGGTCTTAGGTAAAAGGTTCAAACCAAGTATTATCTGCTTACCGTCATGAGGTGATCATTTATATCGTGCACAAGAAGTTACACGAGCACCTGCGTAAAGAAGCAATAGTAAATTAAGATAGTCTACAGCCGTTATGTCAACGTCGGCTATGTCGAATTATCCGGTTATCTCGAAGTCGGATCAAAGTCCCGTTTCAGACACTATCATTGTATATATAACTGCCTCCGTTTATATCGAATTTCGTTAAGTCAAGCTTCGGTTATGTCGAAGTATTTTGTTCGGTCGGACGGAATTCGACATAACGGATGTAGACTGTATATAAATGGTATATAACTGGATTTCCTGGTTTCTTTGTTTGTGTCTTTTGGTGATGTTTATATTTGTTATTTCATTGTATTTTGTTTTGTGTGTTTCATATTTTGTTAGTTTTTGCAGCAAGTGTCTCTTTGCTTGATTATGTCCATTACGTACGTTTGAATTACGTATAATGCTAAATGATATACCGTGTATTTGTAACTACTTAATTTTTTAAAGACGCCCTTGTGTTTGATATTAGGTTGCCCTATGCAAACCAGGATTGCTAAATACTAGTATCCGCTTAGACACACTGATGTTTGATACTAGGTTGCCAAATACAAGCCAGCATTGTTAAATACCAGTATCCTCTTAGACACACTGATGTTTGATACTAGGTTGCCAAATACAAGCCAGTATTTCTAAATACTAGTATCCGCTTAGACACACTGATGTTTGATACTAGGTTGCCAAATACAAGCCAGTATTTCTAAATACTAGTATCCGCTTAGACACACTGATGTTTGATACTAGGTTGCCAAATACAAGCCAGCATTTCTAAATACTAGTATCCTCTTAGACACACTGATGTTTGATACTAGGTTGCCAAATACAAGCCAGCATTTCTAAATACCAGCATGCGGAAGTCGTAATAGCGCAGTGGGTGCGCGTTCGCCTCAGGGGCGAAAGGCCCGGAGGCAAGGCATTTAAATTCCACATTGCCTCTTCTCTCTCCCCTCGCGGCGATGGATTCCATCAGGAATGAGGTCTCGATAGTGATTAATAGTTGTTAGAACTTGTTGCGCAATCGAGCTAAAATAAGTTATATACACTAATACCAAGACAATACTAAGACAATCTGGTATTTGATATTAATGTTGCAACATTCAAAACAGTATATGGCACTAATATATAAAAATGCACGTGCTTATGGGCAATAGGATCTAGAATCGTTAAGTCTATCTGTATCAGATATGTTCAGAGGCAATGGTAATTTTCTATAGTGAATTCAGTAGTGCTGGAATGTGGGTTAGCAGGGCATTGTGGAAGAAGCTAAATCGATAACCAGCGTCTGTTTTCCTAACCGATTTAGGACATATGGAACGATTCTGGGAAATGTTATGAAATTTATTTAATATTATATTAAACGTCATTCCGTATATAACTTTATTAAATTATTCTTTTTAAAGATTTTACAATATTTGATTAATCACTCTCGAGACCTCATTCCTGTTGGAATCCATGGCTATGAGGAAGAGAGAAGAGAAACAGTGAATGTAAGTGTCATGTCAAAGGATACCTCTATACCGTAGGTCGTATCGGGCTCGAACCCACAACCTCTCTGGTTGCAAGGCGAACACTATATTCATTACACCACGGTAGCTGCATAAACGTCATTAAAATTAACAAAGATCCGGATTTAGAGGAAAACTGCCATTACAACTTAGAAATCACTACTTTATAAAACAGTCAAACCTGTCGTAGACAGCCAGTCAATGGAATCTCTAAAGTGGCTACTTAACACAGGTTGCTGCTTAATAGAGGTCAAATGAATATTAAAACAACTTATTGTGAATCTGGAAACTGGCTACTTACTCACTTACCGTGGTGGCGGTGTCCTTGGGCAAGATGCTAAAATCCACAAATCCACAAATTTATTTTAGCTCGATTGCGAAACAAGTTCTTACAACTTCTATTAATCACTCTCGAGACCTCATTCCTGATGGAATCCATCGCCACGAGGGAGAGAGAAGAGGCAACGTGGAATTTAAATGCCTTGCATAAGGATACAATCATAACGGCTCCAGCGAGGATCGAACTCGAGACCTTTCGCACTTGAAGCGAACATTCTACCACTACGCTATCACGGCTCTCCCAAAAAAAACTGTAATATGTAAATCAGTATCCGATAAACTCTCAATAATTGTAACAGAAAACGAAATAAGTCCAAGATCCAAACATCTTAACTCTTTCAACACCAAGTAACTGACATGGACTGGTCCATGATATTCTTAGACCAATAAATGAATAAGAAAATTACATTCGGACCAGTTCATTTATCAAGATGGGTAATTTTGTCTAAAATTAGTAATACTACTTGCAAAAGTGCAGATCCTGATGATGACGAGCCGGCTCATCTGGATCTACACTTTTTGTACGCCTATTTAGTGGTGTTGAAAGGGTTAATGCAACTATTAGTAAAAAAATAAAGCCTGAAAGCCAATTTCGATAGTAACCGTACTTCCGCACAAGAGGAGAATTATTATGTCTATTTATAGAGCAGATGCATTATATTCTGACACCATATTTAAAAATAAAATTTATATCCTTTCAGGAAACAATATAGGCAAATTTGGTATCAAAATGTGCGAAATATTGTGTAAATTAGTGCAATGTGTGAAGGATTATTATCTTCACTCATGATAGCATACAATCCATAATTCTAAAATTTGCAATGAAACAGTAACGCTCAATATAAAAGTGTACAGTATTTTTTATGGTGTCAGAATATAATGCGTCTGCTCTTGGTTAGCTGCCTATACTTTAATTCGCCCCCACCTACTTCCCCATTTCAACACAGGCTATAAATAGACATAATAATGCTCCTCCTGTGCGGAAGTACGGTTATTATGGAAATTGGCTTTCAGGCTTTATTAGGAAACGGAGAAAATATATGAGCAAAATCTTTTAAAACATTATTAAGAAAACGTCACAAACTCAAATGACATTAGATCTGCGTTCTGCATAACTGCTGTTATTTAGGTTGCAAAACAACAAATAAATTGCCTATTAAATACATAGTAAATTGTAAAAACGTACAGTATGTTCATTTATATTTCAAATCTTTCATTTCTTCTGATACCACATCCACTGTGAAGATATATGCAAATCAAACAGCAGAAATAGGTTGTAATACAACAAATGAATTGCCAATTAAATACATAGTAAAAAGTAAAAACATGCAGTCTGTTCATTTATATTTCCAATCTTTCATTTCTTCTGATACCACATCCACTGTGAAGAGGTATTCAAATCAGCCTGAAACACACCAAGAATATTTCAAATGTAATGTTTGAAATAGCCAGTGCTCACCTGTGAATCACGTCACTGTGTTCCTCCGCCAAATAATACAGTATACCAACCTTCAGTTTGCAATGCCCTGAATTCCTATACCACATAATAAATATAAAAGTCACATAATTTCTCAAAAAACACAAAAACTATACACTGCCTGTCATGAAAATACATTCTTACGAAAAAGAAAAATGAACTATATTAGTTATTGGGACTACATTCGGATGCACTTCTGTCTATTTACGTATATACAACCTATTTAGGTAGGAAACCACTATTGAAATCTCCATTGGCCGCCATTAAAACATACCGTGCCATTATGTATTCCCCACACTAGTTTGTAAACGACTGTATTTTTCAACAGACTTATCTTTGAGCCACAAGAAATGGGAAATCTCAATGGGTTGACCAATTGCGGATTTTTAAATTTCCCACTAAAGGCACCCACCCGTGTGGCATCCGTGGTCAAGTAGTAGAGCGTCGGATTTGGAATCGATCGGTCCCTGGTTCGATACTCGGTCAGGCCACGTATGTAGTGTCATTAAGCAAGGCACCTCACACACATTGCTTATTACTGGTTAACCGCTTAGGTCACTAAGCCTGCCCAGGAAAAAGGAGTTTGACATTAATGAAGCATATATACATACATACCCTACTTTGAATGTAATTGTGTGGTGAATGCTCCACTGATACCTGCGTTTATTAAATTGCAGCTTCTTTTTCACCAAACAGTATATGTATTTCAATTCTTAGAAGTCACTTTCACTATTGGTGACAATACCTACTCAGCAAATCAGTGCTTGTGTATAATTTAGTTTAAAAGACGCCATTGCATAAACGCTTTTGGGCGATCAGTTCATGTATCAATAACTTCTAAGAGATTCCTTACACGTTTTCAACCAATCAGATGCTACTAATTGAATAACAGCGTCTGACCTTAACAGCGTTTTCCCCAAACTACGTTATTTATAGACTTAGAAAATGTTCATATTAAAAGTGATGGAGGCATTTAATGTTTACGGCTGGCAAACAACATTTTTAGACGTATCCATATGTTCTAAATCGATCTAGGGGGTTTGTCCGGATGTATTTTCAACGCTTTCCCCTTAAACGTGACATATCCAAAATGGCCGCCACAGGAACTTGACAAATTCATTTTGGGCAATATCTTTGGTACCAAACATGGTAAGAACATAAATGAAACGTCGTTTTGTAAACATTTTCTGAATGTTGACCTAGTCTATTAAGGATGCTGAGCCGACTACCTCGTCTAAGCACATTTGCGAACACCATTGTGTCGGTAATAACGTTTTGAAAACCGTGTTCGAACTTTATTATCACAAACAGATACAACATGACAACTGGTGTTATTTACAGAGCTTCTTTTCCAAGCTGCGTGTTACACCATGTCCGTGATCGAGACGAGTACTATTACTGGCGATCCCAGCAGATAAGGCGTAATTACTCGCTTTCGTATTACAACTGTCTGATTTTCCCCCGGACATGTCCAATGCGCAGTAGATCCATCTCAATACAAGATGTCTGGGAGAGTATACGTAAGGAGGTATAATTTGCGCAGTATTGAAAGCGTAATGCCGTCTGAACAGTATCGATTGAACGATTGTAGCAAATGACCTGATGACGTATAGCCGTACTCTGCGTCTCAGACGATATATAGTAAATTAATTCAGTCGTATTTATAGTTTGCCCATATATGGTCACAATGAAATTTCCATTACAGCATCGCTATACACCGACACGAACTTGTTCCATGCACAAACACGTATACTTATAATAATATAATAATAATAAAGACTTTATTTAACGAGAGAACTCATTTGAACAATTCAGTCAATCTACGATGCAGGAACTAATACTTATATTCAATGTATAATTATACTTTATCAGTTTATTAGGTAATTGGTCTGTTCTTTGCACCACCTGATATATAAAGCTTTGAAGTGTGGAACAGAATGAGCTGTTTTGATGTGATAAGGGAGGGAATTCCACATGTGTGACCCTGAATTAAGAAAGATTGTCTAAAAAGTTCAGTAGTTGGCTTAGGAAGGTAAAGTTGGAGATTGGAGGATGATCGCAAGGTTTGAGGTCGAACATCGGAAGTAAATCTGAATGACTCTTGCAGATAGACAGGTGCTAGGCCATTGAGTGTTTAGTTTATACAAATAACTTTTACGATTACCGTACAAGTAATTCCTGACTTAGTTTATGCTAATCTGTCTTAAGACCCCCATTAACCACCGTCGCTATGAATTGGTCTGCGGTGTTGATGGAGTTCGACTACACTTTGTAGATATATATAGTTTGTCTAGGAGGAGGTGAATCGATCTTGGGAGAACTCGCCCAAGGCGTGTGGTCATGGTGGTGGTAGTCAGTGAACTGTCCACCCCCTTTGACTTCTATAGTAAATGACTTGCTATAGTATATGACGTGCTATAGTAAATGACGTGCTATAGTAAATGATGTGCTATAGTATATGACGTGCTATAGTAAATGACGTGCTATAGTAAATGATGTGCTATAGTAAATGACGTGCTATAGTAAATGACTTAATATAGTAAATGACGTGCTATAGTAAATGACTTGCTATAGTAAATGACGTGCTATAGTAAATGACGTGCTATAGTAAATGATGTGCTATAGTAAATGACTTGGTAAATGACTTGCTATAGTAAATGACGTGCTATAGTAAATGACGTGCTATAGTAAATGATGTGCTATAGTAAATGACTTGCTATAGTAAATGACGTGCTATAGTAAAAGACGTGCTACAGTAAATGGCGTGCTATAGTAAATGACTTGCGATATTAATATTAAATACCACTGGACTACAGATCTGTATGTCTACCTGCCCAATCAAGCGACTGATATCAACTGCGAGGCATTGGATGCTGTTTGCGAGCGTAACAAAGTAACTAGAAAAGAAAGGAAGATCATTAAACATAATTTGATTTCAATCATTCATAATCGCAAAGAAAATGGTATACACGTGCTAAGCTATGTCTTAGTACGAAGTGATCAATATAATTAGGTTGCATTAACCGACATTTCAAGCGATATTAATACCAAATCCAGTCATTATTATAGTGTGTGTGTACTTTACATTTATTTCTCGTCGTTGCCGTTTGTCCAAATGAGCGACGCATCCTTTTCGATATTTGGAGGACAGTGCAATGATACAGACAGAGACCCATTCCAGAATCTCCTCTGGTTCTTTTACGTGCACGGTGTAAAGCATCGACACGAGACATTGAAAGACTGTTAATTGTATTAGGGTCAAACGTGGGATCGAACCTGCGTACCTGGTTTAATTTGGGCGACGACTCCAGAAGTATATTAAGTCATTTTATGATTCTGAGTATTGTGCAAGACACGAAAGAGGCTCTATTTCCAGAAGTATCCTGGGTTCTTTTACATGACATCAGTTTAAAGCCCCATTTTACATACTGTTGATATTATAATTGTCAATCAGGGGCTCGAATATGCGATCATTGGATTCACAGTTCACCGTGTTAGCCACTCGACCACAGATCCGTCTAACACGAATTTTCGGAGTTCGTACTAAATATATATACAGGCGCGTAGCTGATTGTACGCAATTGCGCTGCAGAATAAATAAATAAAATGTGAGGCGGGGTGATGATCTGGATTTTGCATTCCCCCATTCCGAAATTGGACATACAATAACGCATCTATATCACTCTCTCACTTTCTACCAATTCCGATCTAGAAATCACGGGGCGATCCCTCTGCCCCCTGGATGGAGGGTACACCCTCCCACACCCAACACCCCTCCCACACCGTTCCCGAACGGTGCTTTGTACCTCATTCTGAGTAATTACAATGTTACTCTGGCTACGCGCCTGCATATGGAAGTCTAACTAATGCGTAAATATGTTGGCCCGGAGACACAAGACGTATACGATCTTGAACATATGTAGACAATAGTCTTAAACGACACTTATAATGTTTCATCCTTTTTCTTCTTTTTTTTTTACGTTTATTTATCGTCGCTACCGGTTGCCCATATGAGCGACGCCTCCTGAAGAAATTAGTTATTTTAGATTTTTGGAGGATAGTGCAATGATACAGAGAGAGAGACCCATTCCAGAATCTCCTCTGGTTCTTTTACGTGCACGGTGTAGAGCACCGTCACGAGACCTCGGTTTAACGTCCCATCTGAAAGACTGTTAATTTTATTAGGGTCAGACGGGGGATCGAACCTGCGATCCCTGGATTACCAGTCCAGCGTGTTATCACTGGACTACAGATCCGTCTGTATGTTTCATCCTATTGTATACTTTGCTTATTATATCGCCATCACTAATTGGCACCTAGACGAGTAATGACGTATTTTACCGAACATAATCAAATACAATCACGAAGTCGTCGCAAGTTAGATCCACACTCATTGTTTAGCACCTCGTCAACAACACGTTTTTTTCCTGCGTCTCAAGTCACAGCTTTTAACATCATCTCGAGAATATTTAATTTAGGTACAATCTGGCAATTATTCGGAAGACCGCCCACGTGACGTCAATTTTGTTTTTAAGTAAGCTAGTGGGCAAAGAAATACGAATAACAACAATGTCAGTGTGTCATATGGTGATTTTTCATTCAATGATCTTACTTATTTGTGAATATAATGTTAATTTTACTTCAGTAGAAAATATGTGGTGTCCAGTACACATTAGTTAGTCTTGTAACTGGTCAGTGCACATCAGCTAGTCCGGTAGCTGGGTCCGGGAACTGGTCAGTGCAAATCAGCTAGTCCGGTAGCTGGGTCCGGGAACTGGTCAGTGCAAATCAGCTAGTCCGGTAGCTGGGTCCGGGAACTGGTCAGTGCACATCAGCTAGTCCGGTAGCTGGGTCCGGGAACTGTCCAGTGCACATCAGCTAGTCCGGTAGCTGGGTCCGGGAACTGGTCAGTGCACATCAGCTAGTCCGGTAGCTGGTCAGTGCACATCAGCTAGTCCGGTAACTGGTCAGTGCACATCAGCTAGTCCGGTAGCTGGTCAGTGCACATCAGCTAGTCCGGTAACTGGTCAGTGCACATCAGCTAGTCCGGTAGCTGGTCAGTACACATCAGCTAGTCCGGCAGCTGGTCAGTGCACATCAGCTAGTCCGGTAACTGGTCAGTGCGCATCAGCTAGTCCGGTAGCTGGTCAGTACACATCAGCTAGTCCGGTAGCTGGTCAGTACACATCAGCTAGTCCGGTAGCTGGGTCCGGGAACTGGTCAGTGCACATCAGCTAGTCCGGTAGCTGGGTCCGGGAACTGTCCAGTGCACATCAGCTAGTCCGGTAGCTGGGTCCGGTAACTGGTCAGTGCACATCAGCTAGTCCGGTAACTGGTCAGTGCACATCAGCTAGTCCGGTAACTGGTCAGTGCACATCAGCTAGTCCGGTAACTGGTCAGTGCACATCAGCTAGTCCGGTAGCTGGTCAGTACACATCAGCTAGTCCGGTAGCTGGTCAGTGCACATCAGCTAGTCCGGTAGCTGGTCAGTACACATCAGCTAGTCCGGTAGCTGGTCAGTACACATCAGCTAGTCCGGTAGCTGGTCAGTACACATCAGCTAGTCCGGTAGCTGGTCAGTGCACATCAGCTAGTCCGGTAGCTGGTCAGTACACATCAGCTAGTCCGGTAACCGGTCAGTGCACATCAGCTAGTCCGGTAGCTGGTCAGTACACATCAGCTAGTCTTGTAACTGGTCAGTCCACATCAGCTAGTCCGGTAGCTGGTCAGTACACATTGGTTAGTCCGGGAACTGGTCAGTGCACATCAGCTAGTCTTGTAACTGGTCAGTCCACATCAGCTAGTCCGGTAACTGGTCAGTACACATCAGTTAGTCCAGTAGCTGTCCAGTACACATCAGCTAGTCCGGTAACTGGTCAGTACACATCAGCTAGTCTTGTAACTGGTCAGTACACATCAGCTAGTCTTGTATCTGGTCAGTACACATCAGCTAGTCTTGTAACTGGTCAGTGCACATCAGTTAGTCCGGTAGCTGGTCAGTACACATCAGCTAGTCTTGTAGCTGGTCAGTACACATCAGTTAGTCCGGTAGCTGGTCAGTACACATCAGCTAGTCTTGTAACTGGTCAGTGCACATCAGCTAGTCTTGTAGCTGGTCAGTACACATCAGTTAGTCCGGTAGCTGGTCAGTACACATCAGCTAGTCTTGTAACTGGTCAGTGCACATCAGCTAGTCCGGTAGCTGGTCAGTGCACATCAGCTAGTCTTGTAACTGGTCAGTGCACATCAGCTAGTCTTGTAACTGGTCAGTGCACATCAGTTAGTCTTGTAACTGGTCAGTGCACATCAGCTAGTCCGGTAGCTGGTCAGTGCACATCAGCTAGTCTTGTAACTGGTCAGTGCACATCAGCTAGTCTTGTAGCTGGTCAGTGCACATCAGCTAGTCCGGTAGCTGGTCAGTGCACATCAGCTAGTCTTGTAACTGGTCAGTGCACATCAGCTAGTCTTGTAACTGGTCAGTGCACATCAGCTAGTCCGGTAGCTTGTCAGTGCACATCAGCTAGTCTTGTAACTGGTCAGTGCACATCAGCTAGTCCGGTAGCTGGTCAGTACACATCAGCTAGTCTTGTAACTGGTCAGTGCACATCAGCTAGTCTTGTAACTGGTCAGTGCACATCAGCTAGTCTTGTAACTGGTCAGTGCACATCAGCTAGTCCGGTAGCTGGTCAGTGCACATCAGCTAGTCTTGTAACTGGTCAGTGCACATCAGCTAGTCTTGTAACTGGTCAGTGCACATCAGCTAGTCCGGTAGCTGGTCAGTACACATTGGTTAGTCCGGGAACTGGTCAGTGCACATCAGGTAGTCCGGTAGCTGGGTCCGGGTACTGGTCAGTGCACATCAGCTAGTCTTGTAACTGGTCAGTCCACATCAGCTAGTCCGGTAACTGGTCAGTACACATCAGTTAGTCCGGTAGCTGTCCAGTACACATCAGCTAGTCCGGTAACTGGTCAGTACACACAAGCTAGTCTTGTAACTGGTCAGTACACATCAGCTAGTCTTGTATCTGGTCAGTACACATCAGCTAGTCTTGTAACTGGTCAGTGCACATCAGTTAGTCCGGTAGCTGGTCAGTACACATCAGCTAGTCTTGTAGCTGGTCAGTACACATCAGTTAGTCCGGTAGCTGGTCAATACACATCAGTTAGTCCGGTAGCTGGTCAGTGCACATCAGTTAGTCCGGTAACTGGTCAGTACACATCAGCTAGTCTTGTAACTGGTCAGTGCACATCAGTTAGTCCGGTAGCTGGTCAGTACACATCAGCTAGTCTTGTATCTGGTCAGTACACATCAGTTAGTCCGGTAGCTGGTCAGTACACATCAGTTAGTCCGGTAGCTGGTCAGTACACATCAGTTAGTCCGGTAGCTGGTCAGTGCACATCAGTTAGTCCGTTAACTGGTCAGTACACATTAGTTAGTCCGGTAACTGGTCAGTACACATTAGTTAGTCCGGTAGCTGGTCATTATACATTAGTTAGTCCGGGAACTGGTCAGTACACATTAGTTAGTCCGGTAGCTGGTCATTACACATTAGTTAGTCCGGGAACTGGTCAGTACACATTAGTTAGTCCGGTAGCTGGTCATTACACATTAGTTAGTCCGGTAGCTGGTCATTACACATTAGTTAGTCCGGTAACTGGTCAATGCACATCAGATTGTCTTGTAACTGGTCAGTATACATTAGTTAGTCCGGTAGCTGGTCAATACACATCAGCCAGTCTTGTAACTTGACAGTACACATTAGTTAGTCCGGTAACTGGTCAGTATACATTAGTTAGTCCGGTAGCTGGTCAGTGCACATTAGTTAGTCCGGTAACTTGACAGTGCACATCAGTTAGTCCGGTAGCTGGTCAGTGCACATTAGTTAGTCCGGTAACTGGTCAGTACACATTTGTTAGTCCGGTAACTGGTCAGTACACATTAGTTAGTCCGGTAGCTGGTCATTACACATTAGTTAGTCCGGGAACTGGTCAGTACACATTAGTTAGTCCGGTAGCTGGTCATTACACATTAGTTAGTCCGGGAACTGGTCAGTACACATTAGTTAGTCCGGTAGCTGGTTAGTACACATTAGTTAATCCGCGGACTGGTCGGTACACATCAGTTAGTCCAGTAACTTGTCAATATACATTAGTTAGTCCAGTAACTTGTCAATATACATTAGTTAGTCCGGTAGCTGGTCATTACACATTAGTTAGTCCGGTAGCTGGTCAGTACACATTAGTTAGTCCGGTAGCTGGTCATTACACATTAGTTAGTCCGGGAACTGGTCAGTACACATTAGTTAGTCCGGTAGCTGGTCATTACACATTAGTTAGTCCGGTAGCTGGTCATTACACATTAGTTAGTCCGGGAACTGGTCAGTACACATTAGTTAGTCCGGTAGCTGGTCATTACACATTAGTTAGTCCGGTAGCTGGTCATTACACATTAGTTAGTCCGGTAGCTGGTCATTACACATTAGTTAGTCCGGTAGCTGGTCATTACACATTAGTTAGTCCGGTAGCTGGTCATTACACATTAGTTAGTCCGGTAACTGGTCAATGCACATCAGATTGTCTTGTAACTGGTCAGTATACATTAGTTAGTCCGGTAACTGGTCAGTATACATTAGTTAGTCCGGTAGCTGGTCAGTGCACATTAGTTAGTCCGGTAACTTGACAGTGCACATCAGTTAGTCCGGTAGCTGGTCAGTGCACATTTGTTAGTCCGGTAACTTGACAGTGCACATCAGCTAGTCAGGTAGCTGGTCAGTGCACATTAGTTAGTCCGGTAACTGGTCAGTACACATTAGATCGTCCGGTAACTGGTCAGTACACATCAGCTAGTCAGGTAGCTGGTCAGTGCACATTAGTTAGTCCGGTAACTGGTCAGTACACATTAGATCGTCCGGTAACTGGTCAGTACACATCAGCTAGTCAGGTAGCTGGTCAGTACACATTAGTTAGTCCGGTAGCTGGTCATTATACATTAGTTAGTCCAGTAACTTGACAGTACACATCAGTTAGTCCAGTAACTTGTCAATATACATTAGTTAGTCCAGTAACTTGTCAATATACATTAGTTAGTCCAGTAACGTGTCAATATACATTAGTTAGTCCGGTAGATTGTCAATACCTATTGGCTAGCAAATCGCAGAGACATATACCTAACTACGATACATATGAATAAAACAGTGCTTGATTGCAAACAAGTTTGCTTCTTGCGCCGTTTTTCTCTTTTATATATATGCGAAACAAATTCATAGTGTATTGTGTTCGTTCTTGCCGTCTATAACATAATC
This sequence comes from Archivesica marissinica, assembly GCA_014843695.1. Lineage (NCBI taxonomy): Eukaryota > Metazoa > Mollusca > Bivalvia > Venerida > Vesicomyidae > Archivesica > Archivesica marissinica. The sequence continues at coordinate 23,123,030 of CM026398.1, forward strand.
AATTCACTCTACATGTATGGGCCTTTCACTGTCTACTTCCATATATGGTCTGATGCGCAATTCAGAACAGACTGTTCTGCTAGACAGTAGGTGCATCCGGACTTTGACCAACAGCCAAATAATTAACAATAAACTCTCGTCTGCGTCCGACCATTTATTCTAAAGTGGCCAACCGGAGATTATCTTGGTGATATTTAAATGAAATATTGTGTCTGTGTCTGTAATATCAGAATGTTCCGACTGACAAAATTCATAGCGAGTTTTTATGAGAAATGCCAGACAGACAAATTAACAAAATGATATGGCACGCCAAATCACATACACTTAAACTATTTGGAGAGACCTATTTTGTCAATCGTTGAGCACAAATTTAGTTCATGCGCGTATATTAGGGCGTACCCTGACGGTCGCCAATGTCGTCATTGCGATATAATCGTAAAAATCGTGAAAATATCCACATATTAAATGACTCTCTCTAATTCAATTCAAGAGGTCTTCAAATAATATATGCATCGGTATGTGACAGGTATATCCGAAGTACGTTATGTGTTATTTATACCGGACAATTATTGAAGTGCTTATTTGAATACTTTGATTTATCAATGAGTGGGCGACGCATCCCAAAGCATATTAGTAATTTTATGTTTTGAATGATGGCGCTACACTCCCATATAATCACGGGTTCTTTTACATGTCCGGTGTATAGCATCGATATATAGTCCCATCTCATTAATTTAGACATATTATTTTTTCTTATCAATACATGACGATTTGCAAGGAACTGTACAGAAAATTGTAAAATAAGAATAAAGAAACTCAACAAATGGAAGATGGAATATTAAGGTAGAACAGATAGAGAAAGAGAAAACTAAATATGAATATCATACATATGTGAGGATTCTGATAAAACTATACAAACGGACAATTCAGAAACAATGAAACAAGCGAGATCCAGTAGTGAACCAATTTGTCAGACACACTATCTCTATCTATTAGATTTCCCAATGCATATCCTGCCAGCATCACGAAACACGATAACTGAAACTAAATCCACAAAATCGCTGATATAAATTTGCGCAACATTAAACTTGAACATTCTTTTGTTTTGCTTGATGTTTGGGCTAAGGCACCAATAGTTTAAGGTCATATAGTGACTCTCCAGCTATTATTGGTTGAGGAAGACCTCAGGTGCCTCTCTGAGCAGTATGTTAGACACGGACGGGCACCGATGTATAACTACAAACCGAAATTCCGCAAGCCAGCTGGATAACCTATGAAACAATTTAAATACCCCAGTGGGATTCGAACCTACAGCGGTGAGGGACATATATTTGAAGTAAACGTCCGTAACAACTCGGCTCCTTCTCCAACATTGTAGATTCATATATGTAACCACAGTATTAGACTTTGTTTATATATACATGTATACATATTTAAAGAACTCTTAGTTTGAAGCCAGCTATAATAATATATTATACGTGGAGAGTTATTCAATGGAATTACAGAGCTCTCCAACTATTTGGTTATACGTGGAGAGTTATTCAATGGAATTACAGAGCTCTCCAACTATTTGGTTATACGTGGAGAGTTATTCAATGGAATTACAGAGCTCTCCAACTATTTGGTTATACGTGGAGAGTTATTCAATGGAATTACAGAGCTCTCCAACTATTTGGTTATACGTGGAGAGTTATTCAATGGAATTACAGAGCTCTCCAACTATTTGGTTATACGTGGAGAGTTATTCAATGGAATTACAGAGCTCTCCAACTATTTGGTTATACGTGGAGAGTTATTCAATGGAATTACAGAGCTCTCCAACTATTTGGTTATACGTGGAGAGTTATTCAATGGAATTACAGAGCTCTCCAACTATTTGGTTATACGTGGAGAGTTATTCAATGGAATTACAGAGCTCTCCAACTATTTGGTTATACGTGGAGAGTTATTCAATGGAATTACAGAGCTCTCCAACTATTTGGTTATACGTGGAGAGTTATTCAATGGAATTACAGAGCTCTCCAACTATTTGGTTATACGTGGAGAGTTATTCAATGGAATTACAGAGCTCTCCAACTATTTGGTTATACGTGGAGAGTTATTCAATGGAATTACAGAGCTCTCCAACTATTTGGTTATACGTGGAGAGTTATTCAATGGAATTACAGAGCTCTCCAACTATTTGGTTATACGTGGAGAGTTATTCAATGGAATTACAGAGCTCTCCAACTATTTGGTTATACGTGGAGAGTTATTCAATGGAATTACAGAGCTCTCCAACTATTTGGTTATACGTGGAGAGTTATTCAATGGAATTACAGAGCTCTCCAACTATTTGGTTATACGTGGAGAGTTATTCAATGGAATTACAGAGCTCTCCAACTATTTGGTTATACGTGGAGAGTTATTCAATGGAATTACAGAGCTCTCCAACTATTTGGTTATACGTGGAGAGTTATTCAATGGAATTACAGAGCTCTCCAACTATTTGGTTATACGTGGAGAGTTATTCAATGGAATTACAGAGCTCTCCAACTATTTGGTTATACGTGGAGAGTTATTCAATGGAATTACAGAGCTCTCCAACTATTTGGTTATACGTGGAGAGTTATTCAATGGAATTACAGAGCTCTCCAACTATTTGGTTATACGTGGAGAGTTATTCAATGGAATTACAGAGCTCTCCAACTATTTGGTTATACGTGGAGAGTTATTCAATGGAATTACAGAGCTCTCCAACTATTTGGTTATACGTGGAGAGTTATTCAATGGAATTACAGAGCTCTCCAACTATTTGGTTATACGTGGAGAGTTATTCAATGGAATTACAGAGCTCTCCAACTATTTGGTTATACGTGGAGAGTTATTCAATGGAATTACAGAGCTCTCCAACTATTTGGTTATACGTGGAGAGTTATTCAATGGAATTACAGAGCTCTCCAACTATTTGGTTATACGTGGAGAGTTATTCAATGGAATTACAGAGCTCTCCAACTATTTGGTTATACGTGGAGAGTTATTCAATGGAATTACAGAGCTCTCCAACTATTTGGTTATACGTGGAGAGTTATTCAATGGAATTACAGAGCTCTCCAACTATTTGGTTATACGTGGAGAGTTATTCAATGGAATTACAGAGCTCTCCAACTATTTGGTTATACGTGGAGAGTTATTCAATGGAATTACAGAGCTCTCCAACTATTTGGTTATACGTGGAGAGTTATTCAATGGAATTACAGAGCTCTCCAACTATTTGGAGTAACCGTAAAGTTTTATTTTTTGGGGAGGGGAGTTTACTAATGTTGCTAGAACTTGTTGCCCAACCCATTTTGCATTTTATCACATATAATGAATGTTAAGTCTATATGTACTATATATGTAAAATATCACATATAATGAATGTTAAGTCTATATGTACTATATATGTAAAATATCACATATAATGAATGTTAAGTCTATATGTACTATATATGTAAAATATCACATATAATGAATGTTAAGTCTATATGTACTATATATGTAAAATATCACATATAATGAATGTTAAGTCTATATGTACTATATATGTAAAATATCACATATAATGAATGTTAAGTCTATATGTACTATATATGTAAAATATCACATATAATGAATGTTAAGTCTATATGTACTATATATGTAAAATATCACATATAATGAATGTTAAGTCTATATGTACTATATATGTAAAATATCACATATAATGAATGTTAAGTCTATATGTACTATATATGTAAAATAGCAAATAAAATATGATTAAACAAAAAGTTTTATAAGATGTCTTCCAACAACATTTTTCAACAGGTCTTCAAATATCCCGAGTAGATATAGATTTGGCGTTCCATAAAACTAGTCTATATAGTGTGTGGGGGTTTGACAATCTAACTGTTCTATAATAAATTGTTTCTTTCATTATATAATTTATTTTAATGTCGGCTTTCGCTTTTTCTCTCGCAAATTGAGTATTCTCCACAATTGATGGATTGTCTAGACTTTCAGACGAACATCCCGTCTGAATAAATGACGAATAACCACTATGCACAACATTTTTCTTAAATAGAACGCCTCTTCCATTTAATAGGAAATGACTTACGAAAGGCGCTTCTGTAGACCAGTGGTAACACGCTGGACTGGTAATCCAGGGATCGCAGGTTCGATCCCCCGTCTGAGCCTATTAAAATGAACAGTCTTTCAGATGGGACGTTAAACCGAGGTATCGTGTCGGTGCTTTATAACGTGACGTTAAAGAACCAGAGGAGACTCAGGAATGGGTCTCTGTCTGTATCATTGCACTATCCTCCAAAAAATCTAAAATGACTAATCTCTTCAGGAGGCGTCGCTCATATGGGCAACCGGTAGCGACGATAAATAAATGTAAAACACACACAAGGCGCTTCATTGCACTTGTGTTTGATGGTGGATGTTAGTTCATCGATCATAGGGTTAGTGCATAGTTTCCGGGCCACATGCATTATTACTTCAGCTGATAGTGTACGCAGTCTTTATCACATTTGTGCATTACCATTGCTATATTTACTCGATTCTGAGAATGGCTGTCTTTAACCCATTCAACACCAAGTAACTGACATGAACTGGTCCATGATATTTTTAGACCAATAAATTAATAACAAAATTACATTTGGATCAGTTCATTTCTCAAAATGGGTAAACAATTTTCTAAAAATAGTTATATTACTTGAAAAAAGTGCAGATCCTGATGAGACGGCTCGTCACGAGCCGGCTCATCTGGATCTACACTTTTTTGTAAGCCAATTTAGAGGTCTGTGGTGTTGAAAGGGTTAAGCTGATTTCATACTTATACAAGATAAGCCTATAAGTAACATTGTTACGTAGATTTAATGTCATTAACTGTTTTATTTCCCTTTTCTACTCTACTAGACAATTCCATATATCATCATATTCCATAACATATTATATGTAGTTTCTCTACTTTTCAGTTTAACATTACCATATAAATGCACAGTTTTCATTTTTAGTCCTATCTTTTGATTGCATTTGATTTGTATAATTATATGGTAAGAGCTTCATGGTATATTAACTTGTGTTACATGAGTTCTCTCCTAAGTCTTTATTATTAGGGTCTTTATTATTATTATTATTATTGTTATTCTTCTTCTTCTTCTTCTTTTTATTATTATTATTATATTATTTTTGTTTATATTATTATTATTATAATAATGTTATTATTATTATTATTATTGTTATTATATGTTAGAATTGGCCATGCTCAAGTTCTTGAGTCGGTATAACTAGTTTATACAAATTTATTTTAGCTCGATTGTGAAACAAGTCGTTAGATTAATCGATCTCGAGACCTCATTCCTGATGAAATCCATCGCCACGAGGGAGAGAGGCAACGTGGAATTTAAATGCCTTGCCTAAGGGCACACTCGTAACGGCTCCAGCTAAAGCGAACGCGCTACCACAGCGATATCCCGACTTCCATATTTATTTAGATACGGTCAAGCGAATACCAATTCGGACTTCACTGGATCATTTCAAATTATACAAGTGCGTATATATGACTATCAGATTAGCGTAGTGGTTATCAGCCTTGTTTCTCACAAATGTAACCAGGCTTCGATCCTCTATATGAGATTTTGCGGTGGTCCAGTTTCCTCACATCGAATCGAATTAACACACATATGTATATGCATACACGTCCATTCTTGCTAACGAGAAACATCAACTATCAACTTGTTCTTTAGGGTACGGTGGTCGCCAGATCGGACAGGTGGGTTTTCTCCGGGTACTCCGGTTTCCTCCCACACGAATGACCACATATACGCTTTACCCCCGTGCCAACGAGAGTGATTAATATAAGTTGTTAGAACTTGCTTCGCAATCGTTGTAAAATAAATCAAGTTTAAACTTTGGGTTTCATGGTGTCAACATATTTTATTGGCTCTTCAGGCAGTACAATACAGGCAGTTTGGGGGTTATAGTCGCACCGAGAGGTTAGAGAGAGAGGTGTCTCTCCAAGTAGTACAAGTAGCACCCAGGTAGACCCACCGACCTTCCATAAGCCAGCTTATTCATATGAACGTATTCCACACCCCAGTGGAATTCGAACCTATAGCAGTGATTTGAAGCAAATAACTCGGTCACCTATCAGAATAATATACAGTCAAACCTGTCTTAAGCAGCCAGCCAAGGGAGTCAGCGAAAGCGGCTGCTTAGCACAGGTGGCTGCTTAATAGAGGTCAAATATATAATAAAACAACCAATTTGGGAATCTGGAAAGTGGCTGCTTAATACAGGATGGCTGCTTAATGGAGGTGACCACTAACACATGTTTGACTGTATACCAAAACGTACAATTTCTTCAAAGATAGCTCAATTGTATACAAGATTTTCAGAAGTATGCGTTGTAATTGTGTTTTACGTTTATTTATCGTCGCTATCGGTTCCCATATGAGCGACGCCTCCAGAAGAGATTGGTCATTTTAGATGTTTGGAGGAGAGTGCAATGATACAGAGAGAACCATTCTAGATACTCCTCATGTTCTTTTACGTGCACGGTTTACAGCACTGACACGAGACCTCGGTTTAAGGTCCCATCTGAAAGACTGTTAATTGTATTATGGTCAGACGGGGGATCGAACCTGCGATCCCTGGATTATCAGTCCAGCGTGTTTCTATGCGTTATAATGCTAAATATTGTCAATGGCATACTATTATAAATATTGCATATGATGCTGGATAGTGTAGTTAAGGACATTGATCCAATAAATTACGGGGAAGGACGAATGTGAACAGAAGTACATTATTGGATACACATGTCGCCCACCTTTGAACTGGTATACACCTGGAAACAGGTTGTGTACTCGTTGCTTTATACATGATCTCAATATTAAAGTTCAGTACTCCTATTCTTAAAGCAGCATTAAATTTTCTTTCATCCTAATCCCTTCAGTCTACCGAAATAAATAATGTTTCAACTAAAGTCATTGAAATTCACCTAATATTTAAAGCAGCATACATCGTAATAAAGGATGTTTTGGGTAAAATATAAATACTAATGTGTGTGTGTTTACAAAAATCGAAATAGTCGCTCAGAAACGATAAAATTCCAATAAATTTAAACCGTCGTATACGCGAATTTGTTTATCAACACACGAAATTTAAACACGCACAGCGCGCATGCGTGAAACAACACAGGATGTAGAAAACAACATATATAATTTGAAGATGAAAGACTATCTATCTATCTTCCTCTAATGTCGAACCTCTCGCGGGGATGTAGACATGTCCCTAAAAGACATAGCTAACAGAGGTATGAATCAACATATCAAGTAATTTAATTAAAAAAGACAACGTGGGACAAATGGGGACGATGCATTCCGAATGCAAACAAGTGCGGTCGCAAAAACACTGTTTACCAAATGAACATACGCATACAAAGTATACTGTTAGAATGTGTAGCAGCATTGCTACCCATACGTAAAAATTGAATTTTTCAAATATATTTTATTTCATACGATGTAATGCTGCTTTAAAAGATTGGAACGTGTGTGTATGTGTTGTTAAATACGCTCACTCTATAAATAAATTAAATATAATACGGGTTCGATCCTCAGAACGGAAATAATTTGAATTTCGGGACGGTGGTCGCCAGATCGGATAGGGTGGTGTGTATGTGGGGGGGGGGGGTCTCCGGGTACTACTGTTCCCCGCAACGCGAATTACAACATACACGCTGTCACCCTAGCCAACGAGAGTTTATTCTTTGACGAAATATTCGGATAGAACACATGCCCACGTGCACACACCCGGGAAATGCATGATCTTGTTTACAAATATATAAATTATGTTGTGCATGTGACTATTGTTTATAATGGTTCCAGATGTTGCTGTTTTCTAGACATTTGACATTTCGCTGTTGACGTTTCTCACCGACAGTTGTGGGGCTCCAAATCCAACTTTCCCAATAAATAATAACACCCACGCAGTAATCTTAGACGTCAATGACACCTTGTTAACAACTTTTATAATTGATTAATTTTATTCTAATAGAAATGTTATTAAGCATGACATTCTAACGTTACTTAACGCACGGTTGCATCGTTTTCTATCATATATAAACACGTTTTAGCCTAACATAAAGAGAATATTTGTTTGTTTAAGTGAATAATCGAATCATATTTCACTCATGAACATAGAAAGCCAGTATTATCACTCGCAGAGACATATACCTAAATACGATAAATATGAATAAAACAGTGCTTGATTGCAAAAACCTGTTTGTTTCTCACTGAATCAAACAAATCTACGCTTAGTACCTTTCATCACCGATGGGGTTCGAGCCCCGCTCAGACCGCTCAGACCGCTCAGACCGCTCAGACCGCTCAGCTCAGACCGCTCAGACCGCTCAGACCGTGTTTCTTTATATGAAAAAGTTGGCAGTTTCTTACGGTGGTTGGTGCACCAAGTACTGGTGAACCGCTGGAACCTGTCCATGAACGATGTTGTTAGGTATACTGCTCATCGCTCAAACGGGCAACCGGTAGCGACGTTAAATAAATGTAAATTAACAAAAACCCTCCACAGTACTAGTATATACGGCGCTGTGATCAGTTGTAGATTCTACGTCGTGTAATTCGTACGTTGTTCTACTCGCAGCCGGGGATTTCTGGTTTGATTTTAGGGGCCCACCAGAATCACTATGGTTGTAGAGTTCTTAGACAAGGCTCTTAAATTAACATTCTTTTTATATTTAAGTTTATATAACGTTGCTATCGTTTGTCCATTTGAGCGACAGGCAGTTTACCTAACAACACATTTCCTGGTTATAGTAATGGTAGTATTCATTTTCCAACTGAAGACAAAAACGCATAGACATACTTTAAATCCACACTTGTCTCTGTTTTCCACTCACGGCGAGGAATTCCATCACCAAATGAGGAATCTATATACTATTGATGCAGGAACTTACATCTCAATCGAGCATACATAAATTTGTAGAAACCTAGATACGGCACATAAATTCACATTGCCCCTTCTCTCTCCCTCGTGGCTATGGATTCCATTAGGAAACCATTGACGATGTTATTTATCCAGATGTTGCCATTTATGTACCTTCAGTTGACAGATAGCATTTCTATATTTATGTCCCACGTCGGCAAAAGGAGTGGGCTTCAATTGAGAGCGATGTACACTTGTATATCAGTCTGTAAACCCCCTCAAGACAGCTAGAAGTTAATATCTGAATAGATCAATGTACTGTGGGAGGTATTCGCATTTGGTCGATGTTGGTCGTGTTTGATGAGAGCGATTGGGGTGATGATAGTATTGAAAGTCACACACTGTAGGTTGTAAAACAATACCTCATTACTTGCACTAACTGTAATCATGAAGTGCATTACACTGAGGCTATAATACGCGATGTATTCAGCCGAGGCGTGTCTGATCCCGAAATTCAGATGGACCTGCTCGGAGACCAAAATCCAAACATGTTCCGGTTGTAAACAAGTGCATGACCGATCGACTCGGAAAGTCCTACTTTCGGTTTCGAGTTTGTTTTATCGCAAAAAACACTGTTTACTAAATCAACATAAGCATACAGAGTATAATGTTAGAATGTGTAGCAGCATTGCTACCCATACGTAAAAATTGAATTTTTCAAATATATTTGATTTCATACGATGTAATGCTGCTTTAAAAGATTGGAACGTGTGTGTATGTGTTGTTAAATACGCTCACTCTATAAATAAATTAAATATATATAGATAGGGTTGTGTGTGTGTGTGGGGGGGGGGGGTATCCGGATTACAACATACACGCTGTCACCCTAGCCAACGAGAGTGTATTCAAAACATGTCTCTAGAGGATCTTTATAACTTCGGGGAAGCGAAAGAGTCAGGCAAACGATCTGCATCTCGCCTCTTTGACCCCCAAGCAGTAGAAGCTTCGAGGTCTTATAGGAAGAAGCAGCAATTGAATATAATTGAATAATGCAACTATTGTGGTAAAAGCGGTCACGTCAACTATTAGTATGTGTGTTTGTCTCTCACAGAGTGCCATCATCGCGTCATATTTCTATCATTATAAATGGCCAAAGGCAATATAGTTGCTGATTATGCCAATAAATTTGAAACTTGAAGCTTGTTATTACAATGAATTGAAAGAAAGTGAGAGGAAAACAAACTATAAATAACTAGATTTTACTCTACTAAAGTCTATGTGGGCGATTCTGTATGAAGACGTTCAATTTAATATATCTCGAGATACAACTAATTAAAATAAATCCTTTATAACAGATCTGGTATAATGTAATACAGTCTACAACTATCACAAGCAATGTTTTCTCGTCACAAACCATGCCTTCAAGATCGTTTTATTTTCTATTTAAAAATAAGAATGTCTGTAGGTCTATTACTGTCTGGCTAGTTGAATGCATAATCTAATTATACGTATACTAGAGGACATAGAAAACGCATACCTACATTATATGTATACTAGAGGACATAGAAAACGCACACCTACACACCTACATTATATGTATACTAGATGACATAGAAAACGCACACCTACATTATATGTATACTAGAGGACATATAAAACGCACACCTACATTATATGTATACTAGAGGACATAGAAAACGCACACCTACATTATATGTATACTAGAGGACATAGAAAACGCACACCTACATTATATGTATACTAGAGGACATATAAAACGCACACCTACATTATATGTATACTAGAGGACATAGAAAACGCACACCTACATTATATGCATACTAGAGGACATAGAAAACGCACACCTACATTATATGTATACTAGAGGACATAGAAAACGCACACCTACATTATATGTATACTAGAGGACATAGAAAACGCACACCTACATTATATGTATACTAGAGGACATAGAAAAACGCACACCTACATTATATGTATACTAAAGGACATAGAAAACGCATACCTACATTATATGTATACTAGAGGACATAGAAAACGCACACCTACATTATATGTATACTAGAGGACATAGAAAACGTACACCTACATTATATGTATATTAATATAATAGAGGACATAGAAAACGAACACCTACATTATATGTATACTAAAGGACATAGAAAACGCACACCTACATTATATGTATACTAGAGGACATAGAAAACGTACACCTACATTATATGTATACTAGAGGACATAGAAAACGAACACCTACATTATATGTATACTAGAGGACATAGAAAACGCACACCTACATTATATGTATACTAGAGGACATAGAAAACGCACACCTACATTATATGTATACTAGAGGACATGGAAAACGCACACCTACATTATATGATTATTATTACATGAAAACGAAATACGAAGGATTCCATCAAAGACATAGCACATCTTTATTACAAAACACAAACTGAACAACTAAACATATTCCAAAATGTTTAAAACTATGTATTTATATAGCTATTGTTTTTCATGTGCGTTTTCTATGTCCTCTAGTATAAATGTATGTATGTTCCATTAATGTCAAACCCCTTGCGGGGGGACCTAGACATGATTTCCTGGACAGGCTTAGCCGACATAAGTGGTTAACCAATATTATAAGCAATGTGAGCGAGGCGCCTTACTCAATGACAATAAATACGTTGCCTGACCAAGTATCATTCCCGGGACCGTTCGATTCCAAATGCGACGCTCAACCACTGGAACACTGACGTCACACACACATATAAGTAATCAATATCGGTTAATAGTTTCCATCGGGGTGTGAATTACATTGGGCGTGTCTAAGATTAGCGTGGATGCCTGCGGCCTCCACACACTTTAACCACGTGGTTTTGGTGAACTCTAGTGGGGATTTAAAAAGGGTTAGTATAGCATGAAGTGCTTCGATTTTGGTAGAAATGGGCCAAATCCTGCTGTCATGGCGGGCAGCGTGGTGGCCCCACAATTGACCTCTATAGTAGGTTCCTTAGAAACAAAGTACTGGAGTAACTTAAAAAATCTTGGAAATGCGTATCTGGTTTGTGGCTCTAAGTGAATATTTAACTCTTTTTATGAGGTTGTCCAGCTTACCCGGTATGTACCCGGGTAGACCATAAACTTAGCCTTTTTAACTTCTGGCAAAATGACAATACGGCCCAATTAATAATCTCGGTGTTAAAATATATTTATTTCACTGACCAGGCAAAATATATCGACGCCTGTTCCCAGGCTACCATAAACTATGCATGCGTGCTAGTAACTCGGAAACGACGCAACCTTGACATAGTGTTGCAGTGTAACACATATTACCTCGCGACTTTGATGTTGACCTTTCAAGGTGATATTAAGGTAATGTGCAATCAAGCATTTATCATTGTGTCAAATACCAGTGTGGGGACTTGCATCTCCACGAGTACTATGCTCTAGTTAATGCTGTTGCTGCTGATGCTGCTGATGTTGCCATTGCTGCTGATGCTGCTGATGTTGCCATTTCTGCTGATGCTGCTGATGTTGCCATTGCTGCTGATGCTGCTGATGTTGCCATTGCTGCTGATGCTGCTGATGTTGCCATTGCTGCTGATGCTGCTGATGTTGCCATTGCTGCTGATGCTGCTGATGTTGCCATTGCTGCTGATGCTGCTGATGTTGCCATTGCTGCTGATGCTGCTGATGTTGCCATTTCTGCTGATGCTGCTGATGTTGCCATTGCTGCTGATGCTGCTGATGTTGCCATTGCTGCTGATGCTGCTGATGTTGCCATTGCTGCTGATGCTGCTGATGTTGCCATTGCTGCTGATGCTGCTGATGTTGCGATTGCTGCTGATGCTGCTGATGTTGCCATTGCTGCTGATGCTGCTGATGTTGCCATTGCTGCTGATGCTGCTGATGTTGCCATTGCTGCTGATGCTGCTGATGTTGCCATTGCTGCTGATGCTAGTGTTGTTGTTGCTGTTTTTCATTCAACATCTATTTAGATACATTGCCACAATGCATGATTTCCAACAATCATCCGCTACACTTAATGGCCGTCGAATTAGAATTCTCATCAGAAACAGATTTTTTAGAACAGATTTAAACATCCATTAACCAGTCCTGATAGCTATAGGGCGTTAATTAAACGATGAATGTCATGATTCTTGTGTTAACATGACAGATTATACGGGACAACTGACAGAATGATACTCGAAGTCGGAAGCAAACGTTTGCGCTGCGCAATAGTGTCGTAGATACTGCACTCAGTCCAATATCGATGTTGTTGTTTGTGGTGTATTATATTATTGTATGTGTACTTGTATTGGCAATAAAATATGTTTAAACCAGTCCAATATCGATTACGGAATAGTCGGTGAATTTCTAACTGATTTCTTCTAAATATAGTCAACATTGCTTTAATTTTATATCGGTGAAGGTAAAAACAAGTTCGTACTTAAGCGCCGTGTCAGCTTCTGTCAAGAGGTACTTAATGATGTTAAATGTATATCTGTCTGTAACGATCAGGATTATAGCGCAAACTGGCTTTACTTACGTTCTCGCATAAACATCCGGCCATCTACAAAGCAACCAATCAAAATCGAATTCTAAAATATGTTGTTAATACACCATACTATGCAACATATTCAGGTGCTAAAAGGCACGGCGGACGGCCGGAGTTCGCGCCCAGCTGTAGCCGTTACGATTGAGCCTTTAGGGCAAGCACGGCATTTAAGTTGCGCATTACCCTTCTCTCTCTCTCTCTCTCTCTCTCTCTCTCTCCCTCTCTCTCTCATGTCGATGGATTCCATCAGGAATGAAGTTCCATAGTGATTAATATAAGTTGTAGGAACTTGTTTTGAAATCGAGCTAAACTAAATTTGTATGAACTAATATCGGTGATATTGGTGATATTAGGCATTTCTAACCTGTTCTGATGACGAGATGAACATCGGATGACGTTAAAATAGTGGGGGTTTTCTCAAGTTTATTGTACAATATAAAATTAATGCATGGCTGTAGCAAGGGTTTATTTATTTTGTGAGGCGTACACTATAATGTGAACTGTACATTACTGTCCATTGTAGTTGGCATGACTGTGTAGGATTTCTATATGGACTGTTGCCTTCTATTTATCTGGGTTAGCCATGCCAGTAAAATGAAAACCCCATACATCCAAGCCAACTTGTAACGACAATAATTCAAAGAAAAGAAATCGGATATTTTATTTCTTAAAGAATCAGTTCCATTTGCTTGCGCCTACACACAACGAAACACATATGGACACCGTTTGTGACAACATATTTCTGGGGGTTTCTCCACACAGTACCAACACATCTATAACATTTGATATCTGCCATAGCATGCTCTACGCTCACTCTGTATTTTGTGATATATCTATTTAGTTTACGACACTTTTGTTTTTCTCCTGGCTGCTTCCGAGGTATATGCGTTCATAACATAATCGCGATTAGGGTAGATTTGTGTGGCCTAAGCAAATCGTCGGGAAAATGTATCTGGATCTATAACAACCACAGCCATGTGCAGTTTGGCCCATGTACTCTCCATAGCCATTCAACCAGTGTCGGCCAAACAACAAAATGCCTTAACTTGTCATAAATCAGTGGGATAATATGTCTGACTTCAAGACTCACAGTGCCAACACTTACACCAAACATAGTGGCCAACACATGGTATGTTGGATACGTTCTTGCCCAAATCATAAACAATAATGCTCTGTTCCTTGCTGACAGCAAGACGGTAGTCTAAAGGATATATATATAATTTATATATCCCCACTCATGATAACCAGCCCGTGCCAGTACAGGGTGATAACCAACCCGCGCCAGTACAGGGTGATAACAAGCCCGCGCCAGTACAGGATGATAACCAGCCCGTGCCAGTACAGGGTGATAACCAACCCGCGCCAGTACAGGGTGATAACCAACCCGCGCCAGTACAGGATGATAACAAGCCCGAGCCAGTACAGGATGATAACCAGCCCGTGCCAGTACATGGTGATAACCAACCCGCGCCAGTAGAGGGTGATAACCAGCCCCCGCCAGTACAGGGTGATAACCAGCCAAGAGCAAGTCGAGCCCACGCGTCGTCGGTGACGACTGGCGGATCTAATCCGCGAGAACAACGAATTGTACAATGACTTTATGAGAAACACATTACATTACTACAAGATTATGGATTGGATTAGAATTGAATAAAACAAATGCGACACCTGCTTATTGATTTATATTGTATTTGAAAGAAACCAGTGCTTTTCCTGAACGCTAATTAAATTTATATTTTGAGATAACCCCTACACAGGTGAGTGCGTCCTTAATCCGGTGTACATCTCGTCATCAGAATAGGTTAGAAATGCCTAATAGTAATATAGGACGAAGCTACATTGTAGTGCCCTATTCCTAACGAAAACTGTATTTACGGCCAATCATAGCATAAATGGAACGTCTGTAGCTAAATTACGATTTACGCCCAATCGTTGCATAAAGGAAACGTCGGTAACTGTATTAGGTTTGACGGCCAATCATTGCATGCAAAGGGTACGCCAACAACTATAGCTATATTACGATTGACGGCCAATAGTTGAATAAATGGAACGTCTATAATCACATATTTGGACATCTTGTTCAGAGAATTAATCCTAGTTATTGACCGAAACATTTGCAATCTGCTACTGCGTGGCAAGTTCTGTTTTTTCTCCAAATGCTTCCGACAAGATGCCTAAATCCTATGCCTGAGTGTGTTAGGATTTTCAATGGTGTTTGTTCTTAGTTTTCCAAGAAATTACGTATATCTATTATGTGGTATCATAGAGAAGAATACGCAATATCTTCTGGAAACGCAATTCCGTCGTAGCCGAGTTTAGTTCAACGAAGTCGCAGATCTAGACATTGGTAAATACCGTCGAGGTTATGAAGTCAAAACATCAGTACTTGTTTTTTTCTAGGACGTCTAAGCATGGCTACGTAATAGTGCATTCGCTTCTTTCGCACAATTAATACTAATTGAAATGTTGCTAAGGCGTTGCTTGGTAACCGGCAAGTTAACTTGGTTTTCGTGTAAAATCGTTTGTTTGATTATCCGAGTGGTTACGGTGCTTGACTTCAAATCACCTTCCATTCACAGATGTAGGTTCGAATCACACTGGGGAGCTCAATTCTTTTCACGTGAGTAAGCTATCAAGTTTTTCTTGCAGAAGGTCGGTGGTTCTACCGTGACGAGTGCCAGTCCGTGCCTAAATCTACTTCTCGGAGAGACACCACTGCCGTTCCGGTAACATCTGGAAAGCCGCCATATGACCTAAGTTGTGAGACTTTAAACACCAAAATCAAATAAGCAAACAACATTTTAATTTCATGATACCAATCTCACTCTATGCAACCCAACATACCAAGCTGCCATTGTTGTGTACCGATGATCCAACACATCAATCGTATTACTAGTATGTGGCTGCTACTTGTCTTCAGTAATTGCAATATGGCTGCTACTTGTCTTCAGTAATTGCAATATGGCTGCTACTTGTCTTCAGTAATTGCAATATGGCTGCTACTTGTCTTTAGTAATTGCAATATGGCTGCTACTTGTCTTCAGTAATTGCAATACAGCTGCTACTTGTCTTCAGTAATTGCAATATGGCTGCTACCTGTCTTTAGTAATTGCAATATGGCTGCTACTTGTCTTCAGTAATTGCAATATGGCTGCTACTTGTCTTCAGTAATTGCAATATGGCTGCTACTTGTCTTCAGTAATTGCAATGTGGCTGCTACTTGTCTTCAGTAATTACAATATGGCTGCTACTTGTCTTCAGTAATTGCAATATGGCTGCTACTTGTCTTCAGTAATTGCAATATGGCTGCTACTTGTCTTCAGTAATTGCAATATGGCTGCTACTTGTCTTCAGTAATTGCAATGTGGCTGCTACTTGTCTTCAGTAATTGCAATATGGCTGCTACTTGTCTTCAGTAATTGCAATATGGTTGCTTGTTGTCGTCTACACAGGCGTCCGTTCGTGCATGAAACACTACTAGGAGGTGCACATGGGGATCTTCCTTTCACCAATACTAACTGGACAATCGCCATATGACTGTTGGTGCCACTTTAGACCTAGTGACAAACAAAAACACAATGTGTGGTAGTCGTGATAGCGCGTTCGCTTCAGTTGCGACAGGCCCGAGGTTCGAGCCCCGCTGGAGCCGTTACAATTGTGCCCTTATGAAATACATTTAAATTCCACGTTGCCTCTTCTCTCTCCCTCGTGGCGTTGGATTCCATCAGGAATAAGGTCTCGAGGGTGATTGATATTATTAAGTTGTAAGAACTTGTTTCACAATCGAGTTAAAATAAATGTGTATAAACTAAACGCTGTAGTAGAATAGGATACAACTAGTACAATGCGATAGTTGACGATTAGTTCTACGATGTAACTCGACTTCGGGTTAGAGTTACAGAACAGAATGGAAGAAAAAGGGCACGTTAATTTCAAAAGTTAGATAGAATATCAGAAGGTGTCAATAATTATGTGTGTTTTACATTTATTTATCGTCGCTACCGGTTGCCCATATATGCGACACCTCCTAAAGAGATTAATCATTTTAGATTTTTGGAGGATAGTGCAATGATACAGACAGAGACCCATTCCAGAGTCTCCTCTGGTTCTTTTACGCGCACGGTGTAAAGCACCGACACGAGACCTCGGTTTAAAGTCCCATCTGAAATACTGTTAATTTTATTAAAGTCAGACGGGGGATCGAACCTGCGATCACTGGCTTAGCAATACTTATATATAGCACGTGTTATTATATATATTCCGTACAGGACACGGACACTATGCTAGAGCGTCGTAGCCATTTTGTAATATAGGTTGGACATTCAAAAAGTGTCAGTAGAACCTGATAAAGTTACCCATGGGACAGAATCCATGCGAGATTGTAATGATTTTTATACATAATTGTATACACTCATCTGCATATACATTGACTAATTTACATATTCATAAACTCGTTTGCATCAGCAATATTTCAAAATAAATTCCATAGCGGCAACGTTAGCGACAATATATATACGAATATACAGTATCGGAATACATTGACAATTTAGAATAGAGACACATTTGAAGCTGTACGTGCACATCTTTTGTGAATAAAGCCATTCTTCCTTCCAGCTTATAGCTACAGCTTAAATTGTACTTTCTATTTATCCGTTAGTATTTCTACGATCGCTGTGCAATTTTACGTAATAAAACACAAGCCGCTATCTGGAACACATTTCGACTGCGAAACTCTCTGCAGAATACTTTCCACTTTCTATTTTAAGAAATATTCTGGCAAATTGCCTTCTTATTGTTCCAATGATCACGTGATAGAAATTCCAGAGATATGTTTTACACGTTTTGTGTATGGTGAACTAGAAATGGGAATCAGTTAATTTATTAAGCGCGTGTAGGAGTTCCCTGGAAATACAAGTGCCCGCACATGCGCTCATATGCGCTCATATGCGGCACGAGGAAGAAATGGCCAATCGTATGAAATGTCAAATGGTCACCGAAATCCTGAATAGTCGAGAGGCAGTTTCCTGTATAATTGTGTATGCACCTAACGTGCGCAATGATACAAACCGTGTTATATACAGTGGAACCTGTCTTAAGCAGCCATACAAGGATTCACAGGAAGTGGCTGCTTAGCACACGTGGCTGTCTAATAGAGGTCAAATGAATATTAAAACAACTTATTGGGAATCTGGAAACTGGCTACTTACTACAGGTTGGCTGCTTAATGGAGGTGACCAATTAACCTGTGTTTCGTTTGGGGGGGGGTATGCAATACATCTGTGCTCTTTAAAGGGTATACTAATAATAAAGACTTTATTTTACGAGAGAACTCATTTAACAAACGTTGATCTACCATGAGACCCTTAAACATATATACAACTCAAATGATAGGACTATAAGTGACAACTGCGTATTGATTGTGCGATTAGCGCAGTGGTTAGCGCGCTCGCTTCTCACCAATGCAACCCGGGTTCGATCCTCGGACCGGGAAGTGTGTGAGATGGTACGGTGGTCGCCAGATCGGACATGTGGGTTTTCTCCGGCTACTCCGGTTTCCTCCCACACGAATGACCACATTTACGCTTTTATCCGCGCCAACGAGAGTGATTAATATAAGTTGTTAGAACTTGCTTCGCAATCGTTGTGAAATATAAAAGTTTAAACTGCATATTGATATGTGGAGGCCTACACCACAACTGAATAAATGAACACAAAGAGGTAATCATATAAGCAAGTTGATTTCTCCTCAATCTACATGTATGTACATATTATGTATACTAGACTATGTATATTCAAAGAAATAAATATTGTTTAAACTAAATGAACACATGTTGATTTTATATTCTGGAATTGGACCTTTTTCTGTATCTACTAATATATGTATGCAATAATGCATATACGGGCACCCTGGGGCATGCCCAGATTAACCAGTGTGCGACGATAAAAACCCAGCAGTGCTCCAAATACAGACGAGACAGTTACATTTTTAAACTTTATTTATTTTACAACGATTGCGAAGCAAGTTCTAACAACTTATAGTAATCACCCTCGTTGACGCGGATGAAAGCGTAAGTGTGGTCATTTGTGTGGGAGGAAACCGGAGTACCCGGAGAAAACTCACCTGTCCGATCTGGCGACGGCCGTACCATCTCACATACTTCCCGGTCCGTGGATCGAACCCGGGTTGCATTAGTGAGAAGCGAGCGCGCTAACCATTGCGCTAATCTGACGAGACAGTTGAAAGTGGCAGGGCCCCAGTGTTGTCGACTAGACCCTCTTGTTCGCATGCTTGTCACACAGTATAAAGCACAGCACACGGGGCATAGGTTTGTGTGTTTTTACGTTTATTTATCGTCGCTACCGGTTGCCCATATGAGCGACGCCTCCTGAAGATATCAGTCATTTTAGATTGTGGAGGATAGTGCAATGATACAGACAGACACCCATTCCAGAATCTTCTCTGGTTCTTTTACGTGCACGGTGTAAAGCACCGACACGAGACCTCGGTTTAACGTCCCATCTGAAGGACTGTTAATTTTATTATGGTCAGACAGGGGATCGAACCTGCGATCCCTGGATTACCAGTCCAGCGTGTTACCACTGGACTACAGATCCGTCCGACTGGGACTATTTATTCTACTAGGACATCCTCGGTAAGTATGATAATCTCTGATTGTGGATTCAACTATTGGCTGTCCGATTAGCTCAGTGGTTAGCCCGCTCGCTTCTCACCAATGCAACCAGGTTCGATCCTCGAACCGAGAAGTATGTGAGATGGTACGGTGGTCGCTAGATCGACAGGTGGGTTTTCTCTGGGTACTCCGGTTTCCTCTCACACGAATGACCACATACACGCTTTCATCCGCGCCAACGAGAGTGATTAATATAAGTTGTTAAAACTTGCTTCGCAATCGTTGTAAAATAAATAAAATTTAAACTAACTATTAGCATTCGAGATGTTAGTCTAAAACGTTAACAAACTCGGTCATCATGCTGCCCTCGTTTAGTTGGTGGATTTTATGTCAGACAATACTGCTGTCACTGGTATGGGCACGTCCAAATATGCGAGTGGGGTGGTAGATGCCCCCGGGGTGAGGGGGTGAATATATAATGACACATAATAGTCACATTACCTAACAGTGTGGAGACTGGAGGCATCCACGCTAACCTTAAGCACGCCCAATGTAGTTCATACCGTTCATACAGACGGATCTGTAGACCAGTGGTAACACGCTGGACTGGTAATCCAGGGATCGCAGGTTCGATCCCCCGTCTGACCCTAATAAAATTAACAGTCTTTCAGATGGGGCGTTAAACTGAGGTCTCGTGTCGGTGCTTTACACCGTGCACGTAAAAGACCCAGAGGATATTCTGGAATTGGTCTCTGTCTGTATCATGCACTATCCTCCAAAATCTAAAATAACTAATCTCTTCAGGAGGCGTCGCTCATATGGGCAACCGGTAGCGACGATAAATAAACGTAAAACACACACACATTTACAAGCAACACTGTGTATTTGTTAAATAGCGCAGCATGGCATGGGTGGCGAGATTACCTAACTCGCATTAATACATTACAATTGAAATGCACAGTCTATAATCAGAATGGTAAAAAAAACCCCACAGACATTGCAATTCCACCTACTTGGATCATTATCAATCCAAGTTCATGTTAAAACTGATACAATATGAATGTCATTTCCGGTGGCATCTGGCGCATGCCAATGCCGCCTACTGTTGTTTTTATATTCTCAATGTTACAACTTATCATCAGATGGAATAGCGAATGGAGCGCATGTACATGCAGCTATGTCCCAGATGTGCCAATACACAAACTTACCTTGACTCTTAGAGAAATTCTAGGTATGTCGTGTTATATTCACGTAGGCATATATTCGAAACTGTCTGTAGATTGGGACATTTGTGTTGTGATATAGATATATTATGTCACGAGCTCGCTGGGGACTTAATGAGTTCGCTCTACACACTTATCCAATAAAGAGGCCAGAGGTTAATGCTATTCACACTATTGTTGCACTAAAGACAGATCTATAAGCGAATGAGAAACATTAGTCAGTTACTGCCCCTGAATACTCCTACAAGTAGATCGGTCTTCTTAATTGCTTTCCTCAGTTTTTATCGTTATTTCCTTTGCACGACCATTTGCCTAACGCCGTGTCAGATTAGGCTCTATGCTGTTTGCTATTCGGATATTGGATGTTGGAGCTAAAATACTTATCTGAATAGCAAACAACATAGATCCTGATCAGACGGCACATTCACCGTCTGATCTGGCTCTATTGTGGTAGAAAAAGAAAAGTGCCGTCTGATCAGGCTCTATGGTGTTTGCAAAGTGATTTTATATACTGCTAACGTGCAAAGTGTTAAGTCGGATAAATTAGATTTCAATGCAAATAATCACCAAAAAATATCCGTTGCCATATGTACGGAACACCTTCAATCATTGACCATCAGTAAAGGCAACAGACGGATATGTAGTCCAGTGGTAACACGCTGGACTGGTAATCCAGGGATCGCAGGTTCGATCCCCCGTCTGACCCTAATAAAATTAACAGTCTTTCAGATGGGACTTTAAACCGAGGTCTCGTGTCGGTGCTGTACGCCGTGCTCGTGAAAGAACAAGAGGAGACTTTGGAATGGGTCTCTGTCTGTATCATTCCACTATCCTCCAAATATCTAAAATGACTAATCTCTTCAGGAGGCGTCGCTCATATGGGCAACCGGTAGCGACGATAAATAAACGTTAAGCACACACAGTAAAGGCACAGTGCTGTCACAGTTCACGGAGGGAAGAAAGCAACCAAGATCGTTGATATGGCGGCAACGCAGACAACTTATATATAGCGTTATGGCTATTGGAACTGACATTCACGCTGTTGAAGGTTGTAGATCACTTACCAAAGGACGCTGCTTGTCTTGTATAATATAACATCTCAACGAGACACCTGCACGTGTGCACGTGTACTTTTCTGTGAATTCTATATATATGATAGTTGCGGGAATGCTTGGACGTCAACATTGTCAATCGTGGAAGGCTTGATTGCTCAGTGTCTACCATCCTTGGGAACGGCAAATAGTTGTATTTGTTTGGCAGTATACAGGTTGAAATACATAGAGAATACCTTAAAGCGACATTACATCTCAGATGCTTTGTTACGTGTGGCGTCCGTGGTCCAGTGGTAGAGCGTCGGATTTGGAATAGAACGGTCCCGGGTTCGATACTCGGCCAGGCCACACACACACACACACACACACACACACACACACACACACACACACACACACACACACACACACACACACACACACACACACACACACACACACACACACACACACACACACACACACACACACACACACACACACACACACACACACACACACACACACACACACACACACACACACACACACACACACACACACACACACACACACACACACACACACACACACACACACCACACACACACACACACACACACACACACACACACACACACACACACACACACACACACACACACACACACACACACACACACACACCACACACACACACACACACACACACACACACACACACACACACACACACACACACACACACACACACACACACACACACACACACACACACACACACACACACACACACACACACACACACACACACACACACACACACACACACACACACACACACACACACACACACACACACACACACACACACACACACACACACACACACACACACACACACACACACACACACACACACACACACACACACACACACACACACACACACACACACACACACACACACACACACACACACACACACACACACACACACACACACACACACACACACACACACACACACACACACACACACACACACACACACACACACACACACACACACACACACACACACACACACACACACACACACACACACACACACACACACACACACACACACACACACACACACACACACACACACACACACACACACACACACACACACACACACACACACACACACACACACACACACACACACACACACACACACACACACACACACACACACACACACACACACACACACACACACACACACACACACACACACACACACACACACACACACACACACACACACACACACACACACACACACACACACACACACACACACACACACACACACACACACACACACACACACACACACACACACACACACACACACACACACACACACACACACACACACACACACACACACACACACACACACACACACACACACACACACACACACACACACACACACACACACACACACACACACACACACACACACACACACACACACACACACACACACACACACACACACACACACACACACACACACACACACACACACACACACACACACACACACACACACACACACACACACACACACACACACACACACACACACACACACACACACACACACACACACACACACACACACACACACACACACACACACACACACACACACACACACACACACACACACACACACACACACACACACACACACACACACACACACACACACACACACACACACACACACACACACACACACACACACACACACACACACACACACACACACACACACACACACACACACACACACACACACACACACACACACACACACACACACACACACACACACACACACACACACACACACACACACACACACACACACACACACACACACACACACACACACACACACACACACACACACACACACACACACACACACACACACACACACACACACACACACACACACACACACACACACACACACACACACACACACACACACACACACACACACACACACACACACACACACACACACACACACACACACACACACACACACACACACACACACACACACACACACACACACACACACACACACACACACACACACACACACACACACACACACACACACACACACACACACACACACACACACACACACACACACACACACACACACACACACACACACACACACACACACACACACACACACACACACACACACACACACACACACACACACACACACACACACACACACACACACACACACACACACACACACACACACACACACACACACACACACACACACACACACACACACACACACACACACACACACACACACACACACACACACACACACACACACACACACACACACACACACACACACACACACACACACACACACACACACACACACACACACACACACACACACACACACACACACACACACACACACACACACACACACACACACACACACACACCACACACACACACACACACACACACACACCCACACACACACACACACACACACACACACACACACACACACACAGTATTGATAGTACAAATTCTTTCGAAATAATTCTAACACTAACTTTCTGTACATTTTGTGGTATACAAAGTCTCAAAAGTGAAAATAGGATTTCATATAACTGTCAGCTACGCGCCTGAATTTGAGCATTTTTTCAGATGGGACTATAACCTGAGACATCTCGTGTTTCGTATAAACCGGGTATTTAATTGGAGCAGGGGTGCTTTTGAAAGTGGAGCTGTCTTCTACACTCTACGTCAAAAATAAAACGACTTAAGTACTTCTAGAGGCATCACCTCGATTAACCAGGGGGCGACGAAATATAAAGTATCCCCCCCCCAAAAGAAGACAAATAGTCAAGTCCGCCTCCGTGGTTGAGTGGTTAAGGTCGCTGACTTGTATACCACTGTAACCTATCATCACTGATGGTCACGGGTTCGAGCCTCGCTCAGGCCGTGTCTCATTTATATGAAAAAGTTGGCAGTTTCTTACGGAGGTTGGTGCACCCAAGTACTGGTTAACCACTGGAGCCTGCCCAGGAAAGGTGTTGTTAGGTAAACTGCCCGCCGGCGATATAGCCTAAAATGGTGATGTTGCAGGCGTTAAACCCGAAATATAACATATAACAAATAGTCAATGTTTCAGTCATATGTGGAAT
Source organism: Archivesica marissinica (assembly GCA_014843695.1). Classification (NCBI taxonomy): domain Eukaryota; kingdom Metazoa; phylum Mollusca; class Bivalvia; order Venerida; family Vesicomyidae; genus Archivesica; species Archivesica marissinica. Next base: position 23,148,728 of record CM026398.1, read on the forward strand.
TATGCACAATCAAGATATGTACTCGTATACTAGGTAATAATAATAATAATAATAATAATAATAATAATACTACTACTAATAGTAATAAACACTTTATTTTACGAGAGAGCTTGCATAACACATGGCTAATACAAATATGGCCCTCAACATATATACAATGACATAGAAAACATATTAATTAAAGAAACACTACATGTTAAGTACAGTATTCAGCAATACGTGGACGCTCATCTATTATGTATTACACATTATTTATTTTACAACGATTGCGAAGAGAGTTCTAACAACTTATATTAATCACTCTTACATGAAAGCGTAAATGTGATCATTCGTGTGGGAGGAAACCGGAGTACCCGAAAACCCACCTGTCCGATCAGGCGACCACCGTACCATCTCACATATTTCCCGGTCCGAGGTTTGAATCAGGGTTGCATTGGTGATAAGCGATTATATATGTATATAACTATATATATATACCTGATGTCTATGTTTCTGTTGCTAAAGTGTATGGTTATCATAGTGCCCCCTATGTAACACGGCCATGCCATTTCTGACTTATGAGACACCTCATATGATTACTGTTTCCCCGACTCCTATCCTGGCAGACCAGGCGCCATGCTGACAGGCATTCGTTGGCCATTATTTAACTATCTGACGATTCACGAACAAGCCATATTATTACCTCAATGAACTTCGGACGAGTTTAGAATCAACGACCTGCTCCTTTGAACACGGAGCTAATGTAATATGCTTGAAGGGGGGGGGGGTCCGAGGCCAAGCAGTTGAGGTCGTTGATTTCAAATCGCTTGCCCCTCAGCGCTGTGTGCTCAAATCCCCACTGGTGATGTGGAAATTAGTTCGTGTGATGAAGCTATCAGCTGGTTGCGGTATGTCGGCAGTTAATGGTGGTGGAAGATCCCGGATGCCCAGTCATGCATTATTGCAGGTACAGGTGGAAGATCCCGGGTGTCCATTCATGCATTATTGCAGGTACATGTGGAATACCCCGGATGCCTATTCATGCATTATTGCAGGTACAGGTGGAAGATCCCGGGTGTCCAGTCATGCATTATTGCAGGTACATGTGGAATACCCCGGATGCCTATTCATGCATTATTGCAGGTACAGGTGGAAGATCCCGGATGTCCATTCATGCATTATTGCAGGTACATGTGGAATGTCCCGGGTGCCCATTAATTCATTATTGCAGGTACAGGTGGATGATCCCGGATGCCCATGCATGCATTATTGCAGGTACATGTGGAATGTCCCGGGTGCCCATTAATTCATTATTGCAGGTACAGGTGGAAGATCCCGGATGCCCATTCATGCATTATTACAGGTACAGGTGGAAGATCCCGGATGCCCATTCATGCATTATTACAGGTACAGGTGGAAGATCCCGGATGCCCATTCATGCAGTATTGAAGGTACAGGTGGAAGATCCCGGGTGTCCATTCATGCATTATTACAGGTACAGGTGGAAGATCCCGGATGCCAATGCATGCATTATTGCAGTTACAGGTGGAAGATCCCGGGTGTCCATTCATGCATTATTACAGGTACAGGTGGAAGATCCCGGATGCCCATTTATGCATTATTACAGGTACAGGTGGAAGATCCCGGATGCCCATGCATGCATTATTACAGGTACAGGTGGAAGATCCCGGGTGCCCATTTATGCATTATTACAGGTACAGGTGGAAGATCCCGGATGCCCATTCATGCAGTATTGAAGGTACAGGTGGAAGACCCCGGATGCCCATTCATGCATTATTGCAGATACAGGTGGAAGATCCCGGATGCCCATTCATGCTTTATTACAGATACAGGTGGAAGACCCCGGATGCCCATTCATGCATTATTGCAGATACAGGTGGAAGACCCCGGGTGTCCATTTATGCATTATTGCAGATACAGGTGGAAGATCCCGGGTGTCCATTTATGCATTATTGCAGGTACAGGTGGAAGATCCCGGATGCCCATTCATTCATTATTGCAGATACATGTGGAAGATCCCAAATGCCCATTCATTCATTATTGCAGATACAGGTGGAAGATCCCGGGTGTCCATTCATGCTTTATTGCAGACACAGGTGGAAGATCCCGGGTGCCCATTCATGCATTATTGCAGGTACAGGTGGGCTATTCCACAACCAATAATAGCTGGAGGGTCGCCATACGACCTAAGCTGTTGGCACGACTTTGAACCACCAAACAAACCCAAAAAATCAAACAATCATCTATTCTTGAATATTGGGTTAACATTTGCACTGTATCTTCCATCACGTGATTTGGTTAAATACTCTTCAGGAAGGGCAACGAACGGTGCTCGTCTCAACTTACTATAATCAGCATGACGAAACAGTAGTTTTATTGAATTACTTTGATGTTCAACTTATCTGTGCTGTTAAATCGATCAACAATAGCGAGTTGATATCATTAGTATTCAATGCGTTATTTAGACGACTATTTCCGCATTATAACATAAATAACATAAAGTGAAGTTTGATATAGCACATACGCTGAGTTATTAATCACCGTGGAATGTTTGAGATCATGGAAAGTAAGGTGGTTGCGCAATTGTTCTAGCTGCTCAAATAACGGCGCTTGGCGAAATCCCAAACAGGCAAGGTGAAATTAAGTCGAAATGCGTATATATTAAGAGATTCATTCATTAGAATTCACGCGTATTACATGCTTATGTGTGTGTAATATTTGTTGGGGTTTATTTTATTTTGGAGGGCCGGTGCGGGTGGGGACAACCTCCCCAACGGCATAGTACATAATTATGGGTACTCTCTAGTTGCTATTGGTGGAGGAAGACCCGCGTGCAGTATATCAAACACTGACGGTACACGGGTAGACTCACCGACCTTCCGTAAGCCAGCTGGATAGTTGCCTCACTTGTAATAATTTGACACCGCCACTGTGATTCGTACTAACAGCGATGATGTGGGGAGGGGAGGGGGGAGCAAAGACCGTAACCCGGATTCAAAACTAAACAAACGAAACAATTGGTCCAGATATCAAGAAGAAGAAGAAGAATCGTTTATTAAGACACAAACATAAACAGTTTATGGTCTACAAACAAATGAATATAATAATACTAAATACTAACCAATCAATCTTGTATTGCATTTGTAAATCTCTGGCATACATTACCCATTTATATATACATATACTTAAAGGTATTATTATAAGTGTGCTTACTAATTGGAGCTTTTAAATGTTTAATATATTAATAATGTTGATTTTATTGGAGGATAATCTCAAAACATCCTAAAAGTATAATTCAAGGGATTAGTGCAAAACTACCGCAACCCCTTCACTGTATCCATGTGGTTACACTAGTTTTGCACCAAGCACTTCAAGTGTATGTGATGTTAACCTCTCGCCGATTGCTTTAGCTGCATTTTAAGAGACTGTGAACGTGATAAGCCATTGACAATTAATTTTCCATTTATTAAATGCTACTTGACTTTGAGACTAATGAAATTTATGCGCACCACCACGACCTGCGGCATAATCAACAACTAAGTAGGGTCATGTCGAAAGTATTGCTGAAAAGGAATCCTGATTTTGATGCATCGTTGTAATCGTTCTAGGTCACGTTTACATGATGTGGCGAGGAGCCTGATATGATCATTTGCGTTTCAAGAGATTGGCCTCCGTGGTTAGTATATCGCGTATTCAAAATTAGTTTAGCTCGATTGAGAAACAAGTTCTTACAACTTATATTAATCACTCTCGAGACCTCATACCTGTTGTAATCCATCGCCACGAGGGAGAGAGAAGATGATGAATTTAAATAATTTGGCTAAGGGCGCATTCGTAACGGCTACAGCTGGGAGCGAACTCCGGGCATTTCGCACCTGAAGCGAATACTATACCACTACGCTATCACGACTTCCACTCCGTGGTTAATGACTAATATGCCTGGCATATCTGTTTCGTTCTATCGGCTTGGTTGTAATGACACATTAATGCATAACATGCTTGTTTTTTTGGGGGGCTTAGAGTAGCACCAACAGCTTAGATCATATAGTGACTCTCCGACCATTAATCATGGAGGAAAACCCCGGGTGTACCTGCAAGCACTATTTAATGCATAGACAAGCACCCTGGTAGAACCACTGACCTGCCGCAGACCAGCTGGACAGCTTCCGCACATGAATTAATTCGACACCCCCAGAGTGAGTAGAACCTACAGCGGCGAGGGCTAAGTGAGAGATATGAAGCGAACGACCGTAACCACTCGACTACAGAGGCCCATAGGTCAACCAATGGAGGTTGCTAAAAGGTTGCTAAACAATCCATAACAATCCATGAATGACCAACAGTGTAATGGATGCGGTGTTCGCTCCGTTACCGATTGGTTGCGAGTTCGAGACATCTATAACGATGGCTGTGATGCCATTCCTTCGGCGAGGCACGTAAATACACAATGCCACTTCTACACTCTCCCTATTGAAGTAGGATTCCATCAGGACTGAGTTCTCGAGAGTTATATGACGTCGGATTCCATCAGGACTGAGTTCTCGAGAATTATATGACGTCGGACTCCATCAGGACTGAGTTCTCGAGAGTTATATGACGTCGGACTCCATCAGGACTGAGTTCTCGAGAGTTATATGACGTCGGATTCCATCAGGACTGAGTTCTCGAGAGCTATATGACGTCGGATTCCATCAGGACTGAGTTCTCGAGAGTTATATGACGTCGGATTCCATCAGGACTGAGTTCTCGAGAGTTATATGACGTCGGTTTCCATCAGGACTGAGTTTTCGAGAGTTATATGACGTCGGATTCCATCAGGACTGAGTTCTCGAGAGTTATATGACGTCGGATTCCATCAGGACTGAGTTCTCGAGAGTTATATGACGTCGGTTTCCATCAGGACTGAGTTCTCGAGAGTTATATGACGTCGGATTCCACCAGGACTGAGTTCTCGAGAGTTATATGACGTCGGATTCCATCAGGACTGAGTTCTCGAGAGTTACATGACGTCGGATTCCACCAGGACTGAGTTCTCGAGAGTTATATGACGTCGGTTTCCATCAGGACTGAGTTCTCGAGAGTTATATGACGTCGGATTCCACCAGGATTGAGTTCTCGAGAGTTATATGACGAAGGTTCTAGAAACTTGTTTGGCAAAATGAAATGTGTATCAACTTACAATGGTCGCACTGGTTGTCAAGTTAATTATAGTTTATCGTGCAAACTGTGCTATGAATGTTAACCTTGCCCGGTATATGCCACGTGTTCATGCCACAGTTAATTATACGTCTGCATTCACGGTCATGCTCAATCATGTCACCAAATTCTCTTCTGTCTAATTCACAAGACACGTCTGGACATTGTTTTCGGGTTCAAAACCACAACATTAACAAGAAAAACTATTACATATAAATATATAATAGAAGGACGATTGAAAACTCACTCTGCATAATACACACTCGGATAGTGTATTGAGTGAATGTATATAATTTATAAAGTGCATACTTTCTGGATTCCAGCTTAAGCCTGTATGTCTATGCACACACCAGTGAAAGCTTGGAACTAGTTCCCTGAAAACAATTGGACAATTTTAATACCTATAGTACGAATACATAGCAGGAATTCTTATCACATAAATTCCCATTCGTCCAGAAAACCTTTTTGTTCTTAAGAACACTATGATACAACAATATTAGCTTGACATTATACATAACAAGAAAAACTATTACATATAAATATGTAATAGAAGGACGATTGAAAATTAACTCTGCATAATACACACTCGGATAGTGTATTGAGTGAATGTATATAAATTATAAAGTGCATATTTCAGTAATTAAATTCAAACATGTGGACAATAATATGAGACCCTGTCCAACATAATAGTATATACCACATCCCTGCTGGAACACCCACGAATCATATGGGAACCACATATTGTTGCAGAAACTACGTAAATAGGTTGACCTGGCCATTTCTGGTTTCCAGCTCAAGTCTGTATTTCTATGCACACACCAGTGAAAGCTTGGAACTAGTTCCATGAAAACAATTGGACACTTTTAAGACCTATAGTACGAATACATAGCAGGAATTCTTATCACATAAATTCCCATTCGTCCAGAAAACAGTAGCAAGCCTAATAATGACAGCAATGCCCGTCACTATCAAGTCTATATACTGATATAATCTAGTAACTATAGCAATGGTAATGCACACATGGTGTGTGTTACGTTTATTTATCGTCGCTACCGGTTGCCCATATGAGCGACGCCTCCTGAAGAAATTAGTCATTTTAGATTTGTGGAGGATAGTGCAATGATACAGAGAGAGAGACCCATTCCAGAGTCTCCTCTGGTTCTTTTACGTGCACGATTTACAGCACCGACACGAGACCTCGGTTTAACGTCCCATCTGAAAGACTGTTAATTTTATTAGAGTCAGACGGGGGATCGAACCTGCGATCCCTGGATTACCAGTCCAGTGTGCTACAACTGGACTACAGATCCGTCTAATACACACATGTGATACAGAATGTGCTATATATGGTATTGTTTCTGTTCTCTCCGCCGTTTATCATTCATCGTTCAATGCGTATATGGCAATTCATTAATTCATTACTTGATTAATTAACAATTTGGCTAGAAGCTACGTTCTGCACGAAATTATAGCAGCGGCGCTAGACACTCTAGTCTACTAATGATTAGTGTGCAGGGTTCATCCCTGTGTGGTTCCAGGTTATATAGGTCTGCCCGTTCAATGCTGCTCTACCTCACTCCCGCGTTACCTAGCTCTTGCGTTACCTCACTCCTGCTTTACCTCACGCCTGCCTTACCCCATTCCTGCAATACCTCACTCATGCATTAACTCACTTATATGTTTCATCACTCCCGCGTTACCTAGCTATTGCGTTACCTCACTCCTACGTTACATCACTCCTGCGTTACCTCACTCCTGCGCTACCTCACTCCTGCGTTACCTCACTCCTGCGTTACCTCACTCCTGCGTTACCTCACTCCTGTGCTACATCCCTCTTGCGTTACCTCACTCCTGCGCTACCTCACTCCTGCGCTACCTCACTCCTGCGTTACCTCACTCCTGTGCTACATCCCTCTTGCGTTACCTCACTCCTGCGCTACCTCACTCCTGCGCTACCTCACTCCTGCGTTATATCACTCCTGCGTTACATCACTCCTGCGTTACCTCACTCCTGCGTTACCTCACTCCTGCGCTACCTCACTCCTGCGTTACCTCACTCCTGTGCTACATCCCTCTTGCGTTACCTCACTCCTGCGCTACCTCACTCCTGCGCTACATCACTCCTGTGTTATATAACTCCTGCGTTACATCACTCCTGCGTTACCTCACTCCTGCGTTACCTCACTCCTGCGTTACCTCACTCTTGTGTTACCTCACTCCTGCGTTACCTCACTCCTGCGTTACATCACTCCTGCGTTACATCACTCCTGCGCTACATCACTCCTGCGTTACCTCACTCCTGTGTTACCTCGCTCCTGCGCTACCTCACTCCTGCGCTACATCACTCCTGCGTTACATCACTCCTGCGTTACATCACTCCTGCGCTGCATCACTCCTGCGCTACATCACTCATGCGCTACATCACTCCTGCGCTACATCACTCCTGCTCTACATCACTCCTGCGTTACATCACTCCTGCGCTACATCACTCCTGCGTTACATCACTCCTGCGTTACATCACTCCTGCGCTACATCACTCCTGCGTTACCTCACTCCTGCGTTACCTCACTCCTGCGTTACCTCACTCCTGCGCTCCATCACTCCTGCGCTACATCACTCCTGTGCTACATCACTCCTGCGCTACATCACTCCTGCGTTACATCACTCCTGCGCTACATCACTCCTGCGTTACCTCACTCCTGCGTTACCTCACTCCTGCGTTACCTCACTCCTGCGCTCCATCACTCCTGCGCTACATCACTCCTGCGCTACATCACTCCTGCGCTACATCACTCCTGCGCTACATCACTCCTGCGTTACATCACTCCTTCGCTACATCACTCCTGCGTTACATCACTCCTGCGCTACATCACTCCTGCGCTACATCACTCCTGCGTTACCTCACTCCTGCGTTACCTCGCTCCTGCGCTACCTCACTGCTGCGTTACATCACTCCTGCGTTACCTCGCTCCTGCGCTACCTCACTCCTGCGTTACCTCGCTCCTGCGCTACCTCACTGCTGCGTTACATCACTCCTGCGTTACCTCGCTCCTGCGCTACCTCACTCCCTGCGTTACCTCACTCCTGCGTTACCTCACTCCTGTGTTACCTCACTCCTGCGCTCCCTCACTCCTGCGTTACCTCACTCCTGCGTTACCTCACTCCTGCGCTACCTCACTCCTGCGTTACCTCGCTCCTGCGCTACCTCACTCCTGCGTTACCTCGCTCATGCGCTACCTCACTCCTGCGTTACATCGCTCCTGATTGCAGAGACATCCATGTACTTTATACATTTCAATACTACCTTACCTTTGTAACAGTTGCATTTGTTTCGTGGCTTTCATGTTCACGAGGAAGCTCTTCATCTGACTTGCGGATAGTCGGTGGTTCTCTCCGGATTGAAATGCTGCTCGCTGTTGCACACTGGGTTCTTCCTCCACCAGTACTAGCTGGATATCGTTGCAAGTCCGATTTGAAACATTGTTTATATACATTTATTTAGCTCGATTGCGAAACAAGTTCTTACAACATTAGATGGCAGTCATCGCCATGCGAGATGAGGCATGTGGAATTTAAGTGCCTTGCTTAATGGCACAATAGTAACCGCTTAACGGCAATAGCCGGGTGCGAACTCCGGACATCTTACACCCGATGCGAACACGCTACCACTGTGTTATCACGACTTGCACGGCGCTATCACGACTTGCACTGCGCTATCACGACTTGCAATGTGCTATCACGATTTTCACTGCGCTATCACGACGTACACTGCGCTATCACGACTTGCACTGCGCTATCACGACTTGCACTGCGCTATCACGACGTACACGGTGTTATCACGACTTGCACTGCGCTATCACGACTTACACTGCGCTATCACGACTTGCACTGCGCTATCACGACTTACAGGCGATATCACGACTTGCACTGCGCTATCACGACGTACACTGCGCTATCACGACTTTCACAGCGCTATCACAACTTGCACTGCGCTATCACGACATGCACTGCGCTATAACGACTTGCACTGCGCTATCACGACTTGCACTGCGCTATCACGACTTACACTGCGCTATCACGACTTGCACTGCGCTATCACGACGTACACTGCGCTATCACGACTTTCACAGCGCTATCACAACTTGCACTGCGCTATCACGACATGCACTGCGCTATAACGACTTGCACTGCGCTATCACAACTTGCACTGCGCTATCACGACTTGCACTGCGCTATCACGACTTGCACTGCGCTATCACGACTTGCACTGCGCGATCACGACGTACACTGCGCTATCACGACGTACACTGCGCTACCACGACTTGCAATGCGCTATCACGACATGCACTGCGCTATCACGACGTACACTGCGCTATCACGACTTGCACTGCGCTATCACGGCTTCCACTGTGCTATCACGACTTGCACTGTGCTATCACGACTTCCACGGCGCTATCACGACTTCCACTGTGCTATCACGACTTGCACTGCGCTATCACGACTTTCACTGCGCTATCACAACTTGCACTGCGCTATCACGACTTCCACCGTGCTATCACGACTTGCACTGCGCTATCACGACTTTCACTGCGCTATCACGACTTGTACTGCGCTATCACGACGTACACTGCGCTACCACAATTTGCACTGCGCTATCACGACTTCCACTGTGCTATCACGACTTGCACTGCGCTATCACGACAATATGTGATCCAATACGCCATATTTTATAACCTGAATTGTGCTGCTTCGCCGTGAAACACACACAACCTGACAACAAACACAGTCCTGATGCGTTTCTGTGAAATACTACATCCGTGGCATATCATGCAATGCCCGGGACACCCCCGTGCAACTAGGACAACTTAGTACATAGGCACCAGTTAACTCTGCTCAATTCATCACTATCATACGTTTGTATGCATACGTTTTGCAAGGTAAGCTATTTCCATACAATTGTGCTTGTCATTGTAATGGTTTTTGTAGCGTCTACATACTGGCACCTGTATAACCAATGTGTTTCAATAGAGAGCATCTCTGATTGGCCTAACAGCTGAACTGGAATGGTGTATTCAGTCACTGTCGGTGTACTGCGTTGTGCAAGGACTCGCCAGGCTTCCTTCGACTGAATGAGACCCAACGATGAACCGGGGGGGGGGTGTCGGCTTGAAGATTTGACGTATTTGATATGCACGTGAATATTTGAAGTTGAAGTCGTGATAGCGCAGTGGATGCGTGCTCGCTTCAGGTGCGAAAGGTCCGGAGTTCGAGCCCCGCTTGAGTGGTTACGATTGTGCCCTTAGGCAAGGCATTTAAATTCCACGTTGTCTCTTCTCTCTCCCTCGTGGCGATATATTCCATCATGAATGAGGTCTCGAGAGTGATTAATATAAGTTGTAAGAACTTGGTTACGCAAGTGTGTATAAACTATATTAAAACACTGTTGTGACGTCATACCTATGTACTTGCAGTCCATTATTATTAATATTGGGCAGCTGTCAAAAGGCCAGAGTATTATGTGAAATACTACGCGTACATGTACGAAATTAACAATTTTAATTAGTAGGTTCTTGTTATATAAGTGTGTGTTTTAAGTAAGATATAAACCTCAAACGGTTCCAAATATAAGTAAGATATAAACCTCAAACGGTTCCAAATATGTAAACTATTGGTACTGTCTTCGGCGCTATGAGCCTCACTCAGTCCAATATTTTACATGTTGCATTTTTCGGCTTTTTCCTATGCATAGAATAAACTAACGGACACCACTTGTTCGTGTGATTCTCTTTAGGCTATTATCATATATCCCGTTATTTTTCGTTCTTCTCACTAATTCTGAGTGCTCCTTCGATATATCATACCATCAATTACTAACCAGTTAACCATAACTAAATCTCCAATGCACGGGTACCTTGTGCAAATACATTATTGCACTTAATAGTTTGACATTGTTGTGACTGGTTATGTTTTATATGTTATGTGACAATACAGCACCTACTCTTCAGCACCTAATCTTCATAAGTGAAGGAGTGCTGCATACACGAAGAAGACAGTTCTAGGATATTTATGCACACTATTTCAGGTTAGTTACGCTTAAACGAAATTAAAGTTTATATGTATAGGATATAAGCCGTGAAACAACAGAGGATGTAGAAAACAACGTATATATTTTGAACATGAAAGACTATCTATCTATCTCCTCTAATGTCGAACCACTCGCGGGGATGTAGAAATGTCCCCAAAAGACTTAGCTAACAGAGGTATGAATCAACATATCAAGTAATTTAATTAAAAAAGACAACGTGGGACAAATGGGGACGATGCATTCCAAATGTAAACAAGTGCGGACGATGCGTTCCGGTTGTAAACAAGTGCGTGACCGATCGACTCGGAAAGTCCTACTTTCGGTTTCGAGTTTGTTTTATCGCAAAACAACACTGTTTACCAAATGAACATAAGCATACAAAGTATAATGTTAGAATGTGTAGCAGCATTGCTACTCATATGTAAAAATTGAATTTTTCAAATATCTTTTATTTCATACGATATAATGCTGCTTTAAACACACACTTATGTAACAAGATCCTAATTAAAATGTTAATGTCGTACATTACATATAGGATGTAATATAATACTATGGCCTTCTGGCAGCAGTCCAATATTAATAATAATGGACTGCAAGTACAAAGGTATGACGTCATGACAATGTTTTAAATAAATGATATACGTGTGCATGTTCTCAGTCATAAATATGTATAAGGACTAAATGTTCATTTCCACAATATTTAGCCTGCACTTTACTGCTTAGCTCTTGCTATGTTTACGTAGTGTGTGTCTGGTAACCCAGGGACCGCAGGTTCGATCCCCCGTCTGACCATAATAAAATTAAGTCTTTAAAATGTGACTTTAAACCGAGGTATCGTGTCGGTGCTTTACATCGTGTACGTAAAAGTAACCAGAGGATACTCTGGAATGGGTCTCTGTCTGTATCATTGCACTATCCTCAAACATATAAAATGACTAATCTCTTCAGGCAACGTAAAACCGTAAAACAAACACATATAATATTCGATACATTTCATTGCAGTGTTGCATATGCATGCTATTCGAAAGCAATACAATATGTTTAAACTATTTATTTTATTGTTTATGTAAGAAGAGAACATATCAGCAACATTAGTCAGTTACTGCCCCTGAATACTCATCATAGTATGTTGGTCCTGTTAATTGGTGTCCTCTGTTTTTATCGTTGTTTCCTTTGCACCACTTGTTTTCCATTCTCATCCGTATTCTCGTCTTATAATTATGAAATTATTAAATCTCGACAGATATCCTTTAGCATGTCCAATGGATACCTTACTGTATTTCAATTGGTTCAATTAATTAACACGATTTTGATAAAATTACATTTATCCGAACGCAACATCTAACCAGTTAACGACAACAGTAAAAACAAAGGATTCCAACTAAAAGGACACATATACATTTAGGGATAAATCTGATTTTATCCATCAAGGGAGGTAATAGAAAAACCAGTAATGTCTCTCATTCACAGAGGTTTGATTGACTATTAATATTTCTGTAATATACCCATCGCCCCTATATCTGTTCCAAAGTACACCTGTAACATCCAGGCATTTATGTTGGCAACATAAATCTACTTGCTAATTAGAGGTAAACACAGAACACTTTGGGGGGGGGGGATAAAGTTCGTCGCTTCACGTCACCTCATTGCCGTTGCAGATTACACCTGTACTATCCAGGCACTGGTGGCTTTTTTGCAGTCGTACCTGGAGAGTTCTGCATGTCCTTGGCACATAATAATCAAGAATACATGTCTTGACTCATGGGGTGAGGTGGGTGGTAACGTTGCTGTTCGTTTCTAGATGTTTGCAGTACATTTCTGGCGTGATTGTCATATTACATAACACAGGTATGTTCTGTGTATAGCTCACAGGTGTGGATTTGTTTAATAGTTGTGTGTTTTTGTTTTCTATTATGTGACTTTACAGTCTTGTTTTTCTGTGCGCATGCCTGTAATAGTGTTCATTGCTCGTCTTGTTGTAAGTCGTATGTACCAGTCGCCATTGCATGCATGTCCGATTAGCGCCGAGGTTAGCCCGCTCGTCCCTCACCAATGCAACCCGGGTTCGATCCTCGGACCGGAAGTATGTGAGATGGTACGGTGGTCGCCGGATCGGACAGGTGGGTTTTTCTCCGGGTACTCCGGTTTCCTCCCACACGAATGACCACATTTATGTTTTCATCCGCGCCAACGAGAGTGATTAATATAAGTTGTTAAAACTTGCTTCGCAATCGTTGTAAAATATAAAATAAATAACGTTTAAATTGAGCATGCATGGTGTGTTTTACGTTTATTTATCGTCGCTACCGGTTGCCCATATGAGCGACGCCTCCTGAAGAGATTAGTCATTTTATATTTTGGAGGGCATGCATGGTGGCCGTTGTATTTGGACTGTCCAAAGTTCTCTTAGACACACCAGATGAGGTTTCCATATACAATGTGTTAGTTAATTTGTTTTTTGGGTTTAACTTAGCATCAACAGCTTAGGTTATATGGCGACTCTCCCAGCTGGTATGTGTGGAGGACGAACCCTGATGCCACTCGGAGCTGTATCTCAGGCACGGACGGGTACACGGGTAGAACCTCCGACCTACCGCATGCCAGTTGGATAGTCTCTTGAAATAATTCAACACTCCCAGAAAATACAGCTGTGAGGGGCATGCGATTGAAAATCTACGACATTAACCACACGAGCACGCATTTCACATAACTCACGACATTAGTCAGTACACACTTACACGGAGGACTATATTGGTTAAGATGAACAATTAAGTTAAGCTGAACAATTAGTCTAAGACGAAAAATTATGTGAAGAGCTAACGTTCATAAACAATGAATTTAATGAGAATTAATCCAAACCTTCTAATAAGAGGAATTCTAAATCATTACAATGTTTTCTTGAGCTTCAAAGCAAACTATTTAGTGATTGCATTGTTCTCTAATGATCTCCTTGGGTTCTCCACTTACCACTGCGTTGTCTATTCTACTTTCGGTGCTTAGAATTACGTCAACACATAACTAGAACAATATGTTGCTGTTTTATCCGGTACGTTGTTGCTATTTACAGAGCAGGTATCTGTTAGCTCGCTTGGCCTGCCTCTTCTCGCGGACAATACTTGTAAGTACGGCAACATCTGTTTGTGTTGGTATATCTACAAGTAGATTCACGTCTGTGTTTATGGCCCTCTTGCCTAACTGTCTAATGAGATGTAACAGCTATGGACTGATTCCCTCGTTGTTTTATGTAAATCTTGCGTATAAAAATACCTTTGCTTCATTGAAGTCAATGACTTTGAGATGAGTTGAAAGGAATGTCATTGAACGTGTTGATCATAACAATAGTAAACTAATAATTATATAGTATTTCCATACGTCGGCTGTGTAAGACCCTTCGCGATAGCTCAGTGCAAGAGCGTTCGCTACATGTGCGAAAGGCCCGGAGTTCACGCCCCGCTGGAACAGTTACAAGTGTGCCCTTTGACAAGGCATTTAAATCCCACATGCATCTTCTCTCTCCCTCGTGGCTATGGATTCCATCTGGAATGAGGTCTCGAGAGTGATTAATATAAGTTGTAAGGACTTGTTTAGCAATCGAGCTAACATAGATGTGTATAAACTTAATAATAAGAGGATGTTTTGTTTTATATTTCACCTAATGACCATTGAACGCATTATTATCACGAGTGGCGCTAGCCACGAGCGACAATAAAAGCTTTCTATGTTCATGAGTGAAATATTATTCGATCATTCACAAACAAATTTTGTTTTTATTTAGGGAGAATAGTGCTTTTAGTATATACAACTTTAATTTAGCTCGATTGCGCAACACGTTCTTACAACTTATATTAATCACTCTCGAGACCTCATTCCTGATGGAATCCATCGCCACGAGGGAGAGAGAAGAGGCAACGTGGAATTAAATGCCTTGCCTACGGCCACCATCGTAACGGCTCCAGTGGGGCTCGAACTCCGGACCTTTCGCACCTGAAGCGAACGCGCATCCTCTGCGCTATCAATACTTTTATGACGGTGTCAGCGCAGCGCAGCACACACCACACCATAACACATACACACGAGCACAAATATACAAACAGTATGCCCATCATAAACGATACTCCTCGAACATTATGCTACATTGAGTAAGTATTTTGAGTACTCTCTGAAAATGAAGGTAGATTATGCATCTACACCTAACGACATCTCACAAAAAGAGACTTGTAAGAATGTCTAATTGCCGTATTTATGGATTTTTTTGGCAATGTCTGAGCATGAAAAATGGCAGAATGAGGAAACGAATACCCCTGCTAGGGATATATATTTGCCATCTGTCGATTATCTCTTCAAAGAAAACACGGCCGTTACATAACTAACCAATCCATGGATTTAATTGAATATACTTTGTACCCTACATGTGTTACACAATGCTTTTGTACAAGTGGGAAGATTGGGAAATTCATTTCACGCCACATTAGACATATTCCACTAATTGTGTTTCGGATTTTGGTGGCCAATATCGCATATGTAGGTCACGTGGTAGGTATGTTTCCGGAAAAACAATTACACCGGTTATATGTTGCTTGCATAATCAGCGGAATGATTTCTGTAGATATGTATAGCAAGCAATTGTACTGTGATAGAAACAGTGGTAACACGTTGGACTGGTAATCCAGGGATAGCAGGTCAGGTTCGAGCCACCGTCTGACTCTATAATAAAATTAACCGTCTTTCAGAGGATTTTAAACCGAGGTCTCTGGAGTGGGTCTCTGTCTTTATCATTGCACTATCCTCCAATGACTAATCTCTTCAGGAGGCGTCGCTCATATGGGCAACCGGTAACGACGATCAATAAACGTAAAACACACACACGTGAGAGCAACGAATGTGGCGGAATAATATGTCGTCTGCTAAGAAAGACGAAACGCATTTTAGGTCAGACACCGCTATTGACATCGCCATAGGCCATCGTTATAACATACAGTGCCATTATATGTTCCCCAAAAATAGTTTGACCCAAAATACTGTATTTTTCAACAGACTTACGTGAGCCACAAGATAATGGCAAATTACAATAGGGATGACTAATTGCGTTGTTTATTACTCCAGTAAAGGCACCACCTCCTACCCTGAGGGCAATTTGGTGACATGTTGCACCGAAACCGGCATATAATAAATGTGTTTATTTTTCACCAAATATTATGCAAAAGTTCTAAAATATTCCACAATTCAGCTGCTATATTACTGAGATTTCAATAGCGGTGTATGTCCACGAGAGAAATAACATATCTGAAGATTGGGGAACCATATCCAAGATGGCCGCCAATATATCAGCATTTAGTATTTCATACAGACTACTACGCTCGCCTACATGTTTCGCCGGCGGCGAGGGTAAATATGCTCAATCATCATTCAGACTATCAGTCCGCCGCCGTGCTCGAGTTGTTTAGGTCGCTGACTGGTATACCACTGTAATCTATCACCACTGGTTGTCACGGATTCGAGTCCCGCTCAGACCGTGTCTCTTTATATGAACAAATTTGGCAGTTTCTTACGGAGGTTGGTGCACCAAGTACTGGTTAATCGCTGGAGCCTGCACAGGAGAAACGTGTTGTTAGGTAAACTGCTCGTCGCTCAAATGGGCAACCGGGTAGCGACATTAAAAAACTTCAGATTATCAATGATCGAATGGGTGCATGGTGTTGTTTTGTCCTCCAAGCATTTGTCATTTAATTTCGCGACCAAACAAAGATGAAATGTGTTCAGCGACTGTGCTGTACATCAGATTCTAATCAAATGATATTCACACAAAACTATGCCAACTATTGACATAAACTGCCTCCGTGGTCGAGGTCGTTGATTGAAAACCACTTGCCGCTCGCTGCTGTATGTTCGAATCCCAGTTGGTATGTCGACTTATTTCATCAGAGGAAGCTGTCCAGCTGGTTTTCGGAAGATCGTGATTGTTTCGCGGGTGCCCGTCCATGCCTGTCATAATGTTCGGGGGGAATCGGGAGGTTTTACCCCACTAATAATAGCCGAGGAGTCGCTAACACCCCAAATAGACAAATAACCTGTTGTCAATTTAGTTTATAGAAATTTATTTTAGCTCGATTGTGAAACAAGTTCTTACAACTTATATTAATCACTCTCACTCAGACCTCATTCCTGATGGAATACATCGCCACGAGTGAGAGAGAAGAGGCAACGTGGAATTTAATGCCTTGCATAATGACACAATCGTAACGGCTTCAGCTGGGCTCGAACTCCGGACATTTCGCACCTGAAGCGAACGCGCATCCACTACGCTATTACGACTTCCACCTGTTGTCAATGGTGAACTATGTATATTTGCAGGTTTCAACTCCTCCAGTGTCAAATGCGTCGATGTGTGGAGTGGATATATATGTACGTCTACAATAGCATACACGTACAGACGGATATACGGACCTGTAGTCCAGTGGTAACACGCTGGACTGGTAATCCAGGGATCGCAGGTTCGATCCCCCGCCATACCCTAACAAAATTAACTGTCTTTCAGATGGGACTTTAAACCGAGGTCTCGTATCGGTGCTGTACACCGTGCACGTAGAAGAACCAGAGGAGATTCTGGAATGAGTCTCTGTCTGTATCATTGTACTATCCTCCAAACATGTAAAATGCCTAATCTCTTGAGGAGGCGTCGCTCATATGTCATTGTGCAACCGGTAGCGACGTTAAATAAATGTAAAACACACGCATATACCTGATGATTACCATTGTCAGCCTGAACTACACCAATCAAAGGACAATGAGCTAACAGCAGTACGGGACGGCCATTCTGTGAGAGTGGCATTGACACTTTAAAAGCTTTCATGTCCAATATATTGTGACAAAATCCAGTTTTCTGTGAGATTAACTAACATTCTGTGAGAATATTCAACATTGTGTGACAATATCCAACATTCTCTGACAATATTCAACATTCTGTGACAATATTCAACATTCTGTGACAATATCCAACATTCTCTGACAATATTCAACATTCTGTGACAATATCCAACATTATGTGACACTATCCAACATTATGTGACAATAGTCAACATTCGGTGACAATATCAAGTATTCTGTGACAATATCCAACATTCTGTGATATCTAGCAATCGATACTGTTCACTATCATCACCACAATCCAGGCGAATATCTTTTGAATATTCCTAGCTGTGCAGTGCTCAAAATTGGTATGTACAATTATTTATTTAGAATAAGTATTCTACAAAAGTACAGTTCACTAATTCCATTTGGCTAGCATTTACAATAGTACATTGATATACTGATATACAATATTACAAGTGTCCGCCTTCGTGGTCGAGTGGTTAAGGTCGCTGACTTGTATATCACTGTAACCTATCATCACTGATGGTCACGGGTTCGAGCCCCGCTCAGGCCGTGTCTCATTTATATGAACATGTTGGCAGTTTCTTACGGAGGTTTGTGCACCAAAGTACTGGTTAACCGCTGGAGCCTGCCCAGGAAAGGTCTTGTTAGGTAAACTGCCCGCCGGCGATATAGCCCAAAAATGGTGCTGATGCAGGCGTAAAACCCGAAATATAACATAACATAACAATATTACAAGTAGTAACTTGGTTTTCAGATGGGGGCCTCCGTGGCCGAATGATTACGGCCATTGCCTTATTATGTATCACTTGCCCCACACCGCGTGTGAGGAAGCTATCCAACTGGCGTGCAGAAGGTCGGTGGTTCTACCTGGCACACTGGGGGTCTTCCTCCAACAAAAGGCTCGCTTAAATAGCATAAAATCCAAAGAGAGTTTCATAAAATATTGCATGAAATCACGACTAGTGTGATCGTATATTATTAAAATTTTGCATACAATCTAATGATAGTTCATGGTGCTTGCTTACGTGATTTCTTGATGTCAACTGCGTAAAATGCAACGTCAAAATTGTAACGTGGACACAAACACGTAGTTTATATTAGTTGCCAATAGCATTTTCTTGCCTGAACATAAACCGATCTTTGCAAACCACGTGCCACATATCACAAAACCCGTCCTGCAGGCTTATTCTCTCTGTGTTTTATCAAGAGCATTACGCCCACGCGATGCATTCCCAGACGTGCGAGATTACTACGCATGTTAGCATACCAATGTAAATTGATACTGATTGCATAACAGACCTCTAAGTAATTGCTTTATTAATTTGCAATATAGGAACACTTATTTTGGATACTTCTGATGAACATCGATGCATGTAGCGGGATGTAGAAAGCATACATTCTGCTACTACCATCACGGAGTGTATACTATAAAACACATTGCTACTGAAAGCTATTGTCCAACAGACTGATCTGTTGTCCAGTTGTAACACGATGGACTGGTAATCCAGGGATAACAGGTTCGATCCCCCGTCTGATCCTGATAAAATTAACAGTCTTTCAGATGGGACGTTAAACCGAGGTCTCGTGTCGGTACTGTACACCGTGCATGTAAAAGAACCAAAGGAGACTCTAGAATGGGTCTCTGTCTGTAGCATTGCACACTCCTCCAAAAATCTAAAATGATTAATCTCTTGAGGAGGCGTCGCTCATATGGGCAACCGGTAGCGACGATAAATAAACGCAAAACACACACATATAGTGTCCTACGTGGAAGAGTGGTTACGGTCGTTGACTTGTATACATACCACTGTAACCTATCATCACTTATGGTCACGGGTTCGAGCCCCGCTAAAAACCGTGTCTCTGTATATGAAAATGTTGGCAGCTTCTTACGGAGGTTGGTGCACCAAGTACTGGTTAACCGATTGAGCCTGCCCAGGAAAAAGGTGTAAGGTAATCTGCCGTCGCTCTAATGGGCAACCGGTTGCGGCGTTACATAAACGTATATACAAGATATTGTCCGTATGTCATGTGACCAATTATCAGCTACTTGGGCGACAGTCTGGTTGATTTCGAGTGTATATAGCGCTATAACAAGTGTTTCAAAGATGACTTAGTAAAACGCACTATGCATAATTTATGCAAACGTACTCTCACACGAGTACACTTCAACTCACTTAGCCCTCACCGCTGTAGGTTCGAATAGGTCTATATCTGAAGAAGCTATCCAGTTGGCTTGTTGAAGGAAGATTTCCGGGGACTTCCTCAACCAATAATAGCTGGAGAGTCGCCATATGACCTAAAACGGTCAATAAAACAAACAAACAAACAAACAAACACACAAACAAACAAACAAACAAACAAACAAACAAACAAACAAACAAACAAACAAACAAACAAACAAAACTAACCAAAAACAAAACAATCATGAATCCAGCATTATTCTATGCTTCATAAATTATATTACCTAAAGTGGTGAACCGTAACAGGTCCACTATCTAACCTCGCTCTACAGACGTATCTATATTCCAGTGGTTAACACGTTGGGCTGGTAATCCATGGATCGCAAGTTCGATCCCCCGTCTGACCCTAATAAAATTAACAATCTTTCAGATGGGACTTTAAACCGAGGTCTGGTGTCGATGCTTTACACCGTGCACGTACACGACTCTGGAATGGGTTTCTGTCTGTATCATTGCACTATCCTCCAACAATCTAAAATGACTAATCTCTTCAGGAGGCATCGCTCATATGGGCAACCGGTAGCGACGATACATAAACGTAAAACACACACACAACATCTCTAAATCATATTAACTGTCCTTGACCTACCTACCAGACTACCAGGCTGTCCGATTAGCGCAGTGGTTAGCACGCTCGCTTCTGTAAAATAAATACAGCTTAAAACTACCAGACTAGACTAAGTTACATTCGCATTCTGTCTCGGAATCTCTGTGCATCCCGGCATTTCACTCACGTGATCAAAACATATATTCATAAATACATTAATGGTATACTACTTATAGTATTAGAACTATAACATATCACAGCAGCGATTTTAGACGGCATACGTCAATAATAATTAGTACATATTACTAGTGATCCTATTTGAGCTCGTTGAAGAACCACAAAGTTGTGAAACATCCCTTAAACAACATGTGAACGATATGTAATTATGTGAGCTATTTCGTGAAGACAAGTATAGTTTCATATATTTTGATTATATGAAAAAGTTGGCAGCTTCTTACGGAAGTTGGTGCACCAAGTACTGGGTTACCGCGAGCCTGCCCAGGAAAGGGTTTCTAGGTAAACTACCCTCCGGCGATATAGCCCAAAATGGTGCTGAAGAAGGCGTAAAACCCGAACAAACAAACATATATTTTGAGGATCTTCTATCCTTATGTTATCAAAATAAATTGCAAGTATTTGTTTAAAACTCGGTCGCTTTTAAGGCCCACATTGTACCATTTGCCAGCTAACAACAGCAATAATGGTTCCTGTTGTTTCCATGGAACCAGTCTCCTTAAAGGATCGGGATAAGACTTTGTTAGCTATCCTCCGTCTTTTAATTCGGGACAACACCAAGCATTGATGTCGAAGTTATTTCACGATCCCCATACTAAGTCGATGCGGCTTCTTCGGTTCCGGTAGCAAGGTTGACATCAGCGAAGTCCTTGGTCCAGTTTCCTACTATGAGCCGCGCTAGGTCCCGACGGACACGGTGTGACGTTAGACCTGGGATAACCTCTATATATACGCACTCAAATCAAGCAATATAGATTTAACTAACTGACTAATAAGTTTATTTACAGTCGCCACCGCATAAATGCATTTGGGCGACTGAGTTTTCTAAGAAAATTAAAATAGCCATCATCTAAAAGTGATGGTTTTGGTCTATCGCAATTATAATAACTAGATGCTTAGCGGGCTATGAGGGCTGCTGTAATCGCAGTGTGTGTGTGTTCGGTTTTCATATCTCCAACTGTCGCTCACACAAGAATTTGTGCCAGCGACAGTCGGGGGTAGACCGGGTGAATACAATACCCGGTGCACGTATATTTCTAAGATGTCTAAGATTGCATATATATATATATATATATAAATAAGTTTACCATTTCTAATACGGTTATGTGACGAGAATACCTTGATATATGTGCAATGTCGCGTTGTAGTATAATACTGTGATCGACCTGTCACATGACAATAACGTCTTGCACCCATATCCATCCAGCGTCCGACATTATGCATTAAAATTACAGAGTTATGTATTAAAATACTTTTAGAAGTTTAAAATATGTGTACTAAGAAGGTTAAGAGCAAGTGGACTGTCTTAATATGTATCTGTACTATGATAGTTCATAACTGATCCCCCGAGTACATATAATTATTACCAGTCATACAGATATATAACCGGTAATAACAGATCTCCCATATACATCGGAAATTATAATTGCGTTTATATATAACATTTGTGTCCTCAGCCCACTATGTCGTTTGGACTTCTTTTTTAACATATTTAAGATAGACCAAACTAATATGGGTTACCCTTAAAAACATAAATATATAGCTAAACCCATATTTCGTTGCAGTAAGCTGCAATAAGAGAACGTTCATTTTCACTTGGAACATAGTAGGAAGAAGAAGAAGAAGAAGAATGCTTTATTAAGACTTAAACTTTACAGTTTCTCGTCTGTAGTAGGTTACTGAGGATGTGATTTTGTGTTCCCTTCCTCATATTCCCGCCCCCCCCCCTGTTTTATATAATATAGATCTCTAGTTGCTTGTATTGTCTTAAGTGTAACGTCATACGAGCCGATACAAGTGCGGATACATGACTGTCCTATTGCTAGTTTCGCGTTTTGATTGGGTCAATTTGAATGTTTTCTTTTCACTGATTGGCTACGTTGGTTTTACGTCACTATAAGTATTGAAACTCTTCACTTAATCCTCATTGGTGTACCACTTGGGCGTCGATTGTTTTGTTAATTATTTTCCTTCAGTCTCTTTAGAAGCACTTTGTTACAATATGTTTGAAGTGTTTTCCTTTTATGCAAAGAATCCGGTAGTGCATTTAACTCGGGACGGCACATCTTTACACATCCAATTTGCTGATCTTGTGAACGAGGGGTCACGAAGAACCCACGTAGCATCATATTTGTTATCAATGTCCGGTCCACTCGATTACATTTCCTTGATATACTTTAGGCTGTCAATTAACAATACTAAGGAATTCTTAGAAGAGTACAATTACATTCAAGTGTTACTTTGTGATTGTATTGTCTTATTTTGCTGCAGAAACAACTGTTATATGATATATTAATTTGCCACGTCGTTTTTAATTTGTCATGCCGGTTTTAATTTACCACGCCAGTTTTAATTTGCAACATCAGTATTAATTTTTACAACACCTGTTTTAATTTGCAACATCAGTATTAATGTTTCCAACACCCGTTTTAATTTGCAACATCAGTATTAATTTTTACCACGCCAGTTTTAATTTGCAACATCAGTATTCATTTTTACAACACCGGTTTTAATTTGCAACATCAGTATTAATTTTTACAACACCGGTTTTAATTTGCAGCATCGGTTTTAATTTACCACACCAGTTTTAATTTGCACAACGCCGGTTTTGGTTTGCAACACTGGGGTTAATTTGCAGCATCGGTTTTAATTTACCACGTCCGTTTTAATTTACCACGCCAATTTCCTATTTTGCAATTCACGCCATTGTGTTTTGTGTGTGGGCCATGCAAATCGAACCGTTCTAAGCAAATCTAAACATTTCATATTATTGCACCTTCCACTAAATTCTATCATTTTCATTGGTCACGTGGTGACCCTACATGGGGCTGTGGCGGGTCAGTAAATATGCGAGAAGGTCAGTAGAAAAAACGGCATTCGGCATTTCAGCGGGGGTGTGGGGGCGGCACCCCCCAATAAGAGTGGTTTATAAACTTGTGACTTACCATATCATTTTATGTGTAGCACATGTATATTTGTTTACAAAACAAACTTAAGAACGCCCACTGACCTGATATTACGTCATTTCCGGGTCACGAGAAATCACGTGACACAACAGCTGATGAACAAATCAATATGGCGGCGTAATATTTCTGTCTTGTACTTGTGTCGATTCTTTTCTATTTAATGTTTATTCATTAATATTAATGAATATTAACCATAATTGTTAACGGAGAACTCATTTTTGAAGGTATTTTTGCAATCTGAACCCTATTTTAAGAGATAGACACGCTTGCGCGTGCCTCTCTATATAGGGCGCCGAAGGCGCCTAACGGCGCTAAAAAGCACGCTTCGCCTGCCTAGAGACGCGCTTCGCGCGTGTCTTTATTCCATTTAATACGTACCGGTAAAGTGCAGGTGTCCCCTCCGTCTTTCAGATGGGACATTTAACCGAGGTCTCGTGTCGGTGCTTTACCAGAAAAGAACCAGATGAGACTCTGGAATGGGACTCCGTCTTTATCATTGCACTATCCTCCAAAAATCTAAAATGACTAATCTCTTCAGGAGGCGTCGCTCATATGGGCAACCGGTAGCGACGATAAATAAACGTAAAAACTATGCTAAAGGTCCTAAGAGTCTTGTTCAATGTTGTCGGTTACTAATAGAATAGTCGCTAGTAATTCGTGGAATGTTATTATGGTTTTGCTATGAACTAGTCGGATTTGTATTGTTATTCATTCGTAGAATATTTCGGGGAAATCTTGAGTCAGTTAGTATCTATATATAACTTTCGTTTTGGTATCGACTTCAGCAGTTAGTCATATAGTCATATAGTCATATCCAACCCATTTGCTTTTTTCCAGCTTAAATCATATACATGTACAGCAATACTAATTATTTCATTGTATGTATAATTAATTGTATAATGTATGATACAAATAGAATACAAATATTATTTTAAAACAAAGAAGGAAACGAGTCATTTAAATCTAGACATCATTTGTCTGTTGTTGTTGTTGTTGTTGTTGTTGTTGGATGACATCACTGAATGCAGATAACTATCAATTAGTAAGCGTTTCGGGAAACACACTTGTAAACAATGCATTCATTCTGAAGGAGGTCTTTATATAGTAATAATGATAATAATCGATGACGTCTTTCATTGACCCAAAGTGTGGCTAAATTAACTTATATCGCTCTACATTGCAACAGAATTGTGGTTTATATATATTAACTTAGGCTTCCATATATCCGTTGGGTTCAATCCGTTTCATTCGTCTTGGCTTCCGGTTAGAAATGAACATACTCAGTGCATCCTTTCTTTGTATGCTAGATGGATGGGGGTGTACTTTTCGTTAGACAAACTGTAATTATAGTCAAATTAGAATAACTGAAAGGGCGGATCTTGTATATGTGAGTGGGCTGACTGTTTTACGGTCGTTGAACTCAAATCACTTGCCTCTTACCGCTGTAGGTTCAAATCCCATTGAGGGTGTCCACTTATTTCATGCGAGGAAGCTATCCAGCTCGATTACGTAAGGTCGATAGTTCTACCCGGGTTCCCGCACGTGCATACTGCTATGGCGTTGTTGATGCGACATTAAACCAAAACCCACAAACAAATTGTATGATCTGCATTAACCCAGTACATAATTACTATGGGTGTATGCATTGTTTTGTTTGAGGGTTTAAGCTCGCATTAACATCCTGTGTCATAGGACGATTCTCCAGCTAGTACCGGTTGAGATAGACCCCGAGTGCCCTTCCGGTAATTGAGACACGGACGTGTCCTACAGACGGATCTGTAGTCCAGTGGTAACACGCTGGACTGGTAATCCAGGGATCGCAGGTTCGATTCCCCGTCTGACCCTAATAAAATTAACAGTTTCAGATGGGACGTTAAACCGAGGTCTCGTGTCGGTGATTTACACCGTGCACGTAAAAGAACCAGAGGAGACTCGGGAATGGGTCTCTGTCTGTATCATTGCACTCTCCTCCAAAAATCTAAAATGACTAATCTCTTCAGGAGGCGTCGCTCATATGGGCAACCGGTAGCGACGATAAATAAACGTAAAACACACACACGGAGGTGTCCTATGTAGACACCTATGTAGAACCATTGACCTTCCTCATTCCAGCCTAGATATGCACAGTTCATTCATGCGAAAATGAATTCAATGATTTGTCTGAGAGCCAATCGGAATCGGTGTCTGCTACTTTTATGCAAATTTAGCCAGGTCACCAGACATTGTTCATATTAATGGTTGTGTCCCTTTCTTCTGTATGATACTAGACTAATCGGAATTAATTTTTAACTAACCAGTGACCCTCAAGTCTCTATAATAATAATAATAATAATAATAATAATAATATAATAATAATAATAATAATATTAAATAATAATACTAATAATATAATAATAATAATATTAAATAATAATAATATTATTAAATAATAATATTATTAAATAATAATAATAATAATATTACATAATAATTGGTTTTCGGAAGGTCGGTATTTCTACACTGTTACCTGCCCGGGCCTGAACTATTGCTCGAAGCGACATGTGTGCGTCTTCCTCCCGCAGTAACAGCTGTACAGGTCGCCATATGACCTGAGCTGTTTGGAACGACTTTAAACCGAACACATAACAACTCAAGAAAACATTCAAATGACTAGACGGAAATATCAACGTCCTTGTGGAGAATAGAACCTTCCAGCTCTGTATAAAAACTGACATCTATAACATGTTGAGCATTAATAATGACTATGCACGATGTCGTCGTATCTACCATATTATATTTCAATCCTTCGAACACGATTTATAACGTTTAATGCTTTGAACTACTGTTTGCAGTTTGTCATGACTGCGCATATTTCGAGGAATTTCTGTTGTGTAATATAATACTTACTGTATCATTTATCAAGGACATATGCTAGTCATATTCTCGTCAGTTTGTTTGAGGTTTGCTAGTCATTCTAGCTGTTTCTTTGTAAATGGGGAGAGGTGGAGGAGAGGGTCTGTCTGTCTGTCTGTCTGTCTGTCTGTCTGTCTGTCTGTCTGTCTGTCTGTCTGTCTGTCTGTCTGTCTGTCTGTCTGTCTGTCTGTCTGTCTGTCTGTCTGTCTGTCTGTCTGTCTGTCTGTCTGTCTGTCTGTCTGTCTGTCTGTCGTCTGTCTGTCGTCTGTCTGTCGTCTGTCTGTCTGTCTGTCTGTCTGTCTGTTGTCTGTCTGTCTGTCTGTCTGTCGTCCGTCGTCCGTCCGTCCGTCCGTCCGTCCGTCCGCCCTGTCCGCCGTCTCGTCTGTCGTTCGTCTGTCTGTCTGTCTGTCATAAAGATAATTATATATATATTATATAATATATATATATAAATTACTTAATCCAGGTATTTTAATGTTGCAATATGACCCGGTGTCTACACTGTGTATGGATTATAACACAGATATTCGTGTGTGCAAGTCATCGACTGGATAAGCACACTCCATGACCATCCTTGTCAAACATGTCGGCCTCACGCTCTCGCGTAATCATGCAAAATAGTGCGCTAAAATATAAATATATCGATTTATCTTATCAGACAGAAAGTAGATATATGCAAATCTATACTTAGAAAATGGCACTGGGGGGGGGGGTGTATTCAACAATGTTCTATTGAATGAGGAAGTACTCGATCAGTACACGCATTGTTTACTCGGGTAGCTATAGAATAGATATGCAACTCTAGACTCGGGAATGTATCTAGTAAATGTCTCAGCTTGCAAGGACATTGTCGGTAGAGATGTAAACATTATATCCAGTTATAAGCGGACCAAATTGCGCTTTTATACATTATTATTTTAGCTCGATTGCGAAACAAGTTCTTGCAACTTATACTAATCACTATCGATACCTCATTCCTGATGGAATCCTTCGCCACGAGGGAAGAAAGAAGAGGCAACGTGAAATTTAAATGCCTTGCCTAAGAGCACACTCGTAACGGCTCCAGCGGGCTCGAACCCGGGCATTTCGCACCTGAAGTGAACGCGCTACCACTGCGGTATCACGACTTCCACATTGCGCTAGCTTACGACTTCCACACTGCGCTATCTTACGACTTCCACACAGCGCTATCACGACTTCCACACTGCGCTATCTTACGACTTCCACACAGCGCTATCACGACTTCCACACTGCGCTATCTTACGACTTCCACATGGCGCTATCACGACTTCCACACTGTGCTATCACGACTTCCGTAACATAAATGTTGAGGGATATCGTGATTGTAAAAAGCATAAGAGATAATGAATATAATTAAGAGAATAAAATGGCCGGGGGGGGGCTATATTTGATACGCGGTAGGAACTATCATATGGTAGGAGAATCATTCATGTTGGTAAATAACAAAACTTGTTTTGCAATTGTAAACAATGCATTTAAATTGCAACTGTTAAGAAAGAATACTTTTAAAGCGAGTGCCATTCATTGGCTGCTTAGAACAAAATGTGTGATGTACGTGAAACACACACACGCACGCACGCACGCACGCACGCACACATATATAAATAACCACACTCATTTGTTGAACTATCGGTCAGATAACAATAATCTTGATGTTCGTACAGTTACCATGCATGTAAGGGAAGTAATTCTTGCAAAAGTATAGTACCAGTGACAATCCCGATTTTGACACATAGTTCAAATAGCATGTTCAAAGAACCCCAAAAAGTGGACTCGATGAATCTCTGAATTTAGGTCCGACGAAAAGGTCCCCCCAGAATGGATGAAATTGAATGTATCTTTCCAAAAACCTTTCTATGGAACGTCCCGGGTAACCCACTGTTTTTATTACCCACACCAGGAATGGCTTACAACCTCCCGTGCCCCTCCCAGTTCACGCCTTGAGAAAAAGCAGTCGTCATTAGGCCTACACATCGCAGGACATTGACATTCTCGCATCTAACCCAAGATGTCCGTTCACGTCCGCATACGTTTATGATATACTAGTGAAATTAGGCCGCGCTTGCAATGGCTAGATGTCTATAAGCATCCACATAACCGTGTTAAATATTTTGATTAAAATCACGATATACGTAGAGAAACGAAACAGCAACATAATTGACAACTTCCCAGGTGCATGATATATATATCTATAATTAGAAAACGATACTGCAGATTTACTAATTGCCATGCGCATGATATATCGTGTGATTATACGTATGACAATGCTGCAATTTGATACTGAGTTCGGTCAGAAGCAAGTCTTCACAATATATAAAGACAACATATCTATAATCCATGTGCAAAGACAAACCAAACAAAAATAGCATTTGTTCTCAAATACTACGCAGCAGGTGTCGCTGTAAATTGGTTTAGATAGTACAGTTCTATGAAATGAAATGAATGGTACATACATTATAATGTAGCGTATATAATGTTGAAGCTCCGGTATGCTTAACTAGCTTATACATTTGCAGCGGAGATATACTATTCTACACTGAACCATAGTCATGCAAAGGTTTATCATTGTTATATATGTATAATTATGTTAGTAATATTATGAGCCGCATGTATTGTATCGATTGTAATACCTCATGTATTCATGTAGGCCATGAACTGAGAGAAGTGAAAGTCGTGATAGCGCAGTGGTAGCGCGTTCGCTTCAGGTGCGAAGGCCCGGAGTTCGAGCCCCGCTGGAGTTACGATTGCGCCCTTAGGCAATGCATTTATATTACACGATGACTCTCGTCACTCCCTCGTGGCGATGGATTCCATAAGGAATGAGGTCTCGAGAGTGATTAATATAAGTTCCAAGAACTTGTTTCGCAATCGACCTAAGTACATGTGTGTAAAATAAGCTAAATTATATAATAAAATGTATTTGACTTGACTTGAAATTGACAAGAACAAACTAATTAATCTATACATCTTATTCTTTGTTGTTTTATGCAGAAAACATAATTCTTTTATTTGTTCTTTGGTAATAGAGATATAATATTTTATTTTAATAAGAGTTTGTAAATCTCTAAATTCGTTAAGCGTACACCACACCGAGATCTATATTGCGCCTGCGCATTGATATTGAGCACACACAAATTCTAAATAATGGATTCAATGCTACACGCAATACATAGCTTATGATAATTGTATGTACCATGTCGACAGTAGATACGATTTGATTTGATTTGATTTTGAACGCTGCACCAATTTATGTTATAATTTACAAGTAAAGTGTTTTCAACTTCAAAACAATTTGCCACCCACAGCTGTAAGATCGAATCCCACTGGGAGTGTCGAATGCTTTCATGTGAGGAAGCTATGAAGCTGACCTGCGTAAGGCCAGTGGTTCTACCCGGGAGTATGTTTTTCGTGCCTGAAATACTGCTCGTAGTGGGCACCCGGGGTCTTCATCCACCACTAATCGCTGGAAAACCGCCATATGGTCTAAGCTCTGGTGCGACTTTAAACCATAAACAAAATAAGATATAAGAAGGTTACATATACAGTTTACATCCGCTATGTCAAAGTCGGCTATGTCGAATTCTCCGGTTATCTCGAAGTCGGATCAAAGTCCCGTTTCAGACACTCATATTACATATAACTGGCTCTGTTTATATCGAATTTCGTTAACTCAAACTTCGGTTATGTCGAAGTATTGTGTTTGGTCCGACGTAATTTGATATAACGGATGTAGAATGTACGCCCAACAGAAGATAGAATCGTTAGACAGCTCACGTTAGTAATGAAAATGCACTATACATATTCCAATTAAACTGGAATCATGGACTTTGGGTTCAATACATAATCTTTTACATTACATGTACCACGTGACCGCTAATTATGACTTGTCATTGTGTACTGATTGTTAACCCAGACAGTCGTTGAAGTCGTGATAGCGCAATGATAGGGCGTTCGCTTCAGGAGCGAAATACCCCGAGTTCGAGCACCACTGAAGCCATTACGATTGTGCCCTTAGACAAGGTATTTAAATTCCACATTGCCCTCTCTCTCGTTCTCTCTCTCGTGGCGATGGATTCCACCACAGGACTGAGGTCTCGAGAGTGATTAATATAAGTTGTAAGAACTTATTTCACAATCGAGCTAAATTAATTTGTATAAACTAACCCAGAAAGTTTCCACGTTGCCGATTGATGTGTATTATTATAATCAATCAGGACTTACCCACACTGCGTCCACGTATACCTGAACATTAATCTACAAATATTAAAGATAATCAAATATGTTGACCCATTTTGAATACTAGGCCGATGAAACAATGAAACATGACATTCCCGAGTTATTGAGGTCGCGTGTTATTGAGGTCATTAGATGAAGCTACATATAATGTCCACACTGATTATACATTCAAATGAGTCACTTGGCACTGAAATTGGCCGTGACAATAACAGCATCTCAGTGGCTGTAAGCTTGACAGTCAGGTTCTTCGACCTATGAAATTGCCCGTGACAATAGCCGCTTCCAATTGACTATAAAACTGAGTGCACTGAAACACATGTCCGTAGTCCAGTGGTAACACGCTGGACTGGTAATCCAGGGATCGCAGGTTCGATCCCCCGTTTGACCCTAATAAAATTAACAGTCTTTCAGATGGGACGTTAAACCGAGGTCTCGTGTCGGTGATTTACACCGTGCACGTAAAAGAACCAGAGGAGACTCTGGAATGGGTCTCTGTCTGTATCATTGCACTATCCTCCAACAATCTAAAATGATCAATCTCTTCAGGAGGCGTCGCTCATATGGGCAACCGGTATCAACGATAAATAAACGTAAAACACACAATCCGGGAGATTGCATCTCTCTGAGTTCTATTCTCTATTTTACATTGGGACGGATCAGTGAACCAATGGTTAACACGTTGGGAGTTTGAATCCAGTCGCCCTGACTTCCCCCGTCCACCATAATAAAGTAGCCTCCGTGGCAAGGTCTTCCACCATCTTCCGTTGATATAGGTCGCTGGCTTCAAGTAACACACCAATCGCCTCTGTAAGTTCGAATCCCACCAGGAGTGTCGAATACATTCAGCTGGCTTGCGGGCGGTCTGTGGTTCTACCCAGTGCCCAGGACCATTTTCCCGTTCTTATTAATACAGAGGGCGATACTTGTGTCAATATGGGTTGGGGGTAATAGGATATGACAGGAATTATTACGGGCATTCCTGCCCTATCTTGACATAATTATTTATATATTATACTCATATCTAGCATCGTTTTCAAGTCAAGTGGTGTATATAGGCTATCGTTATACTTGCCCTTGCTCAAGTTCACAATGCCGGCCGGTATGTCGGTCAGTAGTTGTGTCTTATATTACTTATATTACACTAGGAATTTCATATATGACTTACTAAATATTAAATAACGTATTGTAATTCGCATTTCATTGTCATAGCATTGATTTTGGTCATACATAGTTACATACTGAAGCTTCTTCTCGTCTTAATTTCTAACGTACGCATTTGTTTTCAGTACAAGTGAGTTACTAAATACCATTGTTCGTGGAGTGGAGATTCATAACCACGAGTGGAGATTTATAACCACAAGCAAACTATCACTAGCGAATGTTTCATATGTGACTATCACATAGAGAGATGGTATTATATGACATTATGTGCGCATGACTGTGCACTACTGCGAATATACAACGTCATTGTGAAAGTAGTGCATACTTGAGCGTATCGTATCCTTCATTTGGTATCAAGTATATGGACACACACTTGAGTAATACAATCGTCGGTTTCATATATCCCCCAAGGTCTAACCCTACCCGGACCAGGAAGTATTAACCGCCACATTTGCGCGCCAACTATTAGTATTTTGGACTTTGATTTCAATGCTGCATGGTTGCGTGTTAAAGATTATGTATACAAATTTATTTTAGCTCGATTGCGAAACAAGTTCAGATTATTTATACAAATTTATTTTAGCTCGATTGCGAAACAAGTTCAGATTATTTATACAAACATTTATTTTAGCTCGATTGCGAAACAAGTTCAGATTATTTATACAGACTTTATTTAGCTCGATTGCGAAACAAGTTCAGATTATTTATACAGACTTTATTTAGCTCGATTGCGAAACAAGTTCAGATTATTTATACATATTTATTTTAGCTCGATTGCGAAACAAGTTCAGATTATTTATACAAATTTATTTTAGCTCGATTGCGAAACAAGTTCAGATTATTTATACAAACATTTATTTTAGCTCGATTGCGAAACAAGTTCAGATTATTTATACAGACTTTATTTAGCTCGATTGCGAAACAAGTTCAGATTATTTATACAGACTTTATTTAGCTCGATTGCGAAACAAGTTCAGATTATTTATACATATTTATTTTAGCTCGATTGCGAAACAAGTTCTTACATTATTTTAATCGCTCTCGAGATGAGGCAATGTGGAATTTAAGTGTCTGACCTAAGGACACACTCGTAACGGCTACATATTGGGAGCGAACTGAGCGCCTTTCGCGTATGAAGCGAACGCGCTACCACTGCGCTATCACGACTTCCACATAACTTAATACAGCATTTGTGCGGTGCAATAGTTGAAGATTAGGTCTAACAAACAAATTGAGTGGTACAACATGATTAAAGTGAGGAAACTTACAACTGGCCTGCGGAAGGTCGTTGACTCTATCCAGACACCCGTCCGTGACTTAAATAATAATAATAAAGACTTTATTTTACGAGAGAACTCATTTATCAAAGGTGATTCAAAATATTGATCGTATTTGCACCCAGGGACTTTCTCCACCAATACTAGCTGGAGAGTCACCATATGACCTACGCTGTTGGTGCGATATTAAACAACAAACACAAGTTGGCAGTTTCTTACGGAGGTTGGTGCACCCAAGTACTGGTTAACCGCTGGAGCCTGCCCAGGAAAGGTGTTGTTAGGTAAACTGCCCGCCGGCGATATAGCCCACAATGGTGCTGATGCAGGCGTAAAACCCGAAATATAACATAAATATAAACAACAAACACAAACAACTAATGCAACGTTTGCCGATTAGTTTTGAAAGGCAAATGGCTACACGTTATTGCAACGTTGTAACCGAGGTCTCGTGTCGGTGCTGTACACCGTGCACGTAAAAGAACCAGAGAAGACTCTGGAATGTGTCTCTGTCTGTATCATTGCAATATCCTCCAAACTCTAAAATGACTAATCTCTTCAGGAGGCGTCGCTCATATGGGCAACCTGTGGAACATTGTGGACAAACAAACACATGCACATGTATTGCAAACAAGCACGTGTGTGTGTATGTGTATTTTGCGTTAATGTATCGTCGCTACCGGTTGCCCATATGAGCGACGCCTCCTGAAGAGATTAGTCATTTTAGATTTTTAGACTTCGGTTTAAAGTCCCATCTGAAAGACTGTTATTTTTATTAGAGTCAAACGGGGGATCGAACCTGCGATCCATGGTATACCAGTCCAGCGTGTTACCACTGAACTACAGATCCGTCTGTTGCATGCAAATGTATTGCAAACACGCAAAGCTAAGTTTAAACTTCCGCCTAATATTTGTGTGATTATCTATATCAAGTTTGGCTACCAGGAAGACACATAACAACCCACGGAATGTCAATAGCCTGTTATCAATGAGCTGAATTCTCAGAATGTAATCAGGACCCGTATACATGTAGTCGATTGTTCAATTTTCGGAAAAAATCAGCCGAACTATTTTTATTGAAGGTCAACGGCTCTGGTTATTTTATATCAATATATATACAGTAAACGGATTTTTAGTAACATTGCAATTCATGTGCATACTCGAATTTGATTGAATAACATAAATTATGTTATGCATGACGTGTTCAGTCTAGTTTGTCATTCAGCTTAAATAATTTATTTATATATCAAATTCCGTCTGGTATCACTTTGGTATTTTGGATAATAAATTTTATAACAAGCAGTTATCTGAACTGCACACGCATGTAAGGACGCCATATAGTGACATTTATAACTCATAACTTATTACATAATATATTATACTATGTTATAGTTTTATTAGTTATAGCATATTATTTATATATTATGACATCATATTACTTACATATTATAACTTATTATTTCTATATTCAGGCGCGTAGCCTGATTGACATTTTAATTAAGCATAACGATCTGGATTTTCCATTTTCGACACCCCTCCCCCCGATTTATTTAGTACACAGCTGCATATTTGCGTACAGCCAGCTACGCGCCTGAGTTCTTGTAACCTATTACCAATAACTATTTTGATACGTTGATTTCTCACCGCCCCTGGTTTATCGATGCGACGCAGACAGATGTATTCGTATAATAGTCACATGAATTTTTGGAGGATAATGAATTTTTGGAGGATAATGCAAGATACAGAAGACGCTCCAATCCAGTTCTAAGCATCCCTTGTTCTTTTACATGCCCGTTGTCTAGCACTGATACATGATGATACCTCTGGTTATACAGTCAAACCTGTCTTAAGCAGCCAGCCAAGGGAGTCAGAGAAAATGGCTGCTTAGCACAGGTGGCTGCTTAATAGAGCTCAAATGTATAATAAAACAACCGATTGGGAATATGGAAATTGGCTGCTTAATACAGGTTGGCTGCTTAATGGAGGTGACCATTAACACAGGTTTGACTGTAGTCCCATCTGAAAGAATAAACATGTAATTATTATTATAGTCAGAATGCTGATCGAACCTGCGAGCATGGATCCGCAGCCCATAGTGTTAACCACTGGACCACAGGCCCGTCTTTATATCTCATAACGATAGCCAGAACAGATAATTAACGCTTATCCTGCCGAATAAATTGGGCGGAATGTGCAAACAACATAGATCCAGATCAGCATAACACCGCGTCTATGGTGTTTGCTATTTAGACAAGTGTTTTAGCTCCACTATCCGAATAGCAAACAGCATAGAGCCTGATCAGACGGCACAGAACGAACGTGTCGTCTGATCTGGCTCTATGCTGTTTGCAAAAAGCGACTTTAGTCGTGATTGGCAGGGTAAGGTTTAAAGCGTATTTTTTCACGTATGCATTGCTACTATAAATTCTTCTGAGTACATTCGAACACTAACATTGAATCAATAAACAGTGTTTTTGTGGTCCACAAACCTTCAAAAGTGAAAGTAGGATTTCATATTACGGTCATCCACGCTCCTGAAATGACGTTTGTTTGTCATTGGAGTCAATAATAAACGCCCGACACTTTTGTTTAGACATAATTTAACTAAGATTAGTCTACAAATAAATATGCACACATATAACGGTAAATCTGTACGATACATCGTGTTATTCAGGATACACGCATTGTATGACGCATGAATGTCGACCCTATTTACATTATTTTGTTATGTAAACAAACCGCGTATACGACGTTTGTTTATTAGTTGAAATACTCAGTTTTTGAGGCAAATATTTGGGGAATCTGCATTTTCATTGATGTAGTGTCGCTTTAAGTGCTTAAACTTGTGTTGTTTACTTTGACCTATGATGTATTTCAGCGGTTATTTTCTACGTAGCTGTCCGCCTGCCTCCATGGTCGAGTGGTTTACGTCTCTGACTGGTATACCACTGTAACGGTCACGGGTTCGAGCCCCGCTCAGGCCGTGTCTCATGTATATGAAAAAGTTGACAGTTTCTTACGGAGGCTTGTGCACCAAGTTCTGGTAAACCAATGGAGCCTGCCCAGGAAAGATGTGTTAGTAATCTGCCCCGCCCGCAATATAACCCAAATTGGTACTGATGCAGGAGTAAAACCCAAACAAACAAACAAACAAACAAACAAACAAACAAACAAACAAACAAACAAACAAACAAACAAACAAACAAACAAACAAACAAACAAACAAACAAACAAACAAACAAACAAACAAACGTAGCTGCATATTATTAAGAGGTATCACAATCATGCTACACGTATACTAGAGGACATAGAAAACGCACACTTCGGATAAGTGTGTTTTACATGAAAAACAATAACTATATAAATACATAGCTTTAAACATTTTGGAATATTTTTAGTTGTTCAGTTTGTGTTTATTAATAAAGACATGATATATCTTTGATGGAATCCTTCGTATTTCGTTTTCATGTAATAATCATATAATGTAGGTGTGCGTTTTCTATGTCCTCTAGTATATTGTACACATTTCATACATTTCATATACTATTAATGTTGTTTTGACCACATCTCCAAGCCTGACTGGATGATTGACATACATACCAAATTTCGTCCAGACGCAAAACATTTTTGTTTGCTGACTGGTTTTTTTTCACGTGATCGCATTACACTGTAACATTATTATATTTGTTGTTTTGTGTATTATGCTCAACCAAACTTTGCACAATGACACCTGGACTAGTTATGTCCATGCTGTGTGCCCTGTTACGCCGCATAGAGCTCCTAACGCATATAGCTCCTCGAGGAGCTCTATGCGTTGTGGCATGACGCATCGAGCTCCCAGGTAGCTCTATGCGTTAGGCCACAACGCATAGAGCTCCTAAGAAGCGTTATGCGTTAGGTAAACACGCATAGAGCTCCCGAGAGCCCTATCGGTCGAAGGTACACATCAACTTTAAAATGGGTCTTTCAACCTGAAGCATAGAGCTCCCCCACTTCCGATAATTAAGATGTTGAGATGACTTGTACGTGCACTTGTAGATACAAATGCACGTACGCGTTGTAGGTATTAACACCTAACACCTATTCACACCTACATGATATGGACCGGACACGAAATGTAGGCACTTGACTTTGAACCTACATGGCTGGAACATGGGTTCTGCACGTCATCTCGATGAGGTGAACATTTGACCCCAGTTTCGTGAAAATCTGATATGGACCGGGCACGATGGGATGGGCGGACGGAATGACGGATGGACATCGACCAATCCTATAGTCCCCATTACCGGGTCTTAGACCAGTAGGGGCCTAACAAGCCTTTATTAAAGTGAAAATGGGACATAATTCAGTAAGTACACCACAG
Source organism: Archivesica marissinica (assembly GCA_014843695.1). Classification (NCBI taxonomy): domain Eukaryota; kingdom Metazoa; phylum Mollusca; class Bivalvia; order Venerida; family Vesicomyidae; genus Archivesica; species Archivesica marissinica. Next base: position 23,186,819 of record CM026398.1, read on the forward strand.
AGAGTTATGGTTATTGCGCTCTGCACTCCGCCTCATTGCCCTCTATCACTGCTTCAAGTTTCTTTTTATTACCTTCAATACTTTTCGAGTTATGCTCCGGACAAGCACATAATAAGGTGAAAAGGGGAGATAATTCAGTAGGTACATCACAGAGATTTATTGTTCTCGCGCTCTATACACCGCCCCATTTCCCTCTATCACCGTTTCAAGTTTCATTAGATTTCATTCAATACTTTACGAGTTATGCTACAGCAAGCATTTAATAAAGTGAAAAGGGAGATAATTCATCAATGACAACACAGAGAGTTATGGTTCTTGCGCTCTGCTCTCCATCTCATTGCCCGCCATCACAGATTCAAGTTTCATTTGATTTTCTTCTATGCTTTTCGAGTTATGCTCCGGACAAGAAGTACCCGTACGAACGAACGGACGGGCGAACAAACGGACGGACAGACAAAGTGGCAACTATATGCTCTCCCTTTGGGGAGCATAAAAATAGTCAGTAGTTTAATATGTTTTAGTAGTTGACAACAGATGAGCTCAATGCGGGAAGATCGGGCATATTGACCCATTGAAGCTCTATCGGACAGGAGCTCTATGCGGTTCTTTAACGACGCATAGAGCTCCTCTATGGGTTAGGAGCTCTATGCGGCGTAACAGTACCCCCGTTTGATGGTACATGTACATACATTTGCTCTTGTCCATCCACCCGTCCGTCGGTGCGTCCGTCCGTATTTTGTGTTACGGGTAAAGCAACCCTTTAGTTCTATTAAAACCTTACTGTGATATTTTATACAAGACTGATTTATGGTCCTAGACTCTGCAGAGAAGAGACGAAGTGGAACATCCGTGTCCCTTGGCCAACATTTCTAGTTTTGATATAACTACTATAATCGACTATTTTTGTTTGTCAGGGAAATAATGTTGTATGTGTTTTATCATGTGATATGTTTCTAGTATTATATTTGTAAGTGACTTATAGGCCCATTGGGCCGGGTGTATTTAATTGTATAATTTATATGTAAATAGTGTCTGATATGTACACAGGTCACTTTAATAAACAAATTACTTACTTACTTACTTACTTATTTGAGATTTACGTTTATTTATCGTCGCTACCGGTTGCCCATATAAGCGACGACTCCTGTAGAGATTAGACATTTTAGATTTTGGAGGATAGTGCAATGATACAAATAGAGAGAGAGATGAGAGTAGAGGAGGGGAGGGGTCTTCTTCCACCAATAATAGCTGGAGAGTCGCCATATGATCTATGATGTTGTCGCGACTTTAAAGCCCCAAAACAAACACAACTGTACGGTGGGCACCCCGTGTCTTCTTCCACCAATAATAGCTGGAGAGTCGCCATATGATCTATGATGTTATCGCGACTTTAAGCCCCAGACACAAACAAAACTGGACATATTTTCAGTCATAAAATTAGACATAATATTATAACAAGTGGGCTACAGGCTATACATGACTCTAATTTCAGCTATAAAATTAGACATACTATTATAACAAGTGGGCTACAGGCTATACATGACTCTAATTTCAGTTATAAAATTAGACATAATATTATAACAAGTGGGCTACAGGCTATACATGACTCTAATTTCAGTCATAAAATTAGACATAATATTATAACAAGTGGGCTACAGGCTATACATGACTCTAATTTCAGTCATAAAATTAGACATAATATTATAACAAGTGGGCTATAGGCTATACATGACTCTAATTTCAGTCATAAAATTAGACATAATATTATAACAAGTGGGCTACAGGCTATACATGACTCTAATTTCAGTCATAAAATTAGACATAATATTATAACAAGTGGGCTACAGGCTATACATGACTCTAATTTCAGTCATAAAATTAGACATAATATTATAACAAGTGGGCTACAGGCTATACATGACTCTAATTTCAGTCATAAAATTAGACATAATATTATAACAAGTGGGCTATAGGCTATACATGACTCTAATTTCAGTCATAAAATTAGACATAATATTATAACAAGTGGGCTACAGGCTATACATGACTCTAATTTCAGTCATAAAATTAGACATAATATTATAACAAGTGGGCTATAGGCTATACATGACTCTAATTTCAGTCATACAATTAGAAATATGGCACGTGGGAGGCAGGTCTAGACATTACCCTAATGACAGTCTTAAAATTAGACATACTATTAATAGTTATAAATTAATTTGACCTACCGTAAACGGTATCTGTCCCACTGGAGATGCGCATATTGACGTTTTAGGCCAATGTCTATCGGAGAACGTGCATACAATCCCCCACCCCACACACCCACTGAGACGAGTGTGTGTTTCACGTTTATTTATCGTCGCTACCGGTTGCCCATATGAGCAACGCCTCCTGAAGAGATTAGTCATTTTAGATTTTGGAGGATAGTGCAATGATACAGACAGAGTCTCCTCTGGTTCTTTTACGTGCACGGTGTAAAGTACCGACACGAGACCTCGGTTTAACGTCACATCTGAAAGACTGTTAATTTTGTTAGGGTCTGACGGGGGATCGAACCTGCGATCCCTGGATTACCAGTCCAGCGTGTTACCACTGGACAACAGATCCGTCTGTTCCACTCAGACGTGATAGTTATATGTATATATCTACCTGGAGTATACCGTAGTGCGTAATAGTCATGTCACCTATGTTGTAACTTTGATAAATTGGATCGTGTCAAAATGTAAGGCATACCCCCCCCCCAATATAGTGTAATATTTAGAACATATTATTGATATATACCGCCACAGACAGCGTCCTTCGGTACCTTACTAGCCAGACAACAGTTCCATGCCCTCACATGCCTCCGTGTATAGAATACATTAAGTTCATATTAACATAATTATTTACGTATTTAAAATTATGCAATGCTTTGCAACACACCACTACACATGCCCTTGGACTCCTACACTAAAGATTTGTTCAATTATAGGTAAGGACGTATTGTGCCTGCATCTTTCATTATCTGTTAAAGCCCCATGCTGATTATTTTAGTAACAATGAAAAAATATAACTATAATTCATATGTAAATTTATCATAATGTTGACATTGGATAATAACCATTTACAAAGTTATTGATGATAATGTAAGTAAATATTCATAAAGGGAGGTAATTTACAAATATCCCTTCCAGAAATAACAGTATATTTGTAAACAGATCTTATTATTTTTTGCTTAAATCTTAATACTATAATTATACTATAAGCATAGGAGAAGACCTCTATAAGCTATAATAGCTTTCCTTCTAATCCTTTTTCATTCATGTATCTAAATTTTGTGTAAACTGTATATTTGTATGGGTTGAATTGTTTAAATTACTATATACTGTAAAATGGATGTATTATATTAAAACGCCTCATAACTGCAGCAATAGCGATTTATAGGCACCCGTTCCTTGGAATATATTCTGTGTATAGCGCATTCTGAGTAATCGCACCATGAGACTTTAAAACTCTGCCGATCATATATCTTTTGCATCTCCACCATAATACATAAGGTATCATAAATATGTTAATTTGGTGTCATCTCTTTTATTCTTTCATGTAAACATTATATAGTTATCTTATCTTATTATATTCATTGCACAATATCACCCAGCCCCCTGCACATTATTCCGTCAGATAAACAAACAAGAAAGGGGATAAATAGAAGATGTTTACTATTGTGTTTTACGTTTATTTATCGTCGCAACCGGTTGCCCATATGAGCGACGCCTCCTGAAGAGATTAGTCATTTTAGATTTTAGAGGATAGTGCAATGATACAGACAGATATCTATTCCAGAGTCTCATCTGGTTCCTTTTACGTGCACGGTGTAAAGCACCGACACGAGACTTCGGTTACAACGTTGCAATAACGTGTAGCCATTTGCCTTTCAAAACTAATCGGCAAACGTTGCATTAGTTGTTTGTGTTTGTTGTTTAATATCGCACCAACAGCGTAGGTCATATGGTGACTCTCCAGCTAGTATTGGTGGAGAAAATCCCTGGGTGCAAATACGATCAATATTTTGAATAACCTTTGATACACGAGTTCTCTCGTAAAATCTGCGATCCCTGGATTACCAGTCCAGCGTGTTACCACTGGACTACATATGTTTACTCATTAGTATGCGAACTCTTCATCGAGCCCCGGGAGCCTACATGACTTAGTTTTAACATTTTTCAGCATTTATCTAAATAATAAATAGGCAAACTATTATCATGATCAGTGGTTCTAATTTTATAGCTATTACTGTTATTTTATGTTATATAGTCGGTTTAAAAACATTATTTATTTCAATATTTGTACATGTAATCAAGAAATGAACAGTTTACATATAATTGAACAGCAGTAGACTGAACGGGATTAGAACGAGAAAAAAAACGTATACATATACTCAGAGCTTGTGTTGTACTGTTGCTATCTTGCCGACTCAAAATAAAATGTATCTTATTTCGAACTCATAATTCACTCATTCTTAAAACAAATCATCAAAGCCTATACTAATTATTTTCCAATCGACCACCCTTTGATTGGCATGTATATTGGGTATAAAACACTAAGGAAAATAATTAGCACTTATAATTTATCTCTTAAACTCTCCGGTAGTTTTTGTTAAGCCTGGTCATTGTGTGTACATCTCGCTTGTTGTCTCCGTAACACGTATGTTACGAAATAGAACATGTCATACTCCGGACCGCATAATTATGTATGCATGGTTTCTCTACATTGTTCTCTACGATTCTCCGTTACATTGTATAATATAAAAGACATTTATGTGCGTAAATTACTATTTGCATATCCGCCTCCGTGGTCGAGTGGTTAAGATGGCTGATTTGTATACCACTGTAACCTACCATCACTGGTGGTCACGGGTTCGAGCCCCGCTCAGACCGTGTTTCTTTATATGAAAGAGTTGACACTATCTCACGAAGGTTGATGCACCAAGTACTGGTTAATCGCTGGAGTCTGCCCAGGAAAAGTGTTGTTAGGTAAACTGCCACGTCGCTCAAACGGGCAACCGGTATCGACGTTAAATAAACGTAATGCCAGTCGTGGAAATAGAAATTCCGTGATCACTCAATGGAATAGAATCCTAACTTACATTAATGCGCACACTGTCCTCTACATCTTACTTAATCTACGTATCGCTTTAATTATCATTTTCTCAAATACCCGCGATATAGACTTATTGCCATTTAATATCGTCTGCTAGAGCTGATATTGAAGACGTGATACAACATGTTTGAGGTAATATCGTTCGTGACATACTTAGTTCAAGGACAGGTTATGAAAATGAAACTACGACATATCTAGTGGAAAAGTAAATGTTAGTCCCAGCCCAAAATCGCTTCTTTGGAATATTGTGAGTTTCTTGATTTACTAAACCACTAGCCGTGGCCGAGTGGTCACGGTCGTTGACTTCACTAGCCCTTCACCGCTGTAGGTTCGAATCCCACTTCGGGTGTCGACCTATGTCCTAAGCTGTTAATACGATGACTTTAAACCTAAAACAAACTAACAGCAACATCAACAACACCAGCAACAGCCGCAGCAGCAATATCAACACCAACAGCAACACCCGCCACAGTCGCAACAACAACAGCAACGACAACGGTAACGAAAACAGCATCGACAACAACAGCAACGACAACAGCAGCAACAACAGCAACGACAACAGCAACAGCAACGACAACAGCAGTAACGACAACCGCAACGACAACAACAGCAACTACAACAGCAACGATACATGTAGCAACAACAGCACCGACAACAGCAACGACATCAGCAAGAACAACATAGTGTTATAGTGAGAAGACTTGTCAATTAGGGGCTATACTCTGATATTGTGTTATAGTGAGAAGACTTGTCAATTAGGGGCTATACTCTGATATTGTGTTATAGTGAGAAGACTTGTCAATTAGGGGCTATACTCTGATATTGTGTTATAGTGAGAAGACTTGTTAATTAGGGGCTATACTCTGATATTGTGTTATAGTGAGAAGACTTGTCAATTAGGGGCTATACTCTGATATTGTGTTATAGTGAGAAGACTTGTCAATTAGGGGCTATACTCTGATATTGTGTTATAGTGAGAAGACTTGTCAATTAGGGGCTATACTCTGATATTGTGTTATAGTGAGAAGACTTGTTAATTAGGGGCTATACTCTGATATTGTGTTATAGTGAGAAGACTTGTCAATTAGGGGCTATACTCTGATATTGTGTTATAGTGAGAAGACTTGTCAATTAGGGGCTATACTCTGATATTGTGTTATAGTGAGAAGACTTGTCAATTAGGGGCTATACTCTGATATTGTGTCAGTAGAATTGGTTTGCTATACCCACGTGTTACATTCTGACATATCAGCTAAAACACACGTAGATCATATAATAAGGTCTTTATTATTATCATTATTATTATTATTATCATCATCATTATCTATATTAGTATGTGGTTAACTATTAAAGCGACACTACATCGGTGAAAAAGCAAATGTCTGCAGAATGTAATTTCCTATTATATGGTATAATTTATTTTCCAATATTTGTCTCAAAAACTGAGTATTTCAACTAATAAACCAGCGATTTGTTGACATAACAAAATAATGTAATTAGGGTGGACATTCATGCGTAATACAATGCGTGTATCCTGAATAACACGATTTATCGTACAGATTTACCGTTATATCTCACATTTGTGCCTATGCATATTTCTTTGTAGACTAATCTTAGTTAATTTATCTCTAAACGAAAGTATCGCGCACTTAGTATTGATTCCAATAACAAAGAAATATCATTACAGAAGCATGGGTGACCGTTATATGATTCCCTACTTTCACTTTTGAAAGTTTGTAGACAACCAAAATAAATCCAACGTGTTTATTGATTCAATGTTAGTGTTCGAATGTATTCAGAATAATGTGTAGTAGCAATGCATTTATACACGAAAACTTGCATTTGATTTAAGTCAAATCAGAAATGATATCACCATATAGACTGCTATCAACTTAGCTACGGAACATGAACAATCAGTAGTTCAGGGTGAGGGTGTGTGGAACATGAACAATCAGTAGTTCAATGGGAGGGGGATGGAACATGAACACTCAGTAGTTCAGGAGGAGGGGATGGAACATGAACAATCAGTAGTTCAAGGGGAGGGGGATGGAACACGAACAATCAGTAGTTCAAGGGGAGGGGGATGGAACATGAACACTCAGTAGTTCAAGGGGAGGGGGATGGAACACGAACAATCAGTAGTTCAAGGGGAGGGGTGTGGAACATGAACAATCAGTAGTTCAAGGGGAGGGGTGTGGAACATGAACAATCAGTAGTTCAAGGGGAGGGGGATGGAACATGAACAATCAGTAGTTCAGTGGGAGGGGGATGTAACATGAACAATCAGTAGTTGAAGGGGAGAGAGGGTGTCTCTGTGGCCGAGTGACTACGGTCGTTGACTTCACATCACTTGCCACTCAACTGTGTAGGTTAGATTCACATTGGATGCGCCGAATTCCTTCTAAGTGAGGAAGCTATCCAGGAAGATCACTGGTTTTACCCGGGTGCTCGTCCGTGCCTGGATACTGCTCCGACGGGCTCACGGAGTCTTCCCCACCAATACTAGCTGGATAGACGCCATATGACCTAAGATGTGGTGCGACTTTAAAATAAAAACAAAAACAAACGTACATAATGACACGCTATGCGCAATCAACTACCGGAAGCACGTGGTATTGGAGACTTCCTGCTAAGTACGTTGGACTGTTGTCAAATTTGAGTACAGACGGATATATAGTCCAGTGGTAACACGCTGGACTGGTAATCCAGGGATCGTAGGTTCGATCCCCCGTCTGACCCTAATAAAATTAACAGTCTTTCAGATGGGACGTTAAACCGAGGTCTCGTGTCGGTGCTTTACACCGTGCACGTAAAAGAACCAGAGGAGACTCTGTGATGGGTCTCTCTCTATATCATTGCACTATCCTCCAACAATCTAAAATGACTAATCTCTTCAGGAGGCGTCGCTCATATGGGCAACCGGTAGCGACGATAAATAAACGTAAAACACACACACAATTGAGTCCGCATTAGGGTGGAGTGCCTTTGGATGGATAGAGCGGCCATAATTCGTATATCTTGGGCATGGATTGTCCGGGAAAAGAAGACGTTGGTGAAGCCTGCAGGGACGTAGCTAGCCTTTCTGAATGTGTAGGCCCGGCTAATATATTGAGCAACCGAAGGTACTGTGGTGCTGGAGCGGTGGGTTGTGGGTGCATACTCTTCCCAGGACATTTTTGAATCCTAGAACGTCGATGGTGCACTCTGGCGCATTTTAATGTACAATTTAGACCTTCAAATGTCGATGTATTTTTCAAACTGATACCAAATTGAGTCTGGATGAAATGTCACATTGGTTAGAAAATATATTATCGTTTCGTGAGATATATGGCAGCTTGTCTAGATTCTATGCCACACATATATACTAATACTCAGGCCAATATGCATTTTTGGCCTATTTTCCGATTTTTCATTTTCTATTACAATTTGCTCGCCCGGTGTGTGTTTTACGTTTATTTATCGTCGCTACCGGTTGCCCATATGAGCGACGCCTCCTGAAGATATTAGTCATTTTAGATTTTGGAGGATAGTGCATGATACAGACAGAGACCCATTCCAGAGTCTCCTCTGGTTCTTTTACGTGCACGATGTAAAGCACCGACACGAGACCTCGGTTTAACATCTGAGATGTAATGTCGCTTTAAGGTATTCTCTATGTATTTCAACCTGCATACTGCCAAACAAATACAACTATGTGCTGTTCCCAAGGATGGTAGACACTGAGCAATCACGCCTTCCACGATTGACAATGTTGACGTCCAAGCATTCCCGCAACTATCATATATATAGAATTCACAGAAAGGTACACGTGCTCACGTGCAGTTGTCTCGTTGAGATGTTATATTATACAAGACAAGCAGCATCTTTTGGTAAGTGATCTACAACCTTCAACAGCGTGAATGTCAGTTCCAATAGCCATATAGTTATATATAAGTTGTCTGCGTTGCCGCATATCAACGACCTTGATTGCTTTCTTCCCTCCGTGAACTGTGACAGCACTGTCCCTTTACTGTTTGTGTTATACGTTTATTTATCGTCGCTACCGGTTGCACATATGAGCGACGCCTCCTGAAGAGATTAGTCATTTTAGATATTTGGGGATAGTGCAATGATACAGATAGAGACCCATTCCAAAGTCTCCTCTTGTTTGTTCACGTGCACGGCGTACAGCACCAACGCGAGACCTCGGTTTAAAGTGCCATCTGAAAGACTGGTGATTTTATTAGGGTCAGACGGGGGAACGAACCTACGATCCCTGGATTACCAGTCCAACGTGTTACCACTGGACTACATATTCGTCTGTTATGCTTGCCCGGGCCTTCAGTGCATTCCTTATATGAGCTATGCACCTGGTCAGAGAGGGGGCTCGTGTGGGTATCAGGCTGCAGTATGTGATATATATATGTAGGATTAAGTGACTGCTGTGTCATGATAGTATATAATATTACTGTTTCGAAACAGTACACATGCAAAAAAAAATAACTCTAGATATGTGAAGCATATAGTCTAGCGATTGTATGATACTACTAAATTTAGTAAATTTGATCATGACAACTCAAAGTGATCTAGCATGAATTAACACAATGTGATGATGTTCGTGACATAGATACTGGTCACGTTTACTGGGTCACGCCACTGACTAATGATTGAACGTATTTCTCTATCGTATTTCTTTATTCTCTTTTTTCTGTATGATTATTTATCGTAGTCGTATATTAAAGACAGTTAATATTATTAGGGTCAGGCGGGGGATCGAACCTGCTATTCAAGGATTCGCAGTCCTGGATGTGTTCATTTAGTATCGGGTTGTTAATGGATTAACACCTCCGGAAATAATATAATGATAATATTAGTAGTAATAATAAAGACTTTATTTTACGAGAAAACTCATTTAACAAAAGTGAATCTACTACGAGGCCCTCAACTAGCCTTGGTTCCAGTCTGTCGATTTTTCACTTTTTGAACTTCTGGCAAAATGAGATATGTATTTGACTGATATGATCTTTGTGTGTTTTACGTTTATTTATCGTCGCTACCGGTTACCCATATGAGCGACGCCTCCTGAAGAGATTACTTATTTTAGATTTTGGATGCACGTGCACGGTGTACAGCACCGACATGAGACCTCGGTTTAACGTCCCATCTAAAAGACTGTTAAAGAACCAGAGGAGACTCTGGAATGGGTCTCTGCCTGAATCATTGCACTATCCTCCACAATCTAAAATGACTAATCTCTTCAGGAGGCGTCGCTCATATGGGCAACCGGTAGCGAAGATAAATAAACGTAAAACACACACATTGAACATAAGTATGAAATCAGCTTAAAGGCCACGGAATCTAGTATATCTAGCAATGATAATACACACATGTTCTAAAGACTGTGTACAATATCATCTGAAGTAATAATAGTAGAACTGTGTGATTTGTTTATGATTAAGTTTTAGGTGCGACATCAACACTTATGATCATCCGCCAATCTTCAACTTTACCCTTCTAAGCCAACTACTGAAGTTTTTAGAAAATCTTTCTTATATTCAGGGTCACACTTGTGGAATTCCCTCCCTTATCACATCAAAACGGCACATTATATTCCACACGTCAACGCTTTGTATATCAGATGGTGCAAAGAACGGACCAATAACCTAATAAATTGAAAATTTAAAAGTATTAGTTCTTGCAGCTTATATCTTATTTCCTACGAAATTTTACTGGTTTCATTATACTATTTCATGTTTTAATCTGTTGGGGGACTCATGGTAGATTGAGATTAATTGTTCAAATGAGTTCTCTCGTTAAATAAAGTCTTTATTATTATTATTATTATTATTATTATTATTATTATTATTATTATTATTATTATTATTATTATTATTATTATTATTATTATTATTATTATTATTATTATTATTATTATTATTATTATTATTATTATTATTATTATTATTATTATTATTATTATTATTATTATTATTATGTTAAACCCCAAACTGACACAAACACGACAATAAAGAATAAACTGCACTGTATTAAAGTGAAGGAGAACAGACTGTTTGAACTCTGTTCTATAGTTTATCTGTAAGAAGGGTTATCTAAGTTTTCGTTTCGTATGTCATAGATTTTGCCTTCAGATTGATATTCAAATAAAGACGGAAAAAGGTCTGCACAAACACGATTTACACGATTTACACATACAAGCATGTCGCTGACTCCATGAATGAACTGTTATCATTTTATAACCTGCGTTAAAGATAAATGGGACTCGTGTCCCAAGGTTAACAGAAATACTGTACTTGTTAAAATCGACTTATTTGACGTAATATCTGTGTTTGTTCGTTCGTTCGGTTTTACCCCTGCATCAGCACCATTGTGTGGTATATCCCCCACGGACAGTTTACCTAACAGCAGCTTTCCCGGGTAGGCTCCAGCGGTTGACTGGTACCTGGTGCACCAACCTCCATACGAAACTGCCATCTTTTTCATATATACATACACGGTGTGAGCCGGGCTCCAACCAGTGACAATCAGTGATGATATGTTACAGGGGCATACAAGTCATCGACCACTGAGGCGACGGTCTTGGCGTAGAACATATCATTTGGCCCTTCGTCACATTCATAAGCAAGGTGAAGGTCATACTTTCTTAAAAGGAATTGAAAACTATAAGCATGGTAAATATGACATAGGCCATTAAGCATGAATTGATAGATTATTATAATCCTTATCCGTCCCTGGTTTTGGTGTTGCGTACATTTATGGAAGTCGCGATTGCGCAGTGGATGAGTTTTCGCTTCAGGTGCGACAGGCCCGAGGTCCTAGCCCCGCTGGAACCGTTACGATTGTGCCCTTAGGCAGGGCATTTAAATTCCACGTTGCCTCTTCTCTCTCGTTGTGGCGATGGATTCCATCAGGAATGAGGTCTCGAGAGTGATTAATATAAGTTGTAATAACTTGTTTCGCAATCGAGCTAAAATAAATTTGTATAAACTATTGAGTAAATTTGTTTTTATTTAGACACCAATACAATGCCATTGAAGTAATATTCCAGTTCAAACAGACACAATTTCTAAGAAGGTTATCATACAATAATAATAATAATAATAAATAATAATAATAATAATAATAATCACACGTCTCTTCTCTCCCTCGTGGCGATGGATTCCATCAGGAATGAGGTATCTGGAGTGATTGATATAAGTTGTAAGAACTTGTTTCGCAATCGAGCTAAAATTAACTTGTATTAACTAACCTTTTTAATATTTCTAATGCGCTTGAATATTGTTGAAAATATATAATCACGATTATTTTATCTAGGAGTCGTTTTGGGGGTGGCTGTATGCTCAGCCCGGCCATAGATTAGGCTACAATCACCAACATATATAGAGTCAGTACAGGAGTCACGCTGTATCATTCCGCATCTTATATTCGTTAACACATGAATATTTTAGATGGATAATATTATTTGATTAGCCGAAATGATCGTAAATGATTCAATAAATAATTATATTACCAAGCACGAACTACACGTATTGCTTAGTTTCACATACTTAGCGACCTGTGGTCACTTTAGCGACCTGTGGTCCCTTTAGAGATTTACAGTTGGGGCATTATTTTGACTGAAAAGGAAGACACTAGTTGGAAGGCGTGACGAGACGGGACGACACGGTATCATGTTTGTATACATATAGTAAAGTTTGATCAATTTTTTACGAACAAGAATAATGAAAGCAAACGTCTCGTACACAGTATGTGTTTAACAACATTGAATAAATATGTACAAACTTTGATCTGCATATCAATCCAAACAGCATGACATATTATATAATACAGTCTACATCCGTTATGTCGAATTCCGTCGGACCGAACAAAATACTTCGACATAACCGATGTTTGACTTAACGAAATTCGATATAAACAGAGCCAGTTATATGTAAAATGTTAGTGTCTAAAACGGGACTTTGATCCGACTTCGAGATAACCGGAGAATTCGACATAACCGACTTTGAGGTCAATACAATTGCTTACTTAGGTCTGACAACATACTTTGTAACCATTAAATGTTTTACATCGTTTTGTAAAATGACTTCCTTTAAATCATATTCCATTTAGTCAGCCTCCGTGGTCGAGTGGTTACGGTCGCTGACTTGTATACCACTGTAGCCACGTATAATCACTGATTGTCACGGGTTCGAACCCCGCTCAGACCGTGTCTCATTTACATGAACACGTTGGCAGGTTCTAACTGAGATCTGTGCACCAGTACTGGTTAACCGCTGGAGCCTGTCCAGGAAAATGGTTGTTAGGTAAACTGCCCGCCAGCGATATAGCCCAAAAATGGTGCTGATCACGATTTAGGCGTAACACTCGAACAAACAAAACGACAAGTTGGCATGATCACCCTGGTATTTCATATTCGTCTGCCACATACAAACCAGCACCAACAAAGATTAGGATTCTCTTGAGTGTGTCTCTTATTCGTGGAATAATCCAATTCCATTTATTTTCAATATATAATCTGATATTTTGTCTTTTTTTGCTATTCAAATGCGTGGTACGCTACCATTTTACCATCGGTTTGTTTTTTCTCACATGCCCTATGTGGTTGTTTCGTATGACAAATTCATATTCGAGTTCAGAAAGTACAGGAAGTTTGGTATCAAACAACAGTGGCAAACATGCCTGCCCGATAACATTATTGACCTCCATGCCATGTTGTTCTTACCGCACGCCACTTCCGGTTTCCTCCAGCCAATCGGGCTAATTCTCGCTTACAAAAACACCTGCCAAGCTCGGTTTTATATTTCAAAATTTATGAATGAATCGCCAGGGGATTGAACAGTATATAAACACAAACTCTCTCGGGATGGTCGATCACCAAACGTTTGTTTACCGAACCACTCGAGATAAGTTCTCGTCCTCAATATAGGTAGACCACGGGGGATCACAAAGAAAGTAGTCCGGCGAGATTTCATGGTTGATATCTAGATATAGTACGCATAATTATAGAATTTGACCTCCGTGGCTTTCGCTGCGAGAATAATAAATCGTGCTGTGAATATAAGATTAACATATGTCGGTTGTCTTGTGACGTGATTACTCTGTCTGGGTATGATTTTGAAATAATTTCGTACGATGGTACTGGGTGATGTTCTGAATAAACGATAGAAACTAGGCACAGGAGATATTTTAGTACTATATTTAAACTGTAGACATGCGCCATGGTCATGTTGACCTAGCCAGGCTTTTCAGTACATACAACTTCAATTTGTAATACCGTGTGTGTGTGTGTGTGTGTGTGTGTGTTTTACGTTTATTTATCGTCGCTACCGGTTGCCCATATGAGCGACGTCTCCTGAAGAGATTAGTCATTTTAGATGTTTTGGAGGATAGTGCAATGGTACAGACAGAGACCAGGCCCGTAGCCACACTGAGGCACGTAGAGGCAGCTCCCTCGGTTAAAATTTCCAAATAAAAAATAAATAAATGAAAAATTAAATAAATAAAATGCAAACATATCACTTTGTTGTATAAAATGTTGACTGCTAGAAAGCTGAAAGGTCAGTACATAATTATACGTCTAAAATCATTAAATCAGAAAACGCAGGAAATCGCTTCTCTACCCCAACAATTTTAAGGGGGAACATGCCCCGGGCCCCCTATATTTCCTCGGTTGAGCCTCTTGCTACGGTGCTGGAGGCCCATTCCAGAGTCCTCTCTGGTTCTTTTACGCGCACGACGTAAAGTACAGACACGTGACCTCGGTTTAAAGTCCCAACTGAAAGAATGAATGTTAATTTTTATTAGTGTCAGATTTGGGATCGAACCTGCGATCCCTAGATTACCAGTCCAACGTGTTAACGAGTTCGACCATTGGGCTTATTAAATGAGAGTACACATGCATACTAGAGGACATAGAAAACGCACACCTACATTATATGATTATTATCACATGAAAACGAAATACGAAGGATTCCATCAAAGATATATCACA
Organism: Archivesica marissinica; assembly: GCA_014843695.1. Taxonomy (NCBI): domain Eukaryota; kingdom Metazoa; phylum Mollusca; class Bivalvia; order Venerida; family Vesicomyidae; genus Archivesica; species Archivesica marissinica. Next base: position 23,201,946 of record CM026398.1, read on the forward strand.
TCTTTATTACAAAACACAAACTGAACAACTAAACATATTCCAAAATGTTTAAAACTATGTATGTCTATTTTATGTGTAAAAACACACTTATCCGAAGTGTGCGTTTTTATGTCCTCTAGTAGTTCAGATGAATACTATTGTTAGGTAGGACACCAGTCCACGTTGTAATCGTTAAGCATAATTTGTTTAATTAAGATTTGGTATGCAGAGTACGTATTAGCTAGCTTATGAAATGAATCCCGTATAATTACCTCATTACACGTATATTCAATTTTATCAAAATATGGTAATTTGAATGTGAACAAATCTTTTTCCCATCGTAAATGCAATATGCATGGCTTATTTTGGTGGATCATGAAGCTACATCAAGTGTTTGTGGGATGTTTATTTCATTTAATTTAACCTTAAACCATAAAGTATGCTTCACCAGCTTATGTTATAATATTATTTGAAAATGATTAAATTAAATTTTAGTTTATAAACATTATTTTTAGCTCCACGGTAGTGGAGGGGGTGCGCCGTCCGTGTTCGAGTATTACGTTTATACAAATGTATTTTAGCTGCATTGCGAAACAAGTACTTACAACTTAACTTATATTTATCACTCTCGAGATATCATTCCTGATGGAATTCATCGCCACGAGGGAGATAGGAGAGGCATGTGGAATTTTAAAGAGAACAATCGTAACGGCTCCAGCTGGGCTCGAACTCCGGGCCTTTCGCACTTCAAGCGAACCCGCTACCACTTCACACATAGCCGAACGCGTGTAATTATATGCCCCTCATCGGTGTAGATTCGAATCTCACTGGGTGTGTCGAATTATTTCATGTGAGGTGGCTTTCCAGCTGCATTGTGGAAGGTCGGTGGTTCTACCTGGGTGCCCGACCGAGCCTGAAATACTGCTGGTAGGTGCATCGGGGGTCTTTCGATACCAATGATATAACCGGATAGTCGGTGGTTCTACCTGGGTGCCCGACCGAGTCTGAAATACTGCTGGTAGGCGCATCTGGGGTCTTTCGACACCAATGATATAACCGGAGAGCCCGAACAAACAAGCACATGTTTAAGTCGATTGCGAAACAAGTTCATGCAATGTTTGATTGACCACTCTCCGGACCTCATTCCTGAATCCGTCGTCAAGAAGAAGAGGCAATGCGGATTTAAACCTTGGCTAAGGATGCCACCACCATGACTTTGTTCGTACTCGAACTCGCACCATTTCGGTTGCGAGGCAGACACCATATCCACTGAACCGGAATGGCTCATATGACCGACACACATATTCTGTTATGACATGTTACATTACGAGTATTGCTTAGTATGACATATTATATAACGCTATAAAGGAGTTTAAGCGCAAGAAGGAAATAAAACATGCAACAAAAACGTTGGGAAATTTGATATAAAAGGAAGAGACAAAACGAAACTGGAAAAAAATAAATACCCTGTGAAAGAATCTTAGTGTTCACTTCGTGTTAATTTCTTGGTCTAGCGATACTACTGCGCATTAATCATTTCTCAACTAACACGTCATTCTTGTTTATTGTTTTCTTGTTTACTGTTTTAACTATATTACGTGATAAGCGCGTGATTATCTACTAAAACACAATTATATTACAAGTGTCCCCTATGTACTCGTCTTCAAAGCGTTTTATTTATCGTCGCCTACGCCTCAACTTCGCGTTCGTAATATCGGGCCCGCAGCTTCGCCATTCCGCTCCGCAGATGCGCCACTTCGTCCACTCATCTTCGCCCCCTCTGCTTCGTGTCCACAACTTCGCACCCGCAACATGGCCCCCCCACCACACCACTACCACCACCACTTTGCACACGCTACTTTAATCCCACAAATTCACGGTGACCTCAGATACAGACGACAACCCAATTCCGGAAGAATCCTTTGCACTTGTACGTGTATTGTGTATTCACCGATACATGGGACGTCGGTTGATAAACCCATCCGAAATCCTGTACATAGTTATATGGTGTGTGACCGGGATCGAACTCGCGTCTCATCAATTCGTAGTCCAATGTGTTAGCAAATTGGCCACTTATTCACAATATATGGCACCCGAACCATCATGTCATACACATTAGTTACGGGTCATGTTGTCAGAATTTTATCTTGTTTGTTCAATTAAATAATTATACATGTACTTATATTTACAAAAACATATTGTATAGCTCGATCGCTTAACATGTTCTTAGTCAATTAGTTTAGTCTCGCCTGAGACCTCAATCCTGGTGGATTCCACCGCCATGAGAAAAGGAGGCATGTACAACTTATATTAATCACTCTCGAGACCTCATTGATGGAATCCATCGCCACGAGGGAGAGAGAAGAGGCAACGTGGAATGTAAATGCCTTGCCTAAGGACACAATCGTAACGGCTACAGCTGGGCGCGAACTCTGGGCCTCTCACACCCGAAGCGAGCATGCTACCACTTCGTTATCACTACATATCCAATACACTAATCGGCCATTTAAGCACAATCGATTGGCATTAAGAGAGACTACGGTTGCTAGTGTGTTGCTCGAAACATTCAGATGAAATATTCCGACATAGCGAATAAGGTACATCTATCTTGACTACGAATGATTTATTGTGGCACCAGTCCAGCGCATAGGTGGTACCAGTCCATTATTCGGAAACGACAGCATTTGTAGAAACCTGTCATTATCGGCTCATTCATACACCGGATGGCTGAGTGACGGTACTGGATTGTGATTGCTCGATGGTGAACATTATTCACTGCGGTACTCGCATACGAGTCATAGTTCACATTTACACCGCTATTGCATTCACTCGATGAACGTATATGCCTTATTTGTATCAATTTCCGTATGAATTTCCTCGCTAATGATAATTTATGCACCTGACATGCGCATTCGAACCCACAGGCATGCGCATTCGCAGTTCTGCGCATCTTTCAAGTGCTATTCAAGGCGTGTCTTACAGATGACGCTGTTCCATTACTAGGTCAGGCACATCTGCCTAAATACATTTTAAATACAAAGTGTGGCATAATTTTCTTGGGTTATTGAAAAAAAAGATTAATGTAAATATAATAAATCTCGGGTTGGGCGTGTTTAATGTTAGCAGGGGGATGCCTTCGTCATCCACACATTTTAAACACGCACAATGTAATTCATGTCCTAATGGATTCTATTAGCCCGTGAGTCCTTCCGTAACAATGCTACACGTCAGGGCCACCTACCCGGTGAGGTTTGACCCAACCCCCAACGTATACCATTCATGTCTTAAATACGTGATCGAGATAGGGGTGGTGTTGTGTTATACAATGTGTGTCACATAAAAAATGATTTGTCACATGAACAGTAAATCCTAAACAAATCTGTAACAGTGTGACATTGCATGGTTATTATTAGATTTGAAAACAAGGTCGGGCGTGTTTTTAATGGTGTTAGTTGGGTTTTTTTTAGTTCGAATTGGGTAATGTTTCACGAAAACAGCTTGTTTTTCACTGTTCTTAATATCTAAATTTGCGATTTTTTATATTATAATGGTATAACCGTATCCAGCATGCATCACACTCCTACACGTTATATAGTGGGGACTCCTTGGCCGAGTTATTGAGGTCGTTGACTTCAAATTACGCACCGTTGTAGGTTCGAATCCCGCTATGTAAATCGAATTCTATGTTGTGAGGATGCTATTCAGGTGGCTTGCGGACGATCGGTGGTTCAATCCGGGTGCACGTCCGTGTCTGAAACCTACCTGAAATACTGCTCGGTTGGGGTACCCGTGGCCTCCCCCCCCCCATAATTGCTGTAGAGTCACTATATGACCAAATGCATGATATAGCTTGTTTTTGTTTTTATATTTAAGTTTTATTTATCGTCGCTACAGGTCCGGTTGCCCATTTGAGCGACGGGCAGTTTACCTAGCAACACCTTTTCTTGGCAGGATACAGCCGTTAACCTCCACAATAACTGCCAACGTTTTCATATACCTTGTGTCATGTGTTTGTTTTACGTTTATTTATCGTCGCTACCGGTTGCCCATATGAGCGACGCCTCCTGAAGAGATTAGTCATTTTTGGATAGAGGATAGTGCAATGATACAGACAGAGACCCATTCCAGAGCCTCCTCTGGTTCTTTTACGTGCATGATGTAAAGCACCGACACTAGACATCGGTTTAACGTCCCATCTGTTAATTTTATCAGGGTTAGACGGGGGTCGAACCTGCGATCCCTGGATTACCAGTCCAGCGTGTTACCACTGGACTACATATCCGTCTGTAATAACTGCCAACTCTTTCAAATAGCCTGTGTCACAGACAACGCACCTAAATTAAACCCTTTGACATGGAAACTGGTTAGTGGCCAATTGTAAATTTACATATTGCAATGGACACTGTTTCTTGTTTGTTCTTACCAGTATGGCCTAGTAGTTAATGTCGTTGCCCCTCACCGCTATATGTTCGAATACCTCTGCGGATGTCGAATTATTTCATGCGAGGAAGCATCAAGCTGACACGTGAAAGGTCGGTCGTTCTCTCCTTGTGCTTGAGATTCGTTATATAACCTAAGTTGTTGGCGTGACTTTGAATCCCCAAAACAAAAATACGAAACAATCAGTGAATGTATTTGAGCATGCGCGGACTGTACATTAACTATTCGTGGGTAGACCCTCAGCTAACATATCCTCCCGGTCGGGAATCCTCTGGCTGTCTCCAGGTAGACTAGCTAACATATCCTCCCGGTCGGGAATCCTCTGGTTGTCTCCAGGTAGACTAGCTAACATATCCTCCCGGTCGGGAATCCTCTGGCTGTCTCCAAGTAGACTAGCTAACATATCCTCCCGGTCGGGAATCCTCTGGCTATCTCCAGGTAGACTAGCTAACGTATCCTCCCGGTCTGGAATCCTCTGGCTGTCACCAGGTAGACTAGCTAACATATCCTCCCGGTCGGGAATCCTCTGGCTGTCTCCAGTTAGACTAGCTAACATATCCTCCAGGTCGGGAATTCTCTGGCTGTTATCAGGTAGACCCTCAGCTAACATATCCTTCCGGTCGGGAATCCTCTGGCTGTCTCCAGGTAGACTAGCTAACATATCCTCCCGGTCGGGAATCCTCTGGCTGTCTCCAGGTAGACTAGCTAACATATCCTCCAGGTCGGGAATTCTCTGGCTGTCATCAGGTAGACTAGCTAACATATCCTCCCGGTCGGGAATTCTCTGGCTGTCATCAGGTAGACTAGCTAACATATCCCCCGGTCGGGAATTCTCTGGCTGTCATCAGGTAGACTAGCTAACATATCCTCCCGGTCGGGAATTCTCTGGCTGTCATCAGGTAGACTAGCTAACATATCCCCCGGTCGGGAATTCTCTGGCTGTCATCAGGTAGACTAGCTAACATATCCTCCCGGTCGGGAATCCCCTGGCTGTCACCAGGTAGACTAGCTAACATATCCACCAGGTCGGGACTTCTCTGGCTGTCATCAGGTAGACTAGCTAACATATCCTCCCGGTCGGGAATCCTCTGGCTGTCTCCAGGTAGACTAGCTAACATATCCTCCAGGTCGGGAATTCTCTGGCTGTCATCAGGTAGACTAGCTAACATATCCTCTCGGTCGGGAATCCTCTGGCTGTCTCCAGGTAGACTAGCTAACATATCCTCCCGGTCGGGAATCCTCTGGCTGTCTCCAGGTAGACTAGCTAACATATCCTCCAGGTCGGTTATCCTCTGGCTGTCACCAGGTAGACCCTCAGCTAACATATGCTCCCGGTCGGGAATTCTCTGGCTGTCATCAGGTAGACTAGCTAACATATCCTCCCAGTCGGGAATTCTCTGGCTGTCATCAGGTAGACTAGCTAACATATCCTCTCGGTCGGGAATCCTCTGGCTGTCTCCAGGTAGACTAGCTAACATATCCTCCCGGTCGGGAATCCTCTGGCTGTCTCCAGGTGGACTAGCTAACATATCCTCCCGGTCGGGAATCCTCTGGCTGTCACCAGGTAGACTAGCTAACATATCCTCCCGGTCGGGAATTCCCTGGCTGTCTCCAGGTAGACTAGCTAACATATCCTCCCGGTCGGGAATTCTCTGGCTGTCTCCAGGTAGACTAGCTAACATATCCTCCCGGTCGGGAATTCCCTGGCTGTCTCCAGGTAGACTAGCTAACATATCCTCCAGGTCGGGAATCCTCTGGCTGTCTCCAGGTAGACTAGCTAACATATCCTCCAGGTCGGGAATCCTCTGGCTGTCTCCAGGTAGACTAGCTAACATATCCTCCAGGTCGGGAATCCTCTGGCTGTCTCCAGGTAGACTAGCTAACATATCCTCCAGGTCGGGAATCCTCTGGCTGTCTCCAGATAGACTACCTAACATATCCTCCAGGTCGGGAATCCTCTGGCTGTCTCCAGGTAGACTAGCTAACATATCCTCCAGGTCGGGAATCCTCTGGCTGTCACCAGGTAGACTAGCTAACATATCCTCCCGGTCGGGAATCCTCTGGCTGTCTCCAGGTAGACTAGCTAACATATCTTCCCGGTCGGGAATCCTCTGGCTATCTCCAGGTAGACTAGCTAACATATCCTCCCGGTCGGGAATTCTCTGGCTGTCACCAGGTAGACTAGCTAACATATCCTCCCGGTCGGGAATCCTCTGGCTGTCTCCAGGTAGACTAGCTAACATATCCTCCCGGTCGGGAATTCTCTGGCTGTCACCAGGTAGACTAGCTAACATATCCTCCCGGTCAGGAATTCTCTGGCTGTCACCAGGTGGACTAGCTAACATATCCTCTCGCTCGGGAATTCTCTGGCTGTCACCAGGTAGACTAGCTAACATATCATCCCGGTCGGGAATCCTCTGGCTGTCACCAGGTAGACTAGCTAACATATCCCCCGGTCGGGAATCCTCTGGCTGTCACCAGGTAGACTAGCTAACATATCCTCCCGGTCAGGAATTCTCTGGCTGTCACCAGGTGGACTAGCTAACATATCCTCTCGGTCGGGAATTCTCTGGCTGTCACCAGGTAGACTAGCTAACATATCCTCCCGGTCGGGAATCCTCTGGCTGTCTCCAGGTAGACTAACTAACATATCCCCCCGGTCGGAATTCTCTGGCTATCACCTGGTAGACTAGCTAACATATCCTCCCGGTCGGGAATCCTCTGGCTGTCACCAGGTAGACTAGCTAACATATCCCCCCGGTCGGGAATTTTCAACTCCTCGTAGTTTCTACTAGTCCATTACACGTGCACATGGTATGTGATTATATTTCTCTGCGTGAATCAATGTCTGAAATTAATATAATGACTTTTGACAAACGGTTTAGTTTTCAAAAAGCAAAACAATGTACAAAATTATGCACACTTTTGTACCGAATTATTTGAATGAACATTTTCAATTAAGAAGACATCGCAATACAGTTACTTCAGATATGACATTGAGATATGTCTCACATATGGATCTCCATATTCCAAGACCTAGATGTGAAATGTACAAGAACTCTTTAGAATACTCTGGTCCAAAGATATGGAATTGTCTACCATTGGAAATTAAGACGTCCAGAAGACAAAATGTAAAATATGGATACAACTATTTAATCGGTAGACAATAGAACGTTATATATATAATGATTGTCATTCAATATGCTTATGTCGTTTTGTATTTCGATAACATTACCTGATTTGGTTAAGTTACACTGTACAACATTATACATGTATATTGCATGGCGTAACTGTGGGCCCTAAGGAAGGTTAATTCAGAACTAATTAGGTCATCTATCTATCCATCCATCCATCCATCCGTCCGTCCGTCCGTCCGTCCGTCCGTCCGTCCGTCCGTCCGTCCGTCCGTCCGTCCGTCCGTCCGTCCGTCCGTCCGTCTGTCTGTATTGTCTGTCTGTCTGTCTGTCTGTCTGTCTGTCTGTCTGTCTGTCTGTCTGTCTGTCTGTCTGTCTGTCTGTCTGTCTGTCTGTCTGTCTGTCTGTCTGTCTGTCTGTCTGTCTGTCTGTCTGTCTGTCTGTCTGTCTGTCTGTCTGTCTGTCTGTCTGTCTGTCTGTCTGTCTGTCTGTCTGTCTGTCTGTCTGTCTGTCTGTCTGTCTGTCTGTCTGTCTGTCTGTCTGTCTGTCTGTCTGTCTGTCTGTCTCTGTCTGTCTGTCTGTCTGTCTGTCTGTCTGTCTGTCTGTCTGTCTGTCTGTCTGTCTGTCTGTCTGTCTGTCTGTCTGTCTGTCTGTCTGTCTGTCTGTCTGTCTGTCTGTCTGTCTGTCTGTCTGTCTGTCTGTCTGTCTGTCTGTCTGTCTGTCTGTCTGTCTGTCTGTCTGTCTGTCTGTCTGTCTGTCTGTCTGTCTGTCTGTCTGTCTGTCTGTCTGTCTGTCTGTCTGTCTGTCTGTCTGTCTACTCATGATATTTCGGGTGATATTACACATATTTCAAAATGTATCTATGCGAAGCTCTTGCTTAGTTTCCGTACATGCACGAGCCTGTGACGTCTAAATCTGATTCGTTCTCCTCCAAATATTTGATGTTTTTCTATCTCCAATCCAATATTACCATAGCCAATGGTTGTTGTATCTTAATCTCTATTTCTAAATCAATATCTATTTCTAAATCAATATCTATTTCTAAATCAATATCTATTTCTAAATCAATATCTATTTCTAAATCAATATCTATTTCTAAATCAATATCTATTTCGAAATCAATATCTATTTCGAAATCAATATCTATTTCTAAATCAATATCTATTTCTAAATCAATATCTATTTCTAAATCAATATCTATTTCTAAATCAATAGCTATTTCTAAATCAATATCTATTTCGAAATCAATATCTATTTCGAAATCAATATCTATTTCGAAATCAATATCTATTTCGAAATCAATATCTTTTTCTCACATTCCAAACTATTGAGTTACTCAATACATGTAACTGTGTACTTTGGTTATAATTATTGTACAAATGCATTAATGCTATAGTGTTAAGAAATTTAAGAGGGCCCTAGGTAAGATTAGTTCAGAAATATATAAATCACCCTCTATAAATAAAGAAATATATCTATCTATGCATATCTACAATCATAATAACATTATTACATACATACATAAAACCTGTATCCAGATACATGGCAAGTGCAAAGGGGCTACTTTCAGACAAGGAAGGCTCCCACCGGTGACTAGTATATAATTTCTCCCCTCCCCCCCCCCCCTCCAGTTAGAAGAGCAGAACATATGAGTAACAAGTAATATGCATTCCATTAGAACTTCATTTCACCTTCCACTAAAAGAATGCATAGGCCCTACATATATTAATGTGGAAGTCGTGATAGTGTAGTGGTAGAGCGGTGGTATTGCGTTCGCTTCAGGTGCGAAACGCCCATAGTTCTCGCCAAGCTATATCCGTTACAATTTTGCCCTTAGGCAAGGCACTTAAATGCCGCATTGCCTCCCCTCTCTCTCTATCTTTCTCTCTCCCTCTCTCTCCCTCCCTCCCTCCCTCCCTCCCTCCCTTCCTCTCTCTCTATCTTTTCTCTCTTCTCTCTCTCGTGGCTATAGATTCCATAAAGAATGAGGACTCGAGAGTGGTTAATCTATCGTTGTAAAACTTGTTTCGTAATCGACGGGCAATGTGTACAATGAATGTTGTGCGAAGTGAGTCCAAGTTCACGCTAATATAGAGGTATTAACTGGTTGTCAATGTCATTATTGTGTTTATGTTGGTGCAGTTTTATTCACTACTACTAAGCTCAGTAAGGTTAAGTTCATAGTACCGGGGCGGCGGAGGGTGGAGAGAAGTGTGAGCTCAACAACCCGAAACCGTTTAATGGGTACCTTAATAGGCCCATTTAAAAGTATAATATATTTAAGAATGGTATCACATGCATCTACATATAAAATAAGTGCACGCAGGGGAAAGTTTTTCTATGTAGATTCGATCATAGCTGGGTATCGCATGGCATATATACGATTCCGTAGTTAAATAAAATGTATTTTTTTGTAAATGTTAATTAGTTATATAAGTGGATTTGTGTTTTTTACGTTTATTTATCGTCGCTACCGGTTGCCCATATGAGCGACGCCTCCTGAAGAGATTAGTCATTTTAGATTTTTGGAGGAAAGTGAAATGATACACAGAGAGAGACCCATTCCAGAGTCTCCTCTGGTTCTTTTACGTGCACGATGTAAAACACCGACACGAGACCTCGGTTTAATGTCCCATCTGAAAGATTGTTAATTTTATTATGGTCAGACGGGGGATCGAACATGCGATCCCTGGATTACTGTGGATTACTGTCACATTATAAACTTATAATTTACTGAGCTGACAATGTTCCTGGGTTTGGCAAGGATATTCAGCAACAGAGAAGAGTGTGTTTACTGTGTGTTACTAATTATATCAGCAACTATTTGGGGTTCACACACAATGTCTGCTATAAATGCACCATGTACGTGTTCATGTGTATATGGTGTTATGGTTTACTCGGATAAGCGACCATTGCACTTCCTTATCACATTTCCTATTCTCTGTATTTTCGATTCACAGAGATTGTTTTAGTATGACAAGTCCACCCATCATTATGTTTTCAGTTTGAGAACTATTCATAAATGTTATTTTTTTTTCCGTTCAAAGGTTACTTCAACAAACACAAGGCAACTAAGGCTTGGAATAGTAATTGTTGACCTTTTTGTATCAATATTTGCCTCTTGTTTGGCTATTGGCAACTTTATCGTTTCACCAAATCGTTTGAATTCGCTTGCAATTTCCTTGTCATTCAATCTGTCCGCCATTTTGCTAGCGCGGACAGGATATACCTGATGCGCATGCGTAAGAAAAACATTGAACACACAACAAAATAACACACCATAAACATGCGGTATGGCTGAATTGCGCTTTGAAGATTTTTGCTCATTGTGAGCATTAGAACACTAACCCATTAAGCTCATAATTTCCGACGACTGTCCCGACGTTCTTGCGATATAAAATGAATAGAACAATATAGTGCATGGACATAGATCCTTGACGCCGACGCCAATAACAGCGTCAACAGAGCATAATAATTATTTCATTTGTATACGCAACGATTTTGAGCATGCACAATTTTAAATATATCTAATGCGGAAATCATCGTACAATAGTGCAACCCAAACTGCTTTCACCGGGTATGCTCGGTCGCTACACGCGCGCAACGGGCTGCTAGAACCCACGCAGCGGAGTGGCCGGTACACCAGCATCTACAGATCATACATTGCGAGGTAAGTATATTTACATCAACTTTACATGGCCACTGCCATCTTGATTCTCGAAATGTGCCCAGGTTCTATTTCAGAATTATTCGGGTTAGGATCTCAATTGATGGGAAAATAATGATTAAGCGTTCTTCACCGAACAAATAAAGCTCAAACTGAATAGAATTCATATTCAAGGAGTAAGCAGTCGCTGATTCAGTATTTACATGATGTAGGTGAGCAGTACGCCGCACGTCTTTTCCCCCTGAAAGTGAAAGTACATTCGGAAGGCATGGCTCTCTATCAGCAACCAGAACAAACATACAAAACATCTGTTTAAACATCAGACATACATACAGCATATTTTATGTGGTAAACTATTCAAAGTTTCTTGACACACACATATATAGTATAACACGTGATTAAGTACCAATCAACATAGCGCGATATTCAAATTCATATTCACATAAGTTCTATAGTATCCGCGTACACCACACTCATTTAATTGTAAGCCATCCCGCCGGCCTATTGTGTGGTATATATAGGTATTCATGGGTTCGATCCCCCTCCTGACCCTAATAAAATTAACAGTCTTTCAGATGGGACGTTAAACCGAGATCTCGTGTCGGTGCTTTACACCGTGCACGTAAAAGAATCAAAGGAGACTCTGGAATGGGTCTCTGTCTGTATCATGCACTATCCTCCACATTCTAAAATGACTAATCTCTTCAGGAGGCGTCGCTCATAATTGCAACCGCTAGCGACGATAAATAAACGTAAAACATACACACTCATGGGTTATTTACGCACCGTCTCCTTGGCCTAGTGGTTAATGTGTCCGCCTTAAGGAAGGTTCAGGGGTTAATTCTGGTATGGTCGGTGATGAGCCGCCAGCTAGTTAAATATCACGGTGATTCAAATTTATTCTATTGTTAACTTTAGTGAACCAGTTATTGGTGATTTTGCTAAGAAATATCCATAAAGTGAGGCAATTTACTTATGTTTTTTTCGCAATATCAGATTCGTTTGGGGGCCATATTGTTTTACACTAATACTTTATTATTGAAAAATTAAAATATAAGTCAATGATCACAATATCTAATCAACCGCTCTTCACAATATCTCTGTGTGCGGCACATTATAAGTAAACACAATATCTCTTGTGTGCGGCACATTATAAGTAAGCACAATATCTCTTGTGTGCGGCACATTATAAGTAAACACAATTTGGTGCTTTAAATTATAACACTAATAAATAATTTAATCAAATGAAATACGCTAAATTAAATAATGTCCACATGCTAAATAGTTATATATTTCCAATGTCAGCTGAATGGCCGAAAGGTACCCATGGGGATAGCCTTATTGAACAAAGTCTCCCATTTGAAAGGAGTCATAAAAGTGTTGGATTGGATAGATGCTGGTACAGCCTATCTTATCGTCATGGACAGGCCAGAAGATGTGGAGGACCTCTTTGGCCATATTGCAAAAACACGTGTTTTGGATGAAAACACAGCCAAGCACTCATTCAGACAAGTCTTGGAAGCGATCAGAAACATTCATAGAGCAGGAGTGGTCCACAGGGACATCAAAGTTGAAAATATACTTGTGGATTTAAAAACTGACGAACTGAAGATCATAGACTTTGGTGTTGGTGATTATATGAAGGACACAGAATACCGCACATGTGCTGGTTAGCAACTGTTTCACTCGTTTTCTTTAATTGTAGTTTAAGTAATCAAAATTGAAATTAATATTAGTGCCTTGTAACGAAGGCTTGTTCAATTATTTATCTGTCGTTTGTTTTCTAGATCTATTTTACTAACTCAAATCAAATGGAAAGCGAGATAGGTCAATATATATTTTTTGTTTGATTTGATTTGTAGAATTTTATTAGTATTTAAATTAATGGCATAAATAAATTCAAGAACATATATTTTCTGAAAATCTAAAATAATTTATGAATATTTGTGACTGAATATTCATAACCATATTCATGTATTTTGATCGATGACAAAACCATGTGTTACATAGAGAAAGTATATTAATGTTTGTGAATGACTTGCTCAGTATAAATTTAAATGCTATGAATAATAAATGCATCATTTAAACTGTTCAGGTACTCGTGTATACAACCCACCAGAGTGGGTTAAATACCGTCGCTAGCATGGAAGGCCCGCAGCTGTGTGGGTTAAATACCGTCGCTAGCATGGAAGGCCCGCAGCTGTGTGGGTTAAATACCGTCGCTATCATGGAAGGCCCGCAGCTGTGTGGGTTAAATACCGTCGCTATCATGGAAGGCCCGCAGCTGTGTGGGTTAAATACCGTCGCTATCATGGAAGGCCCGCAGCTGTGTGGTCCCCGGGCAGCCTGCTGTACTACAGGGTCTGCGGGGACGTTCCATTCCACAGTAACGAAGAGATCAAGAGAGCCGAACCTGATTTTGAAAGCCGTAGAACTAAAGTTTCATGCGGTAAGTTGAATGATATTTATCTTTATATCTTTTAAGGTTTTGTTTTTAAAGATACTAATTCAGGGCCCTATGACATTCCGGGGAATTGGAATGTTTATTTTATCTATCATGTTTTATCGTGCGCTATGGATGGTAAAGTATTAACAATAGTTGGAAGTCGTGATAGCGCAGTGGATGCGCGTTCGTTTCAGGTGCGAAAGGTCCGGAGTTCGAGCCCCACTGGAGCCGTTACGATTGTGCCCTTAGGCAAGGCATTTAAATTCCACGTTGCCTCTTCTCTCTCCCTCGTGGCGATGGATTCCATCAGGAATGAGGTCTCGAGAGTGATTTATATAAGTTGAAATATCTTGTTTCGCAATCGAGCTAAAATAAATTTGTATAAACTAACAATAGTTGGTTCCAATTTTTCAGACCATAATTTGTTTATGCAAATTAGTATGACGTCATAATGGTGCTTTTTGATTAACCATACACATGGATGTCTCTGCTTCTAGTATAAGTGGTGATAGCGTATCTTCAGGTGCGAAAGGCACTGAGTTCGAGCCCCGCTGGCAATGCATTTAAATTCCATGTTGCCTCCCCTCTCTCTCTCCATCGTGACAATGGCTTGCATCAGGAATGGGGTCTCGAGAGTGATTAATATAAGTTGTATGAACCTGTTTCGCATTCGAGCTACAGTAAATTTGTATAAACTAAAATCTGCTTCTATTTGAGATATGCTAATGGTTTTTGTGTCTATTACCATGTTTTGGGGGCCATGAAATTAATTTGTAAGGATTATAATGATGTAGTATGATTTGTTGTATTACAATTCAAGATAGCTGATAGATAATTTGACGTTAATTACTTTTTATATGGATAATAAATACAGCTTTGTCCATCAACAATTACATCTGCACCGTTCGAGGCGTTTAAAATGAAAACAAATGCTTCGCCAATGTAATGCCGTCAGCTATGCCTCACATGAATAAGTAATTTTAATGGCCAATATATCTAGACACGTATGTCTGTCTTTTAGTTTGTATGTCGGGGTTTTCCGTCTTCGAACACCTAAAATCCACGAAGCTCGTGTACTGCGTGATTTGATATCGTGTACTGCGTGATTTAATCTCGTGCACTGTGTGATTTGATTTCTCGATATATCAGTTGTATTCGGAGAATAAAGGAAAACTTGAGAAATAATTCGTAATATTCCATCTTTTTGCATTTACAGAAGTCCAAGACATCATTAAGAGTTGTCTATCATGCCATGCAAGAGACCGCCCGACAATAGAAGACATGCTCAATCACCCATGGGTGAGAGACACAACCTACATGCATGCAACCAGTCCAAAACACAAACTTATTAGGAGCACTAGTGAAACAGGATCACACGACTGCGATACAAGTAGCAAACGACCACGGCTAGATTGAACAAATTCCAAATTAAACAAAGACTCACAATTTGAAATTTGAAATAAAGTGTTAAATAACATTTGGAAACATTACACAGTATAATAACATTGTGGGTGATACTGTGGGTGATGTTGAACAGTTTAACAATGTGCTAAATATGGCGATTTGAACACACTATTGAAAAAGTGCAGTCATTTAGCAAAGCTATTACAGACAAAACTGGTAAATATTTCAAAAATAGTCTAAAATGCAAATAAATACAAAACATTTGAAGACTGAAATAATACCAGGTGTGGTTTAACAGAATGCGTGGAAAAGCAACGAGAAGGAAAAACGTGTGCATTTTGGAAGATGCGGACAATCTAGTGAACTTGATATGTCAATCTAGAAATTATAGGAAACATAAACGGGCCACTCCTGGTAGCTCAAAAAACAAATGCAAATAAATACAAAACATTTGAAGACAGAAATAATGCCAGGAAAGTGTGGTTTAACAGAGAGTGCGTGGAAAAGCAACGTATGTATAAGGCATGGTTGAGATCTCTACATATCCAACAGAACTCCTGAACATCTACATGAGTTACCGCACATTAAACAAGACTACAAGACGTGCGTTAATAGATGCAAAGGTACGCATATACGTGAACGCTCTCGTACAATGAATGAAATGAGAAGGGAAACCAGTGTTGAAGATTCGTAAACACAAACAAACTAGTGAACTTGATAATATGTCAATCTAGGAATAATAGGGAAAACAAACGGGCTACTCCTGGTAGCTCAAAACCAAACAAAGCTAGGAATTATTTGTGCATTTCAAACATTTGTCACGAGATCAAAACGACCCAGATGATGATGTAGATGAATTTTAAGAAACTTTGACAAAATGACGATGAAGAATGTATGAGTTCATTTGAGGAGCTTGATACCCTTAGTTCGTGTGACGAGGTGCTGATGCCCCTAGTTTGTATGACGAGGTGTAGATACCCCAGGTTTGTGTGACGAGGTGCTGATGCCCCTAGTTTGTATGACGAGGTGTAGATACCCCTGGTTTGTGTGACGAGGTGCTGATGCCCCTAGTTTGTATGACGAGGTGCAGACACCCCTGGTTTGTATGACGAGGTGCAGATACCCCAGGTTTGTGTGACGAGGTGCTGATGCCCCTAGTTTGTATTACGAGGTGCAGACACCCCTGGTTTGTATGACGAGGTGCAAGATACCCCAGGTTTGTGTGACGAGGTGCTGATGCCCCTAGTTTGTATGACGAGGTGTAGATACCCCTGGTTTGTGTGACGAGGTGCTGATGCCCCTAGTTTGTATGACGAAGTGCAGATACCCCTGGTTCGTGTGATGAGGTGCTGATGCCCCTAGTTTGTATGACGAGGTGCAGATACCCCTAGTTCGTGTGACGAGGTGCTGATATACCTAGTACGTATGACGAGGTGCTGATACACCTGGTTTGTATGCTGAGGCGCAGATACCCCTAGTACGTGTGACGAGGTGCTGATATCCCTAGTACGTGTGACGAGGTGCTGATACCCCTAGTTCGTGTGACGAGGTGCTGATACCCCTAGTTCGTGTGACGAGGTGCTGATACACCTAGTACGTGTGCCGAGGTGCTGATATCCCTAGTACGTGTGACGAGGAGCAGATACCCCTAGTTCGTGTGACGAGGTGCTGATATACCTAGTACGTATGACGAGGTGCTGATACCCCTGGTTTGTGTGACGAGGTGCTGATACCCCTAGTTCGTGTGACGAGGTGCTGATACCCCTAGTTCGTGTGACAAGGTGCTGATACACCTAGTACGTGTGATGAGGTGCTGATATCCCTAGTACGTGTGACGAGGTGCAGATACCCCTAGTTCGTGTGACGAGGTGCTGATATACCTAGTACGTATGATGAGTGCTGATACCCCTGGTTTGTGTGACGAGGTGCTGATACCCCTAGTTCGTGTGACGAGGTGCTTGATACCCCTAGTTCGTGTGACGAGGTGCTGATATACCTAGTTCGTGTGACGAGGTGCTGATACCCCTAGTTCGTGTGACGAGGTGCTTGATACCCCTAGTTCGTGTGACGAGGTGCTGATATACCTAATTCGTGTGACGAGGTGCTGATACCCCTAGTTCGTGTGACGAGGTGCTGATATACATAGTTCGTGTGACGAGGTGCTGATATACCTAGTTCGTGTGACGAGGTGCTGATACCCCTAGTACGTGTGACGAGGTGCAGATACCCCTAGTTCGTGTGACGAGGTGCTGATACCCCTAGTTCGTGTGACGAGGTGCTGATACCCCTAGTACGAGGTGCTGATACCCCTAGTTCGTGTGACGAGGTGCTGATACCCCTAGTTCGTGTGACGAGGTGCAGATACCCCTGGTTTGTGTGACGACGTGCTGATACCCCTAGTTCGTGTGACGAGGTGCTGATACCCCTAGTTCGTGTGACAAGGTGCTGATACACCTAGTACGTGTGACGAGGTGCTGATATCCCTAGTACGTGTGACGAGGTGCTGATATACCTAGTACGTATGACGAGGTGCTGATACCCCTGGTTTGTGTGACGAGGTGCTGATACCCCTAGTTCGTGTGACGAGGTGCTTGATACCCCTAGTTCGTGTGACGAGGTGCTTGATACCCCTAGTTCGTGTGACGAGGTGCTGATACCCCTAGTTCGTGTGACGAGGTGCTGATATACCTAGTTCGTGTGACGAGGTGCTGATATACCTAGTTCGTGTGACGAGGTGCTTGATACCCCTAGTACGTGTGACGAGGTGCAGATACCCCTAGTTCGTGTGACGAGGTGCTGATACCCCTAGTTCGTGTGACGAGGTGCTGATACCCCTAGTACGAGGTGCTGATACCCCTAGTTCGTGTGACGAGGTGCTGATACCCCTAGTTCGTGTGACGAGGTGCAGATACCCCTGGTTTGTGTGACGACGTGCTGATACCCCTAGTTCGTGTGACGAGGTGCTGATACCCCTAGTTCGTGTGACGAGGTGCTGATACCCCTAGTACGAGGTGCTGATATCCCTAGTTCGTGTGACGAGGTGCTGATACCCCTAGTTCGTGTGACGAGGTGCAGATACCCCTGGTTTGTTTAACGAGGTGCTGATACCCCTGGTTTGTATGACGAGGTGCTGATACACCTGGTTCGTGTGACGAGGTGCTGATACCCCTGGTTTGTGTGACGAGGTGCTGATACACCTGGTTCGTGTGACGAGGTGCAGATACCCCTGGTTTGTGTGACGAGGTGCTGATACACCTGGTTCGTGTGACGAGGTGCTGATACACCTGGTTCGTGTGACGAGGTGCAGATACCCCTGGTTTGTGTGACGAGGTGCTGATACCCCTAGTTCGTGTGACGAGGTGCAGATAACCCTAGTTCGTGTGACGAGGTGCTGATATACCTAGTACGTATGCCGAGGTGCTGATACCCCTAGTTCGTGTGACGAGGTGCTGATATCTCTAGTTCGTGTGGCGAGGTGCTGATACCCCTAGTATGTGTGACGAGGTGCTGATATACCTAGTTCGTGTGGCGAGGTGCTGATACCCCTAGTACGTGTGACGAGGTGCTGATACCCCTAGTACGTGTGACGAGGTGCTGATACGCCTAGTACGTGTGACGAGGTGCTGATACCCCTAGTACGTGTGACGAGGTGCTGATACCCCTAGTACGTGTGACGAGGTGCTGACACCTCTAGTACGTGTGACGAGGTGCTGATACCCCTAGTACGTGTGACGAGGTGCTGATACCCTAGTACGTGTGACGAGGTGCTGATACCCCTAGTTCGTGTGACGAGGTGCTGATACCCCTAGTACGTGTGACGAGGTGCTGATACCCCTAGTACGTGTGACGAGGTGATGATACCCCTAGTACGTGTGACGAGGTGCTGATACCCCTAGTACGTGTGACGAGGTGCTGATACCCCTAGTACGTGTGACGAGGTGCTGATACCCCTAGTTCGTGTGACGAGGTGCTGATACCCCTAGTTCGTGTGACGAGGTGCTGAATGCATGTAAGACATTGAACGGCATTAATCACCCGGCCTCGATATTAGTATACAATGAATGTTTAATTCAAACATCGGACTTGTTAATGGGAATTATTACCACGCTGTTTAACATTATGCTGGATTCTGGAGAGTATCCCGTATCGTGGTCACAAGGAGTTGTTGTCCCAATTCTGAAGAAACAACCATCGGGTGATCCTAACAATTAGTGCAGTGTGAAACTCATCAGTTGCTATGCCAAGCTGTGTGTGGTCTCACTATATTTTTCACATAGCTTGCAACACTTGTGCACGCATGCCATTCATCTATATATAATGTAAAAGTAAAAGTAAAGTAAAGTGTTTGTTTATTATAGTGTCACCCCTATTTAAAGGGCCAGTCATTTCTGACTTATGAGACACCTCTTTTTATGAACATCAGTACTTCCCGAATCCTATGCTTGTATGCCAGGCGCCAGGCTGGTAGGCAATCGGTAACCATTATTTAACTAATGTATGTGCTGTTCACATACGATTTATTAATAAACTTATGTTATGTTATGTAGTATTCATGTTCCATATTACCACCAACATCCACTCCTTTACCTAATAGATTGCCCTGTGTGCATAGCAGGTGTAAAACACACGCAGGACGTTTAACACATTTCTTTGCATGAACATTGTATCGTGTGTGTTTTACGTTTATTTATCGTCGCTACCGGTTGCCCGTACGAGCGACGCCTCCTGGAAAGTTTAGTCATTTTAGATTGTTGGAGGATAGTGCAATGACACAGAGACCCGTTCCATAATCTCTTCTTGTTCTTTTACGTGCATGGTGTACATGTACATGCGACCTCGGTTGAAATGTCCCATATGAAATACTGTTAATTTTATTAGTCCTTCCCTCGTCCGTGAACATTTTCAAACGTCTTCTCCTCAGTAATTGTTGGGTAAATATAGTAACATTGATTTGGTCATCGTATTTGGGGATAGGTGGGAGATTAAAAACTTGTTAAAATGACGTCATTACCTAATCTAAGATGGCCGCCGTCTTACACTATCACCCATTTTTAAAGCATCTTTATCTCCCGAAAGGCCAGCCGGATTTTAATGAATCTTGGTAGGAATGAGCACTGTACTTGGTGGCCAACTTTCACAGTTATTGTCCACGGAGGTAGTCCAAACGTAACACACATTCTTCGATACTCTTTTCGCAAACCACCGGTCCGATTTTGGCCAACATTTGGTAATAATAACTAATTTAACCTTTATTTATTTTACAACGATTGCGACGCAAGTTCTAACAACTTATATTAATCACTCTCGTTGGCGCGGATGAAAGCGTAAATGTTGTCATTCGTGTGGGAGGAATCCGGAGTACCCGGAGAAAACCCACCTGTCCGATCTGACGGCCACCGGACCATCTCACATACTTCCTGGTCCGAGGATCGAATCCGGGTTGCATTGGTGAGAAGCGATCGCACTAACCACTGCGATAATCGGACAGCCTAATGCTCTCTCAAATTTGTTTGGTATACTAGTCGGGCTGATAGGTAAAATGAGGGAAGCGTAATGTTTTGCATATGGTTGACCAATGTGATGCAGATGCAGGACAAACTGACAGAGAGCACTTTTGACCACATGTCCCTCTTTTTGTTGAGTGCCCCATTACATAGCCCCATACCACCATACCACCATACCAACTAACACCTGAAAGGGATGTAGCATATGACTGAAGCATGGCTATGATGCTTTTACCAAATAATTTGCTCCTATATTGTGAAAACGGGGTATGTGATACTCTTTATATATAATTTTGATATACATTTGAATAATGTGCAATCAGTAGGGCTGCTAAAAGCATTACGATATTGATTGTGACTTCCAACTACTAGTATTAGAAGAAGAAGAAGAAGAAGAATGCTTTATTAAGACTTAAACTTTACAGTTTCTCGTCTGTAACATTTAAACATATTTACAATATATATAGTACAATATTACGATATATGCAATCATGATGAGGATGGACAAATGATGTAATGATTATGGACATACATGGAAAAATAATGACAATGTCATGATGGATTTTAGACTATGCAAAACATGATCATGACTGTATTAAGAGTGTAGGGAGTATTCAACTGGTAATTCATATATCCTAAACAAGTGAATTACGAAGGGATAAAGCTTCATGAATATATTTACTAAAGTTAACCAGCTCTAGGGAATTGTCACATTGAAATATTTGCAATAATTTGAACATACTTGGTATTAGACCTGCAATGCATAACATAATACATGTGCATACAACTATTAAAACAAATATGTAAATTTACTGCACTGCAAATAAATTAATGGGGTACACCTAGTTTCGATATATCGCAGATTTAATCACTCACAACGAAATAAAGGACACTGCAATGTAGCAATGTGTTACTAGCTAATAACACATTGTCCTGGCCTCGAGGTTATAACACTTCTCCAATCTCAAAACTCAGTCTCAAGCGTCTGATTGGTTCAGCTGACAGTAACACTCAGAATCAACCAATCAGATCATTTGAGCTTGAGTTTGAGATCTGAGAAAAGTTTTATAACCTCAGGGCCTGCACATTTACACAACTGAGTGCATGACAGCCTAGCCGTAACATATTTAGATCTTGTATATCTACCGTTGTACTGACACTGGATCAGTTGTCTTCACATACTTTGCTCGCTTCTGGCAATGTAGACAACAGGGGAGCCCATTCATTTCCATCATTTTTCCAACCCCAATTGGATGGAAGTGGAAGTTCCTGGTTAACTATCATTGTTTGACCTCACACATGACCCCCTTGGTATGCAGCCATTTTAGTAGTATGTTCAGTGAGTGCTGCCTTAGTTGGAGGTATGTTCTCTCTGTCCTTGTGTAAAGAGTTGTACTCTTGTTTTGTTAACTTCCACTAAGCCAGAAGTGTGCTTGTACATACGGATTGTAAATCTCTGATTAACACAGAGCTACTCCCCTTTTAACTCTGCTGGGCACTGAGATAAGCGCTGAAAGACTTGTGTAATTTCTAGAAACACTCTCCAGGTATCCCATGATGTGTTCTTTCCATTACCTTTAAAGGATGAGCATGTATCACAACCTATAAATGCATGGAGGAGCTGAGTGGACTCAATGTGTTGCTATTTGATGTGTTGCTATAAAGCTCATGTGACGCCCATGACCAAACTGTGCCCATATAGAACAGTCCTGCAGGACAGCAGATATATTGCTAACACAACAACATCTGTGTATGTGGCTACCACTACAATTCTCCGTTTTCCACTACTGTAAGCATGCTTGCAGTGTAGCAGCAGTCTGGTATCTGCCTCTTCATGGTTGCAGGGTTCTAATCCACAGAAAGTGTATCATTGCTATTAACAACAACTTCATCATCTACAGTTGTGATACACATCTTGCCCTCAAGAGGTAGGCGTGCATTTGACAGCTCATTAGCAAGGTACTGGAAAAGAGATGTTTTGTTGAGTTAACCCTTAGAAAAGACTTCCAGTTACATGGTAGTTCTATGTCTCCTTATACTCTCAACGGTTCCTCACCTCCTCGGGTTGCTCTGGTGTGTGAGTTTAAACGTTCACCTCTGTATATATCCCATACTACATCACATCTGTCACAAGCGTTCATTCTTCTCAGAATGTTTGGAACAAACACATTGTGAGCATACTTTCCTCTAGGATAACCCTCTCTTTTATGGTGGTACACAACTCCCTTAGATATAGCATCATATCCGGCTAACTTTCCAATTGGTTTCCTGTCCTGAATAGTATTGGCCATGTGTTGGACATTGCTAGCAAATGTGAATGTAGAAGCTATATGCAAGTCACCCTCCAAGGTATCACTATCACAGAAGAAGCACACATTTGAATCCTCGTTCTCTCTCTCTCTCTCTGTACTAATCCTAAGTTTCTTCTTGACAGGCGTTAATATAGAGCTCTAGGAGGTTCTGCCTTGGCATGTCTCTCTTTAGCTCATGTAATACCTCTGTTACTATATGAAGCTTTGCAATTAGCATGCTATTTCGCGTTGTTCTCTATCAAAGTATCAGCAATCCCAGATACATCATTAACCCGTTCTGTGATCTCTCTGTCAAAGGGCAATGCACACAATTTATGAAGTACATGCATTTGAATGTTATTTGCTAGGGAAATATATCATACATTCTCCCTGTTTGTTCCTCTGTAAATGACTGGAGTTTGTAGATGGTTTCCATCATCTTTCTGACACAAGACACAAAGAGACAAGTATGTATCCTTTGATGTCTCCTATTGGTTTATTTTAACATTTTAATGAAGTAACCATAGTCACAATCTAGCCTGATACAAAATAGAAAATCACAAAAAGTGAACAAAATTGAGAGAAAATGGTGTATTCATTATCGACAATTTCTAATTTTTATTTCTGAGTATTAGAGACTCCTTAGAGACACGCCAACATATCAATGGGCGAGTGTCAGAAACTACTGCCTGTCAGACTTTTAATAAACTACACCACTTGACTAGCTTTGTGCAAAAAATCAGACTTCCCTCCAAAAATGAACATGTTGTCCGTTTAGTTGCACCTATCAGCTCCACTAATTCAATATCTGTAGAGCAATGGTAATTTTCTTTAACAGTTAATGCATGTGTCCTTATGGAACTCTACGAACATGTCACTAATAGAACGCACAAAGAAATAAAAACACAAAGTGTGCTAAATAAAAAGCACAGCTTGCCAAATTAGGTAAAATTAGTACGGATTCATTTTCCGCCATTAGCCGATATTTGGTGTATGAATATATGGAACTGCGTAAATCGTATTGACAAAGAATAACAACTCTCGTCTATTCTCACTCTCAGAAATATCGATGTTGCTATACTAGAGGACATAGAAAACGCACACCTACATTATATGTATACTAGAGGACATAGAAAACGCACACCTACATTATATGTATACTAGAGGACATAGAAAACGCACACCTACATTATATGTACACTAGAGGACATAGAAAACGCACACCTACATATATGTATACTAGAGGACATAGAAAACGCACACCTACATTATATGTATACTAGAGGACATAGAAAACGCACACCTACATATATGTATACTAGAGGACATAGAAAACGCACACCTACATTATATGTATATTAGAGGACATAGAAAACGCACACCTACATTATATGTATACTAGAGGACATAGAAAACGCACACATACATTATATGTATACTAGAGGACATAGAAAACGCACACCTACATTATATGTATACTAGAGGACATAGAAAACGCACACCTACATTATATGTATACTAGAGGACATAGAAAACGCACACCTACATTATATGTATACTAGAGGACATAGAAAACGCACACCTACATTATATGTATACTAGAGGACATAGAAAACGCACACCTACATTATATGTATACTAGAGGACATAGAAAACGCACACCTACATGATATGATTATTATTACATGAAAACGAAATACGAAGGATTCAATCAAAGATATAACGCATCTTTATTACAAAACACAAACGGAACAATTTAAAAAAAATGTTTAAAACTATGTATTTATATAGTTATTGTTTTTCATGTAAAACACACTTATCCGAAGTGTGCGATTTCTAAGTCCTCTAGTATATATAGTGAAGCATTGGATAATTTGTGATGAATTTGTGAATTCTTTGAAATCTATACTTTTCTTCATATTAGTTGCTTAGTCGCGTTTCCTGACTGTATTATAACATATCGTAGATGCATTTGTCGGAAGATCGTATGATAGCTGCGTTCCTATGCACTAACTATTGTCATAAATAATACTCGTAGTTTCTTAATGGTCTTCTGCTGCAAAATGACGATTATCCCACTCGGTGCTATTAACTTGGTTTATTATTTATACAGGAAACGTTGGTTTATATGCACTTGTCTGGAACTCGGGCACGAGCAGTACGATACACACCATTGTATTCACTCCTTGAACAAGGATACACACCATTGTATTTTCTCCTTGAACAAGGCTACACACCATTGTATTTTCTCCTTGAACAAGGCTACACACCATTGTATTTTCTCCTTGAACAAGGCTACACACCATTGTATTCACTCCTTGAACAAGGATACACACCATTGTATTTTCTCCTTGAACAAGGCTACACACCATTGTATTTTCTCCTTGAACAAGGCTACACACCATTGTATTTTCTCCTTGAACAAGGCTACACACCATTGTATTTTCTCCTTGAACAAGGATACACACCATTGTATTTTCTCCTTGAACAAGGCTACACACCATTGTATTTTCTCCTTGAACAAGGCTACACACCATTGTATTTTCTCCTTGAACAAGGCTACACACCATTGTATTTTCTCCTTGAACAAGGCTACACACCATTGTATTTTCTCCTTGAACAAGGCTACACACCATTGTATTTTCTCCTTGAACAAGGCTACACACCATTGTATTTTCTCTTTGAACAAGGCTACACACCATTGTATTTTCTCCTTGAACAAGGCTACACACCATTGTATTTTCTCCTTGAACAAGGATACACACCATTGTATTTTCTCCTTGAACAAGGATACACACCATTGTATTTTCTCCTTGAACAAGGCTACACACCATTGTATTTTCTCCTTCTTCGTGCTGTGGTAAATCGATGAACTGTCACCGTCAACGTATCAGTTCCAAACAAGAATCCATTTATAACGTATGTAGTTCTGTAAACTACAGGGCTTCTGTTGGATGTTATACAGCAGTAATTCATGGCACCACCATGAACGATGTTCACACTTTCCCAATGTAAACAAACACATGTTCAACATGGAACGCGTAGGGATCCTAGCTGCCATGTAGGGCTGTTTACTCATCAATGCGCTAGAGCAAGTAGTACTGAAATAAATTCACAAAACGACTCTTCAAATGAGCACAAATGCCACAGATGTACCACTATTACAATAAGAAATGCGAACATTCTCTGGTTCTACAGTATAACGCCATCAAATCATGGTCTGCTTGATTGCAAATAATTACTTTCTAGTACAACGACCCGGGACCAATTCCTTCATGCCCATGCCTTTGGCAATCTAGTCAGTTGCGGTCCAGAGCTTACAAGAGGGAATGTAGTAACTTATCAAAGTCATTGAAGAAGTCAAGAAGCATGGCATCGATTTGTTGTCAATGCCTTTAGTATTAAGAATTAGTTAGTTTAAACTTTATTTATTTTACAACGATTGCGAAGTTTTTAACAACTTGTATTAATCATTGGCGCGGATGAAAGAGTAAATGTGATCATTCGCGTGGGAGGAAACCGGAGTACCCGGAGAAAACCCACATGGCCGATCTGGCGACCACCGTACTATCTCACACACTTCGCGGTCCGAGTGCGCTAACCTCTGCGCTAATCGGACAGCCACAATAATTAGTTGAGTGTCACATCACATGAGAGATTTTGTACGAAAGTGTTTGTAGTCTGTTAGGATATGGTGAGTATCGAAGCATGAATTGATGTTACTGAAGATGATATGTTAGGATATGGTGAGTATCGAAGCATGAATTGATGTTACTGAAGATGATATGAACAGAACAGAACAGAAATTTTATTAAGACTTGTACATGGTACATCGTCAAATACATATATACAAATATATATGATGTAAATATATACAACAATTTTATCGTGGTCATGTGGCATATAGAATCTGATAATAATAAGAAAATGCATCTAATTATGAGGATGAACAATAATTAGTGCTGATATTGGATTTATGTCATATTATTTAAAAGTGTTAATTTAATGTCAACTGCTTTATTATAGAATAAAGCTAAATTATATAGTATATTTCTTTTATTAGATTGCAACAATTCAATAAACTTAAGCATATTTGGTCTTACAAAATAATATTTCTTTATGTAAAGTTTTCTCAAATCTGAATAGCACGGGCAAACAAGTATAAAATGATATTCGTCTTCTAGGTCGTGTGTATTCAACACAAACAATAGCGTTCATTTTGTGGAATTCTATTTTGTCCATATCTACCAGTATGTATTCGTAATGAATGTGCAGAAATTCTTAATCTTGTAATTAAATATGTTAGGATACCGATGTCAGATATAGCGGTCTATTATTGGAATGTGTGGAACTAACTGTGTCCTTTCTTGAGACTAGAGCAGTCTTTCCAATCGACATGGATCTTTCCTAGGGAAAGTTTGTACAGTTGGGTCTAATGGTCAGTTCGTATGAGGTTAGTTCAATGAGTCGAGTATGCACATTGTCGGGCCCAGCAGCTTTGTGTGGTTTGGGGTCGTTTGATAGTTTCTGTACACATTTCATTGAGACTTGGATATGACTGATCTGGTTTGGTTGCAGTGCTTGAATACGAGTTTCGTTTTCCTTGGTAAAACAGCTGAAAACTGGTCGTGCATGATGTCTGCTTTCTGTTTAGCGCCACTGTGTGTGATCCCGTCATTTTTGAGTGGTGATACTTCAAGGTTCTTCTTCTCTCTGGATGAAATGTAATTCCAGATAACCGTAGAGTTCTAATGGTTTTCTGTCAGCATGTCGGCAACGTAAGCATCATGAGCTTCCCTACTCGATAGTGTCAGCTTTTGTATTCGACATCTCGTTGCGCATGGTGATGCGTGACAGGCTGAATTAATATGCTTGTATTAACTAAACGGGATAAAATCCTTTGATTTATCATGTTTTAAGGAGATTAATGATTCCGTGACGTGACATCACACGATATAACCTAAACTGACACAGTTGATTAAAGGCAACCGGTTGAAATCATACAACTACAAAGAAACCAGCAAAATGCCGGTAACTAAAAGTGTTATATTGTTTAAAAGCAACGGAATAAAGAATTGATCCGTAGATTCTATATTTTGTAAAATGATGTACTTGTTTTGTCGTCCTGGATTTCATTTAATCAGCATTTAGCATATCTGTGAAGTAGCGTTCACGATTATGTAACACTATAACGCTACAAAGAACAATGCAACCCGTCTTGTCAGACCATGCCATGGACATTTTAGTTGTTAGAACACTACGTACAATATGTACCCTTTTGAACATGCGGTAAGACGGCTACGTCAAATATATCATGATGACGGCGGTGGCAGCCACCTGCAATATATCACGACGGCGACCAGTGGCAGCCACGTGCAATTATCACAGTAGCGGCCTTGGTGAGCACCTGCAATCTATCACGACGGCGATCAGTGGCAGCCACGTGCAATTATCACAGTAGCGACCTTGGTGAGCACCTGCAATCTATCACGACGGCGATCAGTGGCAGCCACGTGCAATTATCACAGTAGCGACCTTGGTGAGCACCTGCAATCTATCACGACGGCGATCAGTGGCAGCCACGTGCAATTATCACAGTAGCGGCCTTGGTGAGCACCTGCAATATATCACGACGGCGATAGTGGCAGCCAAGTGCAATTATCACAGTAGCGGCCATGGTGAACACCTGCAATCTACCACGATGACGATCACGGCGACCGATTGAGAGCCATCAGTCCACGATAATGACCGTGACAGTCACATAAAATATATCGCAATGGCGACCGTATCGGCCATCTGAAATATATCGCAATGGAGCCCGTGACGTCCATCAGAAATATATCGCGATGGAGCCCGTGACGTCCATCAGAAATATATCGCGATGTCTATCTTTGAAACCATATGTAATATATCACGACGCATCGCTAAACTATCGCGATGCCCCCCATCTCCTATCTCCCTCCGCCAAAATACACACAAGTTATTGTGACGAGTATGATAATGTGTCACAATCTCCATTAGCAAATAGCACGCGCTTGCTTCGAATCGTGACATTGTACTATAAAATGTAGCATTGTAAAATTGTACTCCGGTTTATGTTTCTCCAATTAAACCGTTGTTTGATTTATTGAGAATCGATTGAATGTAAACGTCGTCAACAGAATGAATGTTGCGTTTTCGCTTGATTTAACAGCAGTTATTGGAAAGATGTGAATGTCACAGTGCGGAGGAACACCCTGAAAAGGTCATTTAAATACGGCACACCTTCGTAATACCTATAATTGCGCACTGAGTGACAATACACGTGCATGTTGTACGCTAACTTGGAATTGATTTGAACTTAATGGTCCTTGAGTCATTCATTCATTCATTCACACTGCCGTACTCTACCGTACCGATCCTATTGCATATGGTTCGCACCATGTATGTAGTTTACAAATTGTTCGTCGTCGTATATATATATAATAATATGCATGTACAGCGGTGGATCATGTACAGTCTACAACTACCCCCACCACAACCACCACCGTCACCAACGTCAACACTACCATTATCATCATCATCATCATCATCATCATCAGCAGCAGCAGCAGCAGCAGCAGCAGCAGCAGCAGCAGCAGCAGCAGCAGCAGCAGCAGCAGCAGCAGCAGCAGCAGCAGCAGCAGCAGCAGCAGCAGCAGCAGCAGCAGCAGCAGCAGCAGCAGAAACAACATCATCAATCATTACATATCACCACCGATAGCATTACAGAAAGTGTTCAGGAGAACCAAAATATTGTCATTAATTGTCTCTTTCCCCCTTTTCTACTACCCTTGCCAATTCCATATATCATCGTATTCCATAACATATCATATATAGTTTCTCTACTTTTCAACTTTAACATTACTATATAATTCCAATGTACAGTTCTCACTTATAGTCCTAACTTTTGATTGCATTTGATTTGTATATAAATTATGTTGAGGGCCTCATGGTAGACTATGTTTTTGATAAATGAGTTCTCTCGTAAAATAAAGTCTTTATTATAATTATTATTATTATTATTATTATTAATCACTTCATGTCTTGATTCTCATTTAGTTTCGAGATCTCTTACAATGTTTCTATTGTGATTATTGTCGGATTCTGCTACAAAGTGTAGTTCAATATCTTACTATGTTTCTATTGTGAGTATTGTCGGATTCTGAAAGAAAGTGTAGTTCAATAACTTACTATGTTTCTATTGTGATTATTGTCGGATTCTGAAACACCGTGAGGTTCAATATCTTACCATGTTTCTATTGTGAGTATTGTCGGATTCTGAAAGAAAGTGTAGTTCAATAACTTACTATGTTTCTATTGTGATTATTGTCGGATTCTGATACAGTGTAGTTCAATAACTTACTATGTTTCTATTGTGATTATTGTCGGATTCTGAAACACCGTGAGGTTCAATATCTTACCATGTTTCTATTGTGATTATTGTCGGATTCTGATACAAAGTGTAGTTCAATATTTTACCATGTTTCTATTGTGATTATTGTCGGATTCTGAAACACCGTGAGGTTCAATATCTTACCATGTTTCTATTGTGATTATTGTCGGATTCTGAAACACCGTGAGGTTCAATATCTTACCATGTTTCTATTGTGATTATTGTCGGATTCTGAAACACCGTGAGGTTCAATATCTTACCATGTTTCTATTGTGATTATTGTCGGATTCTGATACAAAGTGTAGTTCAATATTTTACCATGTTTCTATTGTGATTATTGTCGGATTCTGATACAACGTGTAGATCAATATCTTACCATGTTTCTATTAAACATAAGTCTCGTGTCGGTGCTTTACACCGTGCACGTAAAAGAAGCAGATGATATTCTGGAATGGGTCTCTGTCTGTATCATTGCACTATCCTCCAACAATCTAAAATGACTAATATCTTCAGGAGACGTCGCTCATATGGGCAACAGGTAGCGACGATAAATAAAGGTAAACACACACACCGTGGTCGAGTGGTTAAGGTCGCTGACTATCATCACGGTAACCTATCATCACTGATAGTCCCGGTTAGAGACCCGTTCACACCAAATCTCTTAAAATAAGTTGGCAGTTTCTTACTGACGTTGGTGCACAAAGTACTGGTTAACCGCTGAAACCTGCCCAAATAGGCAACCGGTAGCGACCTTAAATAAAAGAACAGTTGGCATGACAGCGTTATGGCACGAGTTCTCCCATTGGGATTGTGAAAAGGTTCGCGTGTATTGATCTGCATTTTGTGATTTTAATCTCCATCGAGAACATTACTATTAATACATCTTACTAGATTTATTATTAGAAATTTCACATGGTGTGGGTTATAATGAATCAGCTGTTCTAGCCGCCGCTGCACAACAAAAAAGTTAGGTCAAACTGCTAAGCAGTGTTTGTTGACTAATCCTGGTGTCAGCTTACAATATCTCCTTTCCTCTGAATGTCAAACCACTTGAGTTGGAAGGCTTCGTCAATTTCAATGACGATACAATATGAGGCACCACCTACCAGTGAAGAGCTTCAGATAATAGTCGACAACAATACTTATTATTTTCCGAGCGCTGAGAAGTTTTACACCGTGTCGTTTGGCCATGGATCGCGGAATACTCTTAAGGTAGCACATAATAGGTTTCGTACTTTGGCACCCGTGTGTGTTCGATTTAATAACGTTTTACAGTATGTTTGTTTCACATCCAAATTAATCTTACATTTAATAATGACAATGCCATTTATATACACATAACTTGGTACATGCATTGAAGATATGCAGCCAATGCGAATATTTGGCTTGTGATAACTTTACTTCATTCAATGCGACATGCAAATGGCGGACTGCGTGAAAGTGGTGTAATTTTGATGCAATGTTACGCAAACACAAGCTATTATATATGATAACAGGCACGCAAACTTTCCTTCACCCAACGGAAGCACATTACACTGGTTTCATTAACCATCAGTGCAACCGTCATACTTTGAAATTAAATTATACAAACTTTAGGCATTAAATACACAGCGCCAAAATCAGCTGTTTTTATGAAAATTTATCCCTTTGGTATTACAAATTATATCTTTAAGACGTGAGGGATACACGTCGGGGTCAATCCTCAACAGGTGAGCATACTTTATACGCTCACTTACAGTGCCTCCGGGCGGGCAGACCTTCATAAACTCGAAAAACAACAACAACAACTTTCCTTCACAACCTGTAGTTCGTCTTTGTCTACACCACACATAATTAAATTAAGAACCATTTGGGGTAGAACCGTGTAGCGAATTGTGTTCATGTGTGAAAAGTTGTGCCAAAATGACATATTGAAAGCGTGATTTTGAGAGGGGTGTGTGTATTATTTACTAATACATGTAACGAAGCATATGCTGCTGATGTTAATTAAATAAACATGATCCAAATCATTTACAGTATATGTTGTAAGCTGCTTCTACAACGTTGACTATCTTAGGAAAACAAGAATAACAGTCGACGGAATACCCATGCTAACGATCCTAAATGTGGGCCCCGTGTCCCCTTAATGGTGTACCTTGTTGAGTAAAACAGTAGATAGAAGCGCTGTACATCGATATAAACAATAACACTATTCAAACGACAATAGCCACACATTCCATACATGGTGTTGCGTGTAATCCAATGACCATGGAATTTGCAAAATATTTAACATGAGGATAAAAACACGTACACTCCGGATGTAAAATGCCAATTCATCGGACAGGTGCAGAAATTAAATATTTTGTGATTTTATTTAACACATGCAGTTAATGTGTGTAGCTCCATTCGTTGCAGCGACGAGGGAGCTCTGCATATTTTTAAAATTTAGTTTTAACGAGGTGGGTGGGGGGAGGGTATTGTTTATTGTTGAGACATCAAACGCATATCGCAATATATAATATAAAAGTGTGAATTTCAAAATACGTGAGAAAACTTAGTTTTAACCTAGAAAGGACATATTTTTGCTTTAACATTTAAGCTTAGATGTCATATTCTATAACGAGGTTCATTACATTGTGTGCTATATACAATTCTGTTGCGCGAGATGAAGAGGTGGTATTTGATGGTCATGCATCGTTAGTAACAGATCGTGTAATAATTAGTACTACAACCACAGAGTGTGTGTATCCGAAATAAATATCCGAAAATACGGTCATTACCGTAATTATGATAATATCATTTGGACCATAGCATGACATTGCCGTACCATTAATATGATTTAGTTAACTCTTTCAACATCACATACCTCTAAATAGGCTCACAAAAAGTGTAGATCCAGATGAACCGGAGCCGTCTCATCAGGATGGCGATTGCCAGTAATATTACTATTTTTAGACAAAATTTCCCATTTTGATAAATGAACTTGTCCAAATGTAATTTACTTATTAATTTAGTGGTCTAAAAATAGCATGCACCAGTCCATGTCAGTTACTTGGTGTTGAATGGGTTAAGCAGAGACGCGCATATAGCTGGGATCTCTGCGGCTGCGGTCTTGAAACATCATTTGCCCATCACAGTACAGGTCCGATTCCTAGAGGCTGTCGAAACTTATTTCGTATGAGGAAGTTATCCAGCTGACGTGTGCATTGCATGCGGTCGGTTGTTCAACCGGAATTACTGGCAGTGGCGACACCTGTGGTCTTCATCCAGCTCCACCTAAGCTGTCCAGCTGTCGAAGTGGTTATAAGCCGCAAAAACAATCGTAATACACGTCTCACTTGGCCACATAAAGCGCAATAGTTCATGCTATATCACACAAAAAAAGAAAAGAAGGCAATTTACGCAATGGCGATCAATAGTACCGCTTTTATCTCCGGCAACATTTTTGTTTACAGTTTACAGTGTGCAATGACACGACCGACCAATCCTGTTATTACGCTGCCGCTGCAGTATATAATACGATTTGCAGCATATCGGTTGTAACTGTCTTTCTCATTCAAGAAGGTTAATTAAGGGCACACAAGCTTCATTATATGTGCACTAGACACATTGGGTACTGATGCACATCTAGACAATGAGAACAGAACAAGTCGTGCACATTCAATAAAGATGAATGGGGGACATATTGTAACACAAAGGTCGCAGTAACTTTAAAATAATGGCATTGCCACCCACCCCACCACCCAGGCCTCCACTCCCACCCGGGCATCCATCTCTCCCTCAATACATCCAAATGGCCTCCACTACCACCACGGGCATCCATCTCACCCTCAATACATCCAAATGGCCTCCACTACCACCCCCGGGCATCCATCTCACCATCAATGCATTCACCCACCCCCACCACCCAGGCGTCCACTCCCACCCTGGGCATCTATCTCACCATCAATGCATCCACCCACCCCCACCACCCAGGCGTCCACTCCCACCCTGGGCATCTATCTCACATCAATCCACCCACCCCCACCACCCAGATCCAGGCGTCCACTCCCACCCTGGGTATCTATCTCACCCTCAATGCATCCACCCACCCCACCATCCAGGCGTCCACTCCTACCCTGGGCATCCATCTCACCATCAATGCATCCACCCACCCACATCATCCAGGCGTCCACTCCTACCCTGGGCATCCATCTCACCACCAATGCATCCACCCACCCACACCATCCAGGCGTCCACTCCTACCCTGGGCATCCATCTCACCATCAATGCATCCACCCACCCACATCATCCAGGCGTCCACTCCTACCCTGGGCATCCATCTCACCACCAATGCATCCACCCACCCACATCATCCAGGCATCCCCTCCCACCCTGGGCATATATCTCACCATCAATGCATCCACCCACCCACATCATCCAGGCCTCCGCTCCCACCCTGGGCATCCATCTCACCATCAATGCATCCACCCACCCCCATCACCCAGGCGTCCACTCCTACCCTGGGCATCCATCTCACCATCAATGCATCCACTCACACCCACCATCCAGGCCTCCCCTCCCACCCTGGGCATCCATCTCACCATCAATGCATCCACCCCCCCATCACCCAGGCGTCCACTCCTACCCTGGGCATCCATCTCACCATCAATGCATCCACCCATCCACATCATCCAGGCCTCCCCTCCCCTTCAACAAAGCTGTTACATGCGCTCGTGCCGAGTCTTCACAAGCTTGTAGTACGTGTTTATGTTTATTTATCGTCGCTACCGGTTTCTCATATGAGCGACGTTCTTGGAGAGATTAAGTCATTTTAGATTTTGGAGGATAGTGCAGTGATACAGACAGAGACCCTTCCCTAAGCCTGCTATGGTTCGTTTACGAGCACGGTGTACTGCTCCGACACAATGTATCGGTTTAAAGTCCCATCTGAAAGATTGTTATCAATATTATGGTCAGGCGGGAGATCGAACCTGCGATCCCTAGTTTCGTAGTCCAGCGTGTTAACCATTGAACTACTGACCCGTCTACACTTGAAGTGTAACATACACTAGATACATGCAATGTGATCATGTATATATGTGTGCTAATATATTTCTATTGGATACAAACGTCCTTGAATCTTTATGTCATACAAACCCCTCAATGCCCGCCATACAACGCCATCAATGTTGTCGTACAAGCCCCTCAATGCCCGTCATACAATGCCATCAATGTTGTCGTACAAGCCCCTCAATGCCCGTCATACAATGCCATCAATGTTTATTGTACTAGGTCTCCAATGTCCGCCATACAATGCCATCTACCATCTATACTATGGCGTCGTGCTGGGTCACCAATGCGCGTCATGCAATGCCACCAACCATCTATGTTGTCGTGCTAGGCCACCAATGCACGTCATAGAATGCCATCAATGTATGTTGTACTAGGTCACCAATGCACGTCATAGAATGCCATCAATGTTTGTTGTACTAGATCACCAATGAACGTCATACAATGTCATAAATGTTTGTTTTACTAGGCCACCAATGCACGACATAGAATGTCATCAATGTTTGTTGTACTAGGTCACCAATGCACTCCATACAATGCCATTAATGTGTGTTGTTCTAGGTCACCAATACACGTCGTACAATGTCATCAATGCTTATTGTACTAGGTCACCAATGCACTCCATACAATGCCATCAATGTGTGTTGTTTTAGGTCACCAATGCACTCCATACAATGTCATCAATGTGTGTTGTACTAGGTCACCAATGCACTCCATACAATGTCATCAATGTGTGTTGTACTAGGTCACCAATGCACTACATACAATGCCATCAATGTGTGTTGTTCTAGGTCACCAATACACGTCGTACAATGCCATCAATGTGTGTTGTACTAGGTCACCAATATACGTCGTACAATGCCATCAATGTGTGTTGTACTAGGACACCAATGCACATCGTACAATGCCATCAATGTTTGTTGTTCTAGGTCACCAATACACGTCGTACAATGCCATCAATGTTTGTTGTACTAGGCCACCAATGCACGTTGTACAATGCCATCAATGTGTGTTGTACTAGGCCACCAATGCACGCCATACAATGCCATCAACATTTGTTGTACTAGGCCACCAATGCACGTCATACAATGCCATCAATGTGTGATGTACTAGGCCACCAATGCACGTCATACAATGCCATCAATGTGTGTTGTACTAGGACACCAATGCACGTCATACAATGCCATCAATGTGTGTTGTATTAGGGCCACCAATGCACGTCATACAATGCCATCAATGTTTGTTGTACTAGGCCACCAATGCACGTCGTACAATGCCATCAATGTTTGTTGTACTAGGCAACCAATGCACGTCATACAATTCCATCAATGTTTGTCGTACTAGGCCACCAATGCACGTCATACAATACCATCAATGTGTGTTTTACTAGGCCACCAATGCACGTGATACAATGCCATCAATGTGTGTTGTACTAGGGCCACCAATGCACGTCATATAATGCCATCAATGGTTGTTGTACTAGGCCACCAATGCACGTCATACAATTCCATCAATATTTATTGTACTAGGCCACCAATGCACGTCATACAATGCCATCAATGTTTGTTGTACTAGGTCACCAATGCACGTTGTACAATGCCATCAATGTATTTCGTACTAGGCCACCAATGCACGTCATACAATACCATCAATGTGTGTTGTACTAGGTCACCAATGCACCTTGTACAATGCCATCAATGTATTTCGTACTAGGCCACCAATGCACGTCATACAATACCATCAATGTGTGTTGTACTAGGCCACCAATGCACGCCATACAATGTCATCAACATATGTTGTACTAGGCCACCAATGAACGTCATACAATGCCATCAATGTGTGTTGTACTAGGCCACCAATGCACGTCATAAAATGCCATCAATGTGTGTTGTACTAGGCCACCAATGCACGTCATACAATGCCATCAATGTTTGTTGTACTAGGCCACCAAAGCACGCCATATAATGCCATCAATGTGTGTTGTACTAGGCCACCAATGCACGTCGTTCAATGCCATCAATGTTTGTCGTACTAGGCCACCAATGCACGTCATACAATGCCATCAATGTGTGTTGTACTAGGGCCACCAATGCACGGCATACAATGCCATCAATGTTTGTTGTACTAGGCCACCAATGCACGTCGTACAATGCCATCAATGTTTGTTGTACTAGGCAACCAATGCACATCGTACAATTCCATCAATGTTTGTCGTACTAGGCCACCAATGCACGTCATACAATACCATCAATGTGTGTTTTACTAGGCCACCAATGCCCGTGATACAATGGCATCAATGTTTGTTGTACTAGGCCACCAATGCACGTCATACAATGCCATCAATGTTTGTTGTACTAGGCCACCAATGCACGTCGTTAAATGCCATCAATGTGTGTCGTACTAGGCCACCAATGCACTCCATACAATGCCATCAATGTTTGTTGTACTAGGCCACCAATGCACGTTGTACAATGCCATCAATGTGTGTTGTACTAGGCCACCAATGCACGTCATACAATGCCATCAATGTGTGTTGTACTAGGTCACCAATGCACTCCATACAATATCATCAATGTGTGTTGTACTAGGTCACTAATGCACTCCATACAATGTCATCAATGTGTGTTGTACTAGGTCACCAATGCACTCCATACAATGCCATCAATGTGTGTTGTTCTAGGTCACCAATACACGTCATACAATGCCATCAATGTGTGTTGTACTAGGTCACCAATGCACTCCATACAATATCATCAATGTGTGTCGTACTAGGCCACCAATGCACTCCATACAATGCCATCAATGTTTGTTGTACTAGGCCACCAATGCACGTTGTACAATGCCATCAATGTGTGTTGTACTAGGCCACCAATGCACGTCATACAATGCCATCAATGTGTGTTGTACTAGGTCACCAATGCACTCCATACAATATCATCAATGTGTGTTGTACTAGGTCACCAATGCACTCCATACAATGCCATCAATGTGTGTTGTTCTAGGTCACCAATACACGTCGTACAATGCCATCAATGTGTGTTGTACTAGGTCACCAATATACGTCGTACAATGCCATCAATGTGTGTTGTACTAGGACACCAATGCATGTCGTACAATGCCATCAATGTTTGTTGTACTAGGCCACCAATGCACGTCATACAATTCCATCAATATTTATTGTACTAGGCCACCAATGCACGTCATACAATGCCATCAATGTTTGTTGTACTAGGTCACCAATGCACGTTGTACAATGCCATCAATGTATTTCGTACTAGGCCACCAATGCACGCCATATAATGCCATCAATGTGTGTTGTACTAGGCCACCAATGCACGTCGTTCAATGCCATCAATGTTTGTCGTACTAGTCCACCAATGCACGTCATACAATGCCATCAATGTGTGTTGTACTAGGGCCACCAATGCACGGCATACAATGCCATCAATGTTTGTTGTACTAGGCCACCAATGCACGTCGTACAATGCCATCAATGTTTGTTGTACTAGGCAACCAATGCACGTCGTACAATTCCATCAATGTTTGTCGTACTAGGCCACCAATGCACGTCATACAATACCATCAATGTGTGTTTTACTAGGCCACCAATGCCCGTGATACAATGGCATCAATGTTTGTTGTACTAGGCCACCAATGCACGTCATACAATGCCATCAATGTTTGTTGTACTAGGCCACCAATGCACGTCGTTAAATGCCATCAATGTGTGTCGTACTAGGCCACCAATGCACGTCATACAATGCCATCAATGATTGTTGTACTAGGCCACCAATGCACGTTGTACAATGCCATCAATGTGTGTTGTACTTGGCCACCAATGCACGTCATACAATGCCATCAATGTGTGTTGTACTAGGCCGCCAATGCACGTTGTACAATGCCATCAATGTGTGTTGTACTAGGCCACCAATGCACGCCATACAATGCCATCAACTTTTGTTGTACTAGGCCACCAATGCACGTCATACAATGCCATCAATGTGTGATGTACTAGGCCACCAATGCACGTCATACAATGCCATCAATGTGTGTTGTACTAGGCCACCAATGCACGTCATACAATGCCATCAATGTTTGTTGTACTAGGCCACCAATGCACGTCGTACAATGCCATCAATGTATGTTGTACTAGGCAACCAATGCACGTCGTACAATTCCATCAATGTTTGTCGTACTAGGCCACCAATGCACGTCATACAATACCATCAATGTGTGTTTTACTAGGCCACCAATGCACGTGATACAATGCCATCAATGTTTGTTGTACTAGGGCCACCAATGCACGTCATACAATGCCATCAATGTTTGTTGTACTAGGCCA
This sequence comes from Archivesica marissinica, assembly GCA_014843695.1. NCBI lineage: Eukaryota > Metazoa > Mollusca > Bivalvia > Venerida > Vesicomyidae > Archivesica > Archivesica marissinica. The sequence goes on from CM026398.1 coordinate 23,241,598, forward strand.
CCAATGCACGTCATACAATTCCATCAATGTTTATTGTACTAGGCCACCAATGCACGTCATACAATGCCATCAATGTTTGTTGTACTAGGTCACCAATGCACGTTGTACAATGCCATCAATGTATTTCGTACTAGGCCACCAATGCACGCCATATAATGCCATCAATGTGTGTTGTACTAGGCCACCAATGCACGTCGTTCAATGCCATCAATGTTTGTCGTACTAGTCCACCAATGCACGTCATACAATGCCATCAATGTGTGTTGTACTAGGGCCACCAATGCACGGCATACAATGCCATCAATGTTTGTTGTACTAGGCCACCAATGCACGTCGTACAATGCCATCAATGTTTGTTGTACTAGGCAACCAATGCACGTCGTACAATTCCATCAATGTTTGTCGTACTAGGCCACCAATGCACGTCATACAATACCATCAATGTGTGTTTTACTAGGCCACCAATGCCCGTGATACAATGGCATCAATGTTTGTTGTACTAGGCCACCAATGCACGTCATACAATGCCATCAATGTTTGTTGTACTAGGCCACCAATGCACGTCGTTAAATGCCATCAATGTGTGTCGTACTAGGCCACCAATGCACTTCATACAATGCCATCAATGTGTGTTGTACTAGGCCACCAATGCACTTCATACAATGCCATCAATGTGTGTTGTTCTAGGTCACCAATCACGTCATACATGCCATCAATGTGTGTTGTACTAGGCACCAATGCACTTTTGTTGTGTACTAGGCCACCAATGCACTTCATACAATGCCATCAATGTTTGTTGTACTAGGCCACCAATGCACGTTGTACAATGCCATCAATGTGTGTTGTACTAGGCCACCAATGCACGTCATACAATGCCATCAATGTGTGTTGTACTAGGTCACCAATGCACTCCATACAATATCATCAATGTGTGTTGTACTAGGTCACCAATGCACTCCATACAATGCATCAATGTGTGTTGTTCTAGGTCACCAATCACGTCGTACAATGCCATCAATGTGTGTTGTACTAGGTCACCAATATACGTCGTACAATGCCATCAATGTGTGTTGTACTAGGACACCAATGCATGTCGTACAATGCCATCAATGTTTGTTGTACTAGGCCACCAATGCACGTCATACAATTCCATCAATATTTATTGTACTAGGCCACCAATGCACGTCATACAATGCCATCAATGTTTGTTGTACTAGGTCACCAATGCACGTTGTACAATGCCATCAATGTATTTCGTACTAGGCCACCAATGCACGCCATATAATGCCATCAATGTGTGTTGTACTAGGCCACCAATGCACGTCGTTCAATGCCATCAATGTTTGTCGTACTAGTCCACCAATGCACGTCATACAATGCCATCAATGTGTGTTGTACTAGGGCCACCAATGCACGGCATACAATGCCATCAATGTTTGTTGTACTAGGCCACCAATGCACGTCGTACAATGCCATCAATGTTTGTTGTACTAGGCAACCAATGCACGTCGTACAATCCATCAATGTTGTCGTACTAGCCACCAATGCACGTCATACAATACCATCAATGTGTGTTTTACTAGGCCACCAATGCCCGTGATACAATGCATCAATGTTTGTTGTACTAGGCCACCAATGCACGTCATACAATGCCATCAATGTTTGTTGTACTAGGCCACCAATGCACGTCGTTAAATGCCATCAATGTGTGTCGTACTAGGCCACCAATGCACGTCATACAATGCCATCAATGATTGTTGTACTAGGCCACCAATGCACGTTGTACAATGCCATCAATGTGTGTTGTACTTGGCCACCAATGCACGTCATACAATGCCATCAATGTGTGTTGTACTAGGCCGCCAATGCACGTTGTACAATGCCATCAATGTGTGTTGTACTAGGCCACCAATGCACGCCATACAATGCCATCAACTTTTGTTGTACTAGGCCACCAATGCACGTCATACAATGCCATCAATGTGTGATGTACTAGGCCACCAATGCACGTCATACAATGCCATCAATGTGTGTTGTACTAGGCCACCAATGCACGTCATACAATGCCATCAATGTTTGTTGTACTAGGCCACCAATGCACGTCGTACAATGCCATCAATGTATGTTGTACTAGGCAACCAATGCACGTCGTACAATTCCATCAATGTTTGTCGTACTAGGCCACCAATGCACGTCATACAATACCATCAATGTGTGTTTTACTAGGCCACCAATGCACGTGATACAATGCCATCAATGTTTGTTGTACTAGGGCCACCAATGCACGTCATACAATGCCTTCAATGTTTGTTGTACTAGGCCACCAATGCACGTCATACAATTCCATCAATGTTTATTGTACTAGGCCACCAATGCACGTCATACAATGCCATCAATGTTTGTTGTACTAGGTCACCAATGCACGTTGTACAATGCCATCAATGAATTTCGTACTAGGCCACCAATGCACGCCATATAATGCCATCAATGTGTGTTGTACTAGGCCACCAATGCACGTCGTTCAATGCCATCAATGTGTGTCGTACTAGTCCACCAATGCACGTCATACAATGCCATCAATGTGTGTTGTACTAGGGCCACCAATGCACGGCATACAATTACATCAATGTTTGTTGTACTAGGCCACCAATGCACGTCGTACAATGCCATCAATGTTTGTTGTACTAGGCAACAAATGCACGTCGTACAATTCCATCAATGTTTGTCGTACTAGGCCACCAATGCACGTCATACAATACAATCAATGTGTGTTTTACTAGGCCACCAATGCCCGTGATACAATGGCATCAATGTTTGTTGTATTAGGCCACAAATGCACGTCATACAATGCCATCAATGTTTGTTGTACTAGGCCACCAATGCACGTCGTTAAATGCCATCAATGTGTGTCGTACTAGGCCACCAATGCACGTCATACAATGCCATCAATGAGTGTTGTACTAGGCCACCAATGCACGTTGTACAATGCCATCAATGTGTGTTGTACTTGGCCACCAATGCACGTCATACAATGCCATCAATGTGTGTTGTACTAGGCCACCAATGCACGTTGTACAATGCCATCAATGTTTGTTGTACTAGGCCACCAATGCACGTTGTTAAATGCCATCAATGTGTGTTGTACTAGGCCACCAATGCACGTCATACAATGCCATCAATGTGTGTCGTACTAGGCCACCAATGCACGTCATACAATGACATCAATGTTTGTTGTACTAGGCCACCAATGCACGTCGTTAAATGCCATCGATGTGTGTTGTACTAGGCCACCAATGCACGTCATACAATGCCATCAATGTTTGTTGTACTAGGCCACCAATGCACGTCATACAATGCCATCAATGTGTGTTGTACTAGGCCACCAATGCACTTCATACAATGCCATCAATGTTTGTTGTACTAGGCCAACAATGTATGTCGTACACGATGACCTCAATGCATGTCGTAACATACCCTCAATACATATAGTACAATGCATGTCGTCATACACTGCCCGTGAATGTGTGTCGTACAATGTCATGAATCCATGTCGTACAATCCCCACAATGCATGTCGTACTTCCAAAATCGAATCCCTCGATCTACGAAATAAACCGCCATGCTTGTTGATGACGCCAGTATTTCAGCGTACCTAAGTAACAATAGATCGACTTCATAGTGCTTATGCTTCATAGTTGATATCGTATATGGATTTGCTCCATATCGGGCGATAAAACTGATGATATGTGATATGTGAGAAAGTACAGACGGATCTGTAGTTCAGTGGTTAACACGTTGGACTGGTAATCCAGGGATCGCAGGTTCGATCCCCCGTCTGACCCTAATAAAATTAACAGTCTTTCAGATGGGACGTTAAACCGAGGTCTCGTGTCGGTGCTTTACACCGTGCACGTAAAAGAACCAGAGGAGACTCTGGAATGGGTCTCTGTCTGTATCATTGCACTATCCTCCAAAACTCTAAAATGACTAATCTCTTCAGGAGGCGTAGCTCATATGGGTAACCGGTAGCGACGATAAATAAACGTAAAACACACATGTGAGAAAGTTGTCATTCGCATGCGGAGGTTGGAGAATTGAGTACTGGTTTCTACCCAGGAAATATGGGCGGTCTTCTCAACCACAACATACTGACTGTGTACGAGAATGCCACAGAGTAAGGTAGAACTATATTGAAAAACCAATAGTATACATTGTTACCCGCCAGTGCAGGAAAGCTATCACATGAATTCACGTGCAAGCATAGAAGACCATATACCCGCACTATTTCGTCATGAGAAGATATGAAGATATGCTAAATTGTAACCCATTTCATTCATACATATGACTAATATCATATACAGGGAGTACATCTTATCGAAACGAAACACAAGAGGCATACACTCGCGAATGATGCACGTTAGGAAGCAAAAAGCGTGGTTAGTATTATCAGACAAGAGAATGATATAAAAATGCATATTTAATAGCATCACGTGACGCCATTGTCTCGGTAATGGTCGTAAAGACACAGGAATACCTCCCATCAGTTTACATGTCTACCCTGCTCCATGCTCTTGAGACATCTCTTGTTTTACAAGACAATCTTTAAATAAGGTATTGCATTTATTCGTGTTTATAATGATTACCACAGTGCAATTTTACGACATTCGGTGTTGCGTTCCTTGAAGCCGGAAACCGGCATGGTTGTAATTTAGAGGAAGGAATACGTCAGTTAGCGGAATCAAAGACCGCTGAGCTATAACTTATCGTCTGCTGGTGGAATTTTCATACGAATAACAATTCTGTATAACTATTCTTTTGTATTATTGGAATTGGGGTAAAAATGGATTTACCCAGCAATTAGGGATGTAATAAAATATAACAAGGTTGTATACATGTCAAACATGTCATTTCTTGTCATATTATTAACTTACTAAGTCGTTCTTCTAGTATTAATATGTTGTTAAAATGATATAACTCTATTTATGTATAATATCAGTGTCTGTAAATGCAGATAAAAACCCATCTCCCCCATCATGTAATAGAATCGACCGACCTCACAGACGAACCCAACAATATTAAACTATTTTAAAATAGTTCCATATACTTTTGTTATATTTGTTTATTTATAATAGTCCGTTAAGTTTAGGAACATCAATTCATGGGGTGAAATGTTAGTGAGTTGTTATTGGGAGAATATGTTTGGTGTTGGGCGTTGTTGGCAAACAAAATCACTACACAGTAATTGTATACATACATGTACAATTTAATAAAAAATAGCGCCATTTTACGGAGAACAGAATAGACCAGGATTTCATGTTTTGCAGCCTGTGATATAATGTTAGCAACGTTATATGTCTAATAATAATAACAAGTAAGTAATATCGTTTTGATTTAGAAATATTTCTTTATGATACTGGAAGATAGATGTAGTCTGTTTGGTGTAATTATTATTAGAACCTGTGTTTCAATGTTGACCTACTTTCCAGAAATCATAGCATTCACTTGATTCAGTTACATTGAACTGCTTTGTACGTAACATCCTTTTCTCGACCAGTCAATCAGATCCCGATATATATTTGTCATTTATCAGAGATAAACCCATTTATCTTGAAGGTCGCAACATATAAATATTGCAACACGTGCGACTATATTAGTTTCCACCAGGTCCTGTTACATAACGGCATTAACAATTTAATGCGTATTATTTATCATAGACTTGAACTGTGGTGGGTGGGGTATTTTGTTAAAACATATTAAAATTGTGTTCCTGTGATACATCATTACATTCCGGTATCAGTATGTTAATATACTATTATTATATTGTGTTTGTGTATTTATATGTATGTGTTTTTGCATTGTTTAATGCATTTAATGAGTTTGGGTATGTTGGGATCTTTTAAAAACTTTACAATTATGTACACCTGTGTCCTGGATTTCCCATGGAATTGTTGAAGAAAAATGGGTGGCGTCCTTGTAGTAATATTTAGACTTGAAAAATGTGACCTTTTACTATCCAGGCACAGGCACAAGACACACTGTTTTGTCCTATGGTCATATAGTAAGTAACATTAATATATGACCATAGGCCAAACAATGTTTTTTTGTGTCTTGTGCCTGTGTATCACTAATCCAGGCATTTTTCAAATTCTAAATGCTAAACCTCAATTATATATTTTATGTAGAGATCTTATATATATATTGTATAATTATATATCAGTTAGATATATAGGACTAGCGTCCTTGGTCCATTGGTAGAGCGTCGGATTTGGTATGGAACTGTCCCGGGTTGTATGATCGGTCAGGTCACATATGTAGTGTCATTGTTGGCTGTTGCAAGGCACCTAACACACATTGCTTAGTATTTGTCGGCTAACCCTGACCATGAAAACATGGCTAGGTCCGTGCAAGGGGTTTGATATTAATGGAACATACATACAAAAAAGTAAAATGGTGCAGGGATTGAACCCACGACCACCCGTTTGCAAGTTGGCTCTCCTAAGTGGGCATGTGCAGTCTGATGTATAGACTGTGCCGAATCGCTACACTTCTCCCTCCTGTTCTTTGTAAATGTACAGACAAGTATGAGGTGCTGAGAATTACTCGCAAAATAAAGCTACTCATTGTCCTTTACACCATCAACAACACTAAAGATAACCGATGCCGCTACATTGTAAATACCCCTGGCAAGGCAAACGTTTCTTTCCTATGCTTTAAGCAGAAAATGTCATTCACACGCTATATCTGCAATGACTTCTAATTATACAACAACAACACCAATGTTTATTTAGCAAATCCACATAATATATGCCTTTGACTAACGACAAGGAGTGTAGCAAACATGTTTAACTCCCTGAAAACCTGTGTCCTGGGGGTTGAACACATGGCTGCCGTCTTGCAAGCCTTCCACACTTCCAACTGGATTAACCAATTAACTGGGCAGTCTGAAGAACCGACACCAACTAAAGTAATTGCAATGTCATAATAATCACTGATAAGATTAGACAGTTTAGCATTTCATAACTGTCGATTTATATGCAAAACACACCTTTTATTCTACTAGGTTGACATCACAATGTCCAGGAAGTGGAAACAGTGTGGTAGACTCGGTTCCAGACAACATGCTACATTGCCTCTGTCGCTAACACAATTATGATACAAAGATGATGATGCAGCGCAATTTGTAATGGATGGGTTCCACCTTGGTTGTGTTGACTTAGACAAGGGAGCGGCTGGGAACCTGTCAAGCCGGAACTGTCCACCAGACTGTATAGATGTGATGACTGAAACCAATCATTATCAAAAAAGGGTAAATTACTGTGCAGACTAGTAATAATTATATCTGCATTTAACTCAGCTCAATAATTTTATAATTTTAGCAGTCAACAATTTATTAATGTGTTTTTCTTGTTTGTAGTTTAGGGGGGTATTCAGGAAATAGTCAAGTGATTTTCATTAGTATTGTGTCATTATTAATCTACACTACTGAAGCACCTCGTTGAAAATTATATTTTTTGATGAATAAACCTGCGTCTTTTGAGTGAAATCTGGCTGGATGCGGTAAATGTTTTGTGAAATTATTATATAACATACATATATACATTTTTAAATTGTGATTTATTTGAGGAACACTTATTATATATATATATATAAAGACTCTGGATAGGCGCTATAATTGGAACATATTTCTTTACAATTGTTGCATATAGGGTCACTTTATTGATCAGTGCGAAATCTGACGTCCTACTGAATAGAATCCCTGAACTACCATTTATATATTAGTACCTCCAAACACTTCATATCCCAGTGTTACTATTCCTGAATACTCCCAAAAAGTATATACATCTTAAGTTGTTTCTTCTGTTTTATCTGTGTTTTCTTTGCTCAACATGCTATCAGTTTCCAAATGGAAAATTCAATTTCTCAGCAAGACAAACTAATATTAATTTGTTTTTCAATGAGTAAATACTCAAAAAGGGTGACAGCACTTTAACTGGGCATGGTTTTCGTGGACATGTGTATTACCCTGCTCCTGTTAAAACAACTCACTGGTGTACATGTTTTATTATTTTTAGGACATTCCAACCTAGGATGTTAAGTTACAGATTCAAGCTCAATGGCATTCCTTGGATTTCATCATGGTGTAAGTATTTGCCAAAACAATCCACATGTTGTTTATACAAATTTAGTTTAACTTGATTGCGAAACAAGTTCCTACAACTTATATTAACCCTTTCCCCCATAGAAGCACCTCTTGCTGCCATTACGACATACATTGACAATGTAGTAGCCAAACCAATGTTCATAATGCAAGCCAGAATCTCATGTTTTCCCAGTAATATCTATGGAGTTGGGATAGATATGGTGACTACTTATCCACTGCACTATAATTAAATGGCTGTCGTTTGTATGGAGATATAATAGTATACTAACCTAAATCTCTATGAAGGAAATGGTTAATCCATCGCCACAAGGCAGATAAGACAATAATTATGTGAAATTTAAGTGCATTGCCTTGCAATTGTAACTGCGAATTCCACTTCTACATTCTCTGTAATTTTATTTTCATTATTTAATACCCTTTGTTAGTAGCATCTCTGTATATTTAACACGCATTACTTAATGGTCTCCGTGTGCCCGTCACAAATTTGTGTCCTCTCAAATCTCTTGAACCGCTGGAGGAATCCTATAATCACTTGACATGTATGTTGCTCGAGATGATGTGCAGAGCATATGTTTCAGGCATGTCGGGTAATGTTGATACATGTATGTGTGAAAAATAGGGCTGCCACCTGTACAGATTTTTGTAAACGTGTACACGATCCTTTGTACACGGCATGACATCATTTACACTGTTTATTCGCCATGATTATTTCCCGCCCCCAGTATTTCCCGGCCAACCTTGACATGTACTAGGTCTCACAAAATTCAGTGAAACGGTCGATGCTATGATTTTATTACGTCACTAAGCTTCATTATACGATGTCACCAATAAGATAGTGTACACGGTTACTCAATTAGTACACTTGTATTGCTATTACACGACACGGCTCCGTTTACACGTGTAACCGTGAAAACCCTAGTGAGAAATACTCCTCATGTCAGACACATCAGATTTTGTATGCATTTTAATCATTTGTCTGACCAGTGTCAAACTATTAATATCACAATATCATGGCCTGTAATTGGTGCCTATGGTGCCAAAACAGTTTGTAGTGAAACTCAGATTACATATGTTGATGATAATATGAAGAAATTGTCATTAATATGCAACGGATCGACATAACATTTAGTTTCAGTCCTTGTATATACAAGCCTGCCATAATTGAATTGTGCCAATGTCTGAGATTTTTAAAATCACAAAAGTTGGTATGCGAGGAAGATAATTCGAATTCACAAATGGAGCGACAAACAATAAACCTGAAGATCCTGCCGTTGTCACCACTTTCGAATAAGCACTGCTGCATAAAATTATGTAGATTCAAACATAAAAATAGTACGTCCAGGATTATAAAACTATTTTCAAATTCTGTACCATAGTGTTAGGTTGATACCCAGAATCAGCCAATCAAAAATGCTTGATATTCATCTTGAGAGTTGAGAATGTTTTATCATGTTGGAACATGTCGTAGCATTTACAATTGTATATGATGGGGAGGAGAGTTGGGGGGTTACAATTGACTGATCAGTGATGTGGTATGGTCCACAAGGTAATGATCATCCTGAAAGGTAACGGCCATGATGTGGGATAGGTCATGTTGATTGTAGCAATTACGAAATAGTCATCTCCATGTTTGGCTGAAGTTTATCACAACTTTGTGATTTATTGACAATTTGTTTTCACAATTGATACCATGTTCTTTGCCAGTATTGTCTGCCGTTTTTTCTTAATCGCTTCTCAAAACTTATACTTGATTCCACGAAACTGCCAATTGCCATTCAATATATCTACCATATTAAATTCATTTACTATTTCTATTATAATTCCCATAATTTTTGATGATTTTAAGATTTCCAATATGGTGGATTATTTTTGCAAGTACCAGGAACATGTAGATAGGATCCTGGAAATACACATGAAGTCTAGCATTCAACAAACTCAGAGATTGGTCCACATTATAGATTTGTCCGATCAGATCATGTTTCCAAGAACCCACGTTATTGTAGTGCACACATAGTACTCGCAGTAAAGCCACTAAAAATTATAATACCAACATTTTTGTTCCTGTATTTATTTTTGAATTCCAGTGATTTTGACACTAATGCCAGAAAGCCAATGTCAATTACAGTAATCTACAGCTATTGGGCCTGTATATACAATAACAAGAATTTATATATTGTCTTTTACAGGAATACATATTTGCTGCAGATGGTCACAGATGTTCGGTTGTACTGTATCGTTCCGTATGTGAACAGTCAAATGTGTCATAGTGGTTGTCTGTGATGAGACATAGCAAAATAATAAGATGATCATGTTACCATTCATTGTGATTTATGGAAAACACTCAATACAGTGTCTTGAATGTGTTGGAATATTAGTGAAATACATGTCACGATAGAGAGCAATAACATATTTATTTACTGTAGGCTATGCAGGTCAATTTGGTTTAACATTTAAACATACATTCTTGAACACAGTAGTTGAAGTTATACTTCTCTGTAAATTTTCAAATTTCTAACTGTATGAATAGTGTGAGAATAAGTTAGGAATAAGTGACTTCTTCCCAAGATTTCAGCCAAACTTAATCACTGACTGCCTGACCCAAACAGCCATCAATTAATTACATATTTAAATTATGGAGAAATATTTCCCAACCACTTGACCTGTTTACTCCTACAGATTGGCGGTAGTTTCTATGGAAAACAAATGGAAATTACGCACAATGTTCAAAATAGCCGTTATCCATTTTCGATCATTAGTTTATTTCCGTCAATAACCTTTTACGATGTTTAAAGCGGACATCACAATATAGCATCCCCTCGTGTAGTTTATAGATGCGTAAATCTTGAAAAACTTTAGCAAGTGTTGAAGAAACTACATACAATGTATATGGTTACCGCTCGTCCGACGTCGTCACAATGAACATGTTCAAGCGTCTTCTCCTCAGCAACCATAGGGTCTATAGTCACCATTTATGATTTAGTATTTACTTGTCATCATGGTACAAATTCTTCCATCTCAAAATATTATAAATTCTTCGGAAAATCTACCACCGACATTTAGTAAGATTGATCAATGTATGATATTCATAGTTGTTGCATGACACCCTTGTGTGAACAATGGAGTCAGGTGAGCGATATAGGGCCATCGTGGTCCACTTTATTGTTAATAAACTAAAACATCATAAATATTTGCTCAAGTTGTTAGAAATGTATAATTTCTTATGCAATTGCATATGTATTTAGACTGCATGTATATAAATAATGTTCATCAATGTTTTATGATTTGCATCTTTTTGAATATCTGTGTAGAAACATTGCTGTCATATACTATGATGATATTTGTAGTATCTTACTTGCATTAAACATGTTTATTTCTTAATATTGTTATTACGTGATTCCCTGACGCAAATCCCCAACCCAGGTCACAGATGATAACACAACTGTTGACTATAGAAATTCCTTGTTTTTTCCCACCAGACTGTTGGCCTACATGTATTTATAAACATGGACAAAATGACTTGGTAGCAACATTTTGTCAATATATATATACTGAGTCAAAAAAGAAACGATATCTGGTGTTTATGTGTCTATAATTTCAACATTTATTAAGAAAATTCATAAGATGATAGTCCAACATGTTTGAAAGAGGAGCACATAGAGCATAATGAGCCTCCGAAACTGTCTGCTGCGTGATGACGTAATTCGTCGGACAGGGGTCTAATGGAGTTGTCACACAGACGTCAATACCGAGTATGGGCACCATTTGCGTCTCTCACTGCAATGCACCGTCGTCGCATCGAACGGAAGAGTGTCTGAATCTCTTGCTGGTCAATATTTGTCCACTCCTGACGCAAAACATCCCTCAGTTGGTTTAACGTTACCGTCTGACGCGGCGGTCTAACGTATCCCACAAATGTTCTATGGGTGACAAGTCTGGTGACAAAGCAGGCCACGGCAGGGTTTCAATATTGTTCTGCTCCAATAATGTGGTGGAAATCCGAGCAGTATGACACCTGCGTTGTCCTGTTGGAACAGTGTGATGTTTCTGTTGGCGTTAAAGAACGGCACAACAACTGGCGCAAGGATCTCATCACAGTACCGCTGGGCGTTTAGGTTCCCGTCCACCACTAACAGTTCAGTGCGACTGCCGAAGGTGATACCGCCCCACGCCATAACGCTTCCGCCCCGAACAGATCGACCTGACGTACACTCCGTGTCAGGATGGGTCCAACGTATGGCCGATAGGCACGAATGCCACGTTCACCGAGCCGGTTCCTGGCTGTTTGTGCACTGATGCGATTGTTGGTCATCCCAGGAGTAACGGCAGCTGTGTGCGTAGCAGGTAGGAACCGGTGACGTCCGAATGTGACGGTCCTGTTCACGCGTCATCACACGTGGTCGACCAGATCTTGGACGGTCGTCCACCGATCCATGTGTTCGATAACGTCGAAGTAGACGTGTTATCGTGATCCGCGTAACCCCGAGTCGATTTGCGACGTCACACTGACGTAAACCGCCGTCAATCATGCCAATGGCACGCATTCTCTGATTGCGGGTTAGCCTAGGCATTTTGTTAGAGGTAACAATCGGTATGTAAGGTGTTTTTCCTCGATGATAATGCAATACCAGTACAATAAACCGGTTTTCCGATTTGTACATGTGTAGGAAGTTGTCTTTGTTGAGGAGCACGTGCAAATCGGAAATTCGGCGCTCCAGGATTATCGGGTGTTTATTTACCTGTGTTTATGGTTGACTGACGTTGCAATAAGATACCCGGTACTGATACGTAATAATATATTAAACCTTTCTATGGTTTTATCCGTTTTACGTCATTTTTAGTTTGGTATCGTTTCTTTTTTGACTCGGTATATATGTTTTTATGTCTTAATGTATTTTACCTAACCACTTCTTCCTAATTTTTAATTTCCATTAACTGCTACTTTCTTGTCTAACCTTTCACCCCTATTTACAGGTCGAATATACAAATGTAGGTTTCCCCTACCACCCATCACCACTTATGCAAGTGACCTAGCATATTGAATATACATTAAGATTTAAAGGCATTCTTTAGCTAAATTGGTTTATATACATGTAGTCAGTGCAACAACCCTTTTCTAAAACACTGTCGACATGTTTGCTATATTGTCGTTTCTTGTGCATAACAGTAAACCATGCATAGTTATTCTTAGTATAAATAGTGTGTGTTTTACGTTTATTTATCGTCGTTACCGGTTGCCCATATGAGCGACGCCTCCTGAAGAGATTAGTTATTTTAGATTTTGGAGGATAGTGCAATGATACAGACATAGACCCATTCCAGAGTCTCCTCTGGTTCTTTTACGTGCACAGTGTAAAGCACCGACACGAGACCTCGGTTTAACGTCCCATCTGAAAGACTGTTAATTGTATTATGGTCAGACGGGGGATCGAACCTGTGATCCATGGATTACCAGTCGAGCGTGTTACCACTGGACTACAGATCCACCTAAATGGTGTCCACACGTTGGTTGTTTTATATGCCTGTTGTATAGCAACGAGACGAGTCTCTCGTTTATAGTCCCATCTGAAAGATTTGATATTGAGAGGGTCAGGCTCATCACTTTTAGATGATGTTTATTTTAAACGTTTTAGAAAACTTAGTCGCCCAAATGCGATGGCGATTTTTAAATATGGGGGGTTGAGATGTCTTGCTAATATATACATCCATTCTCTAACCCCTACATTGTTATTTATAGCAGATGAGTATTGCTATGGCAACAATTGTTGTCATAGCTTTTCTTGTTTATAAATATAAGAGTAGTTAGTAGTCTGCCGGAGTAGGTCATCTTCAAAATACTGACAACGTAAGATGCTGTACAAGACTGGATAATTTAGAAAGCAACCCATATTTAATTTTTAAACCGGAATATAAATTACAACAATGAGAGACATCGATCAGTTACTTCCCCTATAATAGTCTTAAATTAAGGAGGCGGATGTGTCCTTTTAATTGGATTCCTCTGTTTTCATCGTGTTCATGCTATCAGTATTCAGCCAGAGGTAAATGTCAATCTAGGCAATCGGGGGGGGGGGGGTAGCCAGCCCCCCCCCCCTTAAACATGTTGGGATTTTGAAGCGATTTCCTGCGTTCTCTGATTTTGGACATATAAATATGTACTGACCTTTCAACTCTCTAGCAGTCAACATTTTATACATCAAAGGGATATTTGTTTGCATTTTATTTATTTAATTTCTTTGGCTTTGGATATTTTATCCGAGTGTGCCTCAGTGTGCCTCAGTGTGGCTACGGGCCTGTGTCTCATCTTATGCTTATTAAAGTTCGACAGATATCCTACATTGAATGGGTACTTCCAAATAACATGTTATCATACTGCAATATCTGGTTAGGGAACAACAGTAAAAACAAAGGATTCCAACTAAAAGGACAAATATACATTTCGGACCTTCTATGCCAAGGGAGGTAATAGAAAAACCAACAATGTCGCTTAATGGAAGATGGAAGATGAGATCAGCATCAGCAACGTAATTTCATGGGAGGAGAGAGGGGGTGCATGCAGATACGTGCCCACTCATATGCATGTGCGGATAAAACGGTGGTAGTTGGCTGAACAACACAAACTGTATGTTTTGATATATAAATAAGCATACAGTCCACATCCGTCATGTCGAATTCCGTCGGACCGAACAAAATACTTCGACATAACCAATGTTGACTTAACGAAATTCGATATAAACAGATCCAGCTATATGTAAATGATAGTGTCTGAAACGGGACTTTATCCAACTTCGAGATATCCAGAGAATTCGGCATAACCGACTTTGACATAGCGGATGTAGACTGTAGAAGTCTTTCGGAAAAAATGGCACGGCCAAATGACACCAAATCTGATTTCTACAAATTTGATATGAAATTTTAGTTACAATCAGTAACAATAGACTAAGAATGAAATACAAGCTTATTGCTGGTGCACTTTTAACCCCCAACATTAGGAGCAGCGGTTAATGTTTTTGGCTGCGTATGTGTGGTATATGTCCGTGCGTGGACATGCTAACTCAAACAGTTGTTGGTGGGTTGTGGTGAAATCATGTGGGTATATGGATGGTCGATCTAGGAGGAAGTGGTTGGATGTTGGGATACATTGGTTAGGAGGTGTCGAATTATTGCGTGTGAGAACGCTATCGGAAGGTTGTTTGTTAGTTTATATAAATTTATTTTAGCTCGATTGCGAAACAAGTTATTTCAACTTATATAAATCACTCTCGAGACCTCATTCCTGATGGAATCCATCACCACGAGGGAGAGAGAAGAGGCAACGTGGAATTTAAATGCCTTGCCTAAGGGCACAATCGTAACGGCTCCAGTGGTGCTCGAACTTCGGACCTTTCGCACCTGAAGCGAACGCGCATCCACCGCGCTATCACGACTTCCACCGCGCTATCACGACTTCCACCGCGCTATCACGACTTCCACCGCGCTATCACGACTTCCACCGCGCTATCACGACTTCCACCGCGCTATCACGACTTCCACCGCGCTATCACGACTTCCACCGCGCTATCACGACTCCACCGCGCTATCACGACTTCCACCGCGCTATCACGACTTCCACCGCGCTATCACGACTTCCACCGCGCTATCACGACTTCCACCGCGCTATCACGACTTCCACCGCGCTATCACGACTTCCACCGCGCTATCACGACTTCCACCGCGCTATCACGACTTCCACCGCGCTATCACGACTTCCACCGCGCTATCGCGACTTCCACCGCGCTATCGCTACTTCCACCGCGCTATCGCGACTTCCACCGCGCTATCGCGACTTCCACTGCGCTATCACGACTTCCACCGCGCTATCACGACTTCCACCGCGCTATCACGACTTCCACTGCGCTATCACGACTTCCACCGCGCTATCACGACTTCCACTGCGCTATCACGACTTGCACTTTTGTGGTTGTTTGTTCTACCCAGATGTCCGTCCGTCACTGAAGTATTCCCCTCACCAATCATGGAGAGGCTAGGGGCTAGGCTGTTGGCGCGTGCGACTGCAAATCCCCAAACAAAAAGCATATGTAATTCCAGACACATTACATACAATCAGTTTTAATTCTATTTTCACGAGATTGTCTTAGTCACATTTCGTACAATAAAAAATAACTACAGTCAAACCTGTCTTAAGCAGCTAGCCAAGGGAATCACAGAAAGTGGCTGCTTAGCACAGGTGGCTGCTTAATAGACAATAAAAAGTCCATCAATATAACTACAGTCAAACCTGTGTTAAGCAGCCAGCCAAGGGAATCACAGAAAGTGGCTGCTTAGCACAGGTGGTTGCTTAATAGAGGTCAAATGTATACTAAAACAGCAAATTGGGAACCTGGCAACTGGCTGCTTAATACAGGTTGGCTGCTTAATGGAGGTGACCACTAACGCAGGTTTTACTGTACCTACCACGCGTATGCAATATTTAACTAAGCAATCAGACACAGTTGTGTAATCGCGAGATGATTCTATATATGATAGAATAGTTGCCGTGTACTATTCCGTTTCGTGACATTATCACCTACCTTGCCACTAGCCATGTTCTGGATTCAGGTGATCTGTAATAACAAACATATTGACGACAACTCTCAATGCCATTTGCCATTATCTAGAATATGCCGTCTGTTGTATTTACTACGTGGAAAACATCAACATTCAGGACTAAAACGATGGCAAACTGCACTTTATCTAAAGCTCCATAATTGTTTGTCTGTTTGCTTGGTTACGGAGTTTAATGTCGCTTTAATGAAAAGCTTTGGTCATACGACAGACGGATCTGTAGTCCAGTGGTAACACGCTGGACTCGTAATCCAGGTAACGCAGGTTCGATCCCCCGTCTGACCCTAATAAAATTAACAGTCTTTCAGATGGGACTTTAAACCGAGGTCTTGTGTCAGTGCTTTACATCGTGCACGTAAAAGAACCAGAGGAAACTCTGGAATGGGTCTCTGTCTGTATCATTGCACTATCCTCCAACAATCTAAAATTACTAATCTCTTCAGGAGGAGTCGCTCATATGGGCAACCGGTAGCGTCGATAAATAAACGTAAAACACACACTTTGGTCATACGACGAAGACCCCGGGTGCCGCTCCAAGCAGCATTGCAGGCACTATTGCATTTCCTTTGATGAACGTATAAGCCCTGATTGTATTCATTTTCGTATGAAGGTTCCCAACTAATGATATGCAGCTGACGTGCGCACTTGAAGTTACGGGCATGCGCATTCGTAGTGCTAGGCAGCGTTAGTCGCGAGAAAAGGCGTGTCTTACTAAATAGGCTGTTCCATGGATGATCTATTTACCTGTTCCGACGCACGGTAAGTTGCAAATCTGGTCTAAAACATTTTAAATGCAAAGTGTGCTATCATTTATTTGTGTTATTGAAAAGATTAATGAATGTAAATATAAGTAATGAATCGTCGGTTAATAGTTTCCATCGTGATATGAACTACATTGGGCATGATTAAGCTTAACGTGGATGCATTCGTCATCCACACACTTTAACCACGCCCAATGTAGTTCATACCCCGATGGAAACTATTAACACGCAATTCTTTTCTTAATTAAAACGTATTGTCTAAATTATTTCAAAGTAGTAGTAGTTGTAGTAAATGTGTGGTTAGCGCGCTCACTTCTCACCAATGCCACCCCGGTTCGATCCTCGGACCGGGAAGTATGTGAGATGGTAGGGTAGTCGCCAGATCGGACATGTGGGTTTTCTCCGGGTACTCCGGTTTCCTCCCACGTGAATAACAACATTTACGCTTTCATCCACTGCAATGAACGTGATTAATATAAGTTGTTAAAACTTGCTTCGCAATCGTTGTAAAATAAATAAAGTATAAACTAAACAATTCTTGTATTGTCACAAATCAATCCGGAACCGTAGCTGTATATATAGCCGCCGTAGTCATGACCTAAGCTGTTTGTTCGACTTTCAACTCCAAAAATCAAAGAATCAAAAGGAATGAATGTACATTCAGGCACATTTGTATCATAGCACCTGCAACATTATTGAATGCCGTTGATGCATGCAACACAAAACATGAGCTAAGTGCCAGTGTATCTCGTAATATGTTGCCACAGACGGATATGTAGTCCAGTGGTAACACGCTGGACTGGTAATCCAGGGATCGCAGGTTCGATTCCCCGTCTGACCCTAATAAAATTAACAGTCTTTCAGACGGGACGCTAAACCGAGGTCTCGTGTCGGTGCTTTACACCGTGCACGTAAAAGAACCAGAGGAGATTCTGGAATGGGTCTCTGTCTGTATCATGCACTATCCTCCAAAATCTAAAATAACTAATCTCTTCAGGAGGCGTCGCTCATATGGGCAACCGGTAGCGACGATAAATAAACGTAAAAACACACACATAATATGTTGCCAGCAGTAACCAGATTGGATGACTGAAAACTGGAACAAATGTCGGCCAACCGATGAAATGATTAATTAATACATGAACACGGGTTTAATGTTTGTATGCTTATTGTAACAATAACGTCTATCTTCTAGTCGGCATAAAGGCAAATGTCGGTTAATAGTTTGTTTTTTTGTACTTAAAACTAGTCGTCTAGCGATGTCTATGGGACAATCGGGACGTGGAAATTACTGCAATATTGATGGCATATAATACGACAACGATTGCAGTTCACATTCGGTAATTACTTATTATGCCCATTTATTGAAGCAGTAGACATACACATCCAGTACACAGGGATTCGGCACGTTTGGGGGTACTAGTATATATATTTAAGTACAGGGATTCTACTCTGTGGGATGTCAGATTTCGCATCGATCAGTAAAATGGCCATATCTGAAACAATTTTGTACAAAGCTGTCCAAATATAACGCCATTCCCGAGTCTTTATATTGTTCTTCAAATAAAACACAACTTTAAGTTGCATGCATGTATACTTTGCAAACAATTGCCACATACATTGGCCATAGCAGGTCACATTTCCATACTAGGACACGGGTTCTGTCAGCAACAAAAAAAAATCTTCGACGGGAGAGTTTTAACTGTGAATAACATTATCAATAAAATGTGTTTCCACTAACCTGTATGTTTATTCGGCAAAAATGTACGTCAAAAAGAGATTTCGTAGCATTTTCAATTTGTTTTAAAAAATTCTAAAGCGGCGCAATTCGCGTTGAAACCAGCGTTGAAACGAGCGTTCTGATTGGATTATTAGAATGTAACAAGATGTTTTTTTATATATGAAGAACAATCATAATCCAATCAGAACGCTCGTTATATTTGGACAGCTTTGTACAAAATTGTTTCAGATATGGCCATTTTACTGATCGATGCGAAATCTGACATCCCACAGAGTAGAATCCCTGTACTTAAATATATATACTAGTACCCCCAAACGTGCCGAATCCCTGTGATCCAGTATGCATCCATCTATACAGTTTCAAGTCTACTGAGACGGCCATTCAACACTCGTATGACGTCAATGCTATTGTGTAGAAAGCATGTCATAGTATGGGTTTATTAAATTATTCACAACTTCTAGTGACAGTTAAAAGACTTTATTTGCTGTGTCATCGTATGAATGCGAACTTGTTCAGTTTGTTCATGATTCGTGTTTCATTCTTTGAGTCTGCAGAATGAAAAGGGTCTTTTGAAACAAAGGTATTTCATTAATATACTGCGTCACGTACATAACCCAACACGAGTTGAGGTATGGCAAATGATATTAGAAATGCATCGATAAGTTAAGACGATGGACCCATTGTAGATTGACTTAATTGTTCAAATGAGTTCTCTCGTTAAATAAAGTCTTTATTATTAGTAGTAGTATTATTATTACACAAAGATATTATAACGGATAATAATTCATCCGCCTCCGTGGTCGAGTGGTTAAGGTCGCTGACTTGTATACCACTGTAACCTATCATCACTGATGGTCATGGGTTCGAGCCCTGCTCAGGCCGTGTCTCATTTATATGAAAAAGTTGGCAGTTTCTTACGGAGGTTGATGTACCCAAGTACTGGTTAACCGCTGGAGCCTGCCCAAGAAAGGTGTTGCTAGGTAAACTGCCCGCCGGCGATATAGCCCGAAATGGTGCTTATGCAGGCGTAAAACCCAAAATATAACAAATAACGGATAATGAGTGTGAATAACATGATTACGTGTCGATCCGTCATCGGTCCTGGACGATACACACGTTAGTTTAGTTTATACAAATTTATTTTAGCTCGATTGCGAAACAATTTCTTTCAACTTATTATAAACTTATATATTAATCACTCTCGATACCTCATTCCTGATGGAATCCATCGCCATAAAGGAGAGAGAAGAGGCAATGTGGAATTTAAATGTCTTGCCTAAGGGCACAATCGTAACGGCTCCAGTGGGGCTCCGGACCTTTCGCACCTGAAGCGAACGCGCATCCACTGCGCTATCACGACTTCCACACGTTGGGCTTCCGTAACCGAGTGGATACGGACGTTCACTTTAAATTACTCGACCCTCACCGCTGTAGGTTCGAATTTTTTCATGGAGCTATCTAACTGAATTGCGAAATGCCGGTGGTTCTCACCGGATGTCCGGCCGTGCCATAAACACTGCTCGAATGGGTACACGGGACCTTCATCCACCAGTAATAACTGGGAGTCGCCATATGACCTAATTAAGGTGTTAAACCCCAAAAATAACAAAAAAGCAAATATTGGACGATCAACTGTATATATGTCATAATTCCAGGACGATCCACTGCATACACGTTACATGATTCCAGGACGATCCACTGCATACGTGACATGATTCCAGGACGATCCACTGCATACGTGACATGATTCCAGGATGATCCACTATATATATGTCATGATTCCAGGACGATCCACTATATATATGTCATGATTCCAGTACGATCCACTGCACACGTGACATGATTCCAGGACGATCCACTGCATACGCGACATGATTCCAGGACGATCCACTGCATACGTGACATGATTCCAGGACGATCCACTATATATATGTCATGATCCAAGGACGATCCACTGCAAACATGTCATGATCCCAGGATGATCAACTGCAAACACGTCATGATTCCAGGACGATCCACTGCAGACATGTCATGATTCCAGGACGATCCACTGCATGTACGTCATGATTCCAGGACGATGCACTGCAGACATGTCATGATTCCGGGACGATCTACTACAAACATGTCATGATTCCAGGACGATCCACTGCATACGTGACATGATTCCAGGACGATCCACTATATATATATGTCATGATTCCAGTACGATCCACTGCATAGGTGACATGATTCCAGGACGATCCACTATATATATATGTCATGATTCCAGTACGATCCACTGCATACGTGACATGATTCCAGGACGATCCACTATATATATGTCATGATCCAAGGACGATCCACTGCAAACATGTCATGATCCCAGGATGATCAACTGCAAACACGTCATGATTCCAGGACGATCCACTGCAGACATGTCATGATTCCAGGACGATCCACTGCATGTACGTCATGATTCCAGGACGATGCACTGCAGACATGTCATGATTCCGGGACGATCTACTACAAACATGTCATGATTCCAGGACGATCCACTGCATACATATCATGATTCCAGGACGATCCACTGCATACATATCATGATTCCAGGACGATCCACTGCATGCATATCATGATTCCAGGACGATCCACTGCACACATGTCATGATTCCAGGACGATCCACTGCATACATATCATGATTCCAGGACGATCCACTGCACACATATCATGATTCCAGGACGATCCACTGCATACATATCATGATTCCAGGACGATCCACTGCATACATATCATGATTCCATTATAAATTTGGGATGAGACTTTCAAATGAAACGCTGGAATGAGGATCGAACCTGAGGCTCTTGTATGAGGCTTTGGAAATAGGCTATAGAATGAAACACGGGAACGATACTCTGGAATGACGCTATGGAAATATGCTCTGGAATGACGTTATGGAAATATGCTCTGGAATGAGGCTCTGGAATGACGTTATGGAAATATGCTCTGAAATGAGGCTCTGGAATGAGGTTATGGAAATATGCTCTGGAATGAAACACTGGAATGAGGCTCTTGTATGAGGCCTTGGAATGAGGCTCTTGTATGATGCCTTGGAATGGGGCTCTTGTATGAGGCCTTGGAATGAGGCTCTTGTATGATGCCTTGGAATGAGGCTCTTGTATGATGCCTTGGAATGGGGCTCTTGTATGAGGCCTTGGAATGAGGCTCTTGTATGATGCCTTGGAATGGGGCTCTTGTATGAGGCCTTGGAATGAGGCTCTGGAATGACGTTATGGAAATATGCTCTGGAATGAGGCTCTAGAATGAGGTTATGGAAATATGCTCTGCAATGAGGTTATGGAATGAGGCTCTTGTATGAAGCCTTGGAATGGGGCTCTTGTATGAGGCCTTGGAATGAGGCTCTTGTATGAGGCCTTGGAATGGGGCTCTTGTATGAGGCATTGGAATGGGGCTCTTGTATGAGGCCTTGGAATGGGGCTCTTGTATGAGGCCTTGGAATGGGGCTCTTGTATGAGGCCTTGGAATGGGGCTCTTGTATGAGGCCTTGGAATGGGGCTCTTGTATGAGGCATTGGAATGGGGCTCTTGTATGAGGCCTTGAATGGGGCTTGTATGAGGCCTTGGAATGGGGCTCTTGTATGAGGCCTTGGAATGGGGCTCTTGTATGAGGCCTTGGAATGAGGCTCTTGTATGAGGCCTTGGAATGGGGCTCTTGTATGAGGCCTTGGAATGAGGCTCTTGTATGAGGCCTTGGAATGAGGCTCTTGTATGAGGCCTTGGAATGAGGATCATGTATGAGGCCTTGGAATGGGGCTCTTGTATGAGGCCTTGGAATGAGGCTCTTGTTTGAGGCCTTGGAATGGGGATCTGACTGTATTGTGATATATCTTCCAAATGAGAAAATATATCTCTTAATTGTGTATCGCTTATGCGGACATGGTCTAGTGGAGATAGATAAACCCAAAATACCCATCCACTACCACACAGCCTCTAATTAATGTGTCTCTAAAGGCCACTAAATGCAGTTTATTGATGATATCAGTATACAATTTAAATGATATTTTGGCTAGCTGTCAACTTAAATATAAATGTAATGTAAAAATGTATGCATTTACAGTTAAATACAAGGCATGTCTTGCAAACCTAGGAGGTCGTCTCTGTTTTTAGTTGTGCGCGTGAACTCGCATCCTATGCCCAATATCAGACGATATGATTGGTTGAAAATAATAGTTGAACTTTCATACCACCAATCAGAAAGCTCGAGAGTAAATATAGTATCTGCGAAACGACATACATAACATATTGACTGGGTGGAGTAGATATTTCATAAAGATAATATAAAAATATATGCGAAAGACGTATCATAAATCTCACCACTCGAGGTGAGTAGCTCATTCATAGATTTCTCAAGTACAACCCGGTTGTGCAGAGTTATATACCCCGCGGTTTATGAACATCATATTTATGTCGTTTTCCTTTCATAAAATTTATGTATGTTTCCACCATTTCAAACTCAAAGGATTGTACATACTCTTTGAAGATGTAGAAAAGCAAGACTGTATTATCACCTATAATGAATAAGGTGTGGCTAACGCTGTTTTCCTGCCCGTCGGGTTTTTATTATGAATCTGTATTTACAGATAGATCAAACACATTCGAAAAAAACCTGAATAGACAATTACTCATCCGGGCACTCATTAAATTTTAATATACTTCTAGTCGTCTACTAATATATGATTGAGTGTTACAAAGACACCAAGTGTCTATGTCATGAATGTAAAACCAGGTGTAAAATATATGTGTCAATGTAGCGAGATCAAAGCTACAGCTGTGATTTATGGGGATCTGCATCACACAGCGAGTCTCAGTCTCCTCTTCCCTGTCCATAATTTCCTATTCATACTTTTTGTTGTTGCAGTAATTGAAAATATAAAATATGTCGCTGGCTTGTGGTAGGCTGGTGGTTCTACCCACGTGTCCGTCCGTGCCTGAAATACTGTTGTTTTGAGGGGCATCCGGGGGTATTCCTCCACCAATAATATAGCTGGAGAGTAGCTATATCACCTACACTGCTGGTGCGACGTTAATGCCCCAAAAACAAACAAACAAATAAATCTAAGGTATGTATATATATAACAGGTTTCGAACACGGGCCCAACGGCGACTAACTCCTGGCAATTCGCAACAAATTCATACCTAGTTGTATGGATGTTTTATATTTATCCTAGCCCACCCCCACCCCTGGGTAGTAATCTCCAAGCATCCCTGGTTCTGTTAAATGCCCTGTGTATAGCATCGATACATGAGACCTCGGTTTATAGTCTCATATACAAGACTGTTAATAGTATTAGTGACAGACGCGGGATCGAACCTGCGATTTTTGTATTCAGAATCCATTGTGTTAACCACGGGACCAACGACCCGACTATAAAAACAAACTGCGCAAATAACTCTATACAGACGGATATGTAGTCCAGTGGTAACACTCTGGACTGGTAATCCAGGGATCGCAGGTTCGATCCCCCGTCTGACCCTAATAAAATTAACAGTCTTTCAGATGGGATGTTAAACCGAGGTCTCGTGTCGGTGCTTTACACTGTGCACGTAAAAGAACCAGATGAGATTCCGGAATGGGTCTCTGTCTGTATCATGCACTATCCTCCAAAATCTAAAATAACTAATCTCTGCAGGAGGCGTCACTCATATGGGCAACCGGTAGCGACGATAAATAAACGTAATAAAAACTCTAGATAGAACTCTGCATAGAACGCACGTGCCATGTGGATGTATTTCTTACGTGCCGTATTGATGCATAGAACGCACGTGCCATGTGGATGTATTGAATAAGCGTGACATGTTGATGCATACAACAAACGTAACATGTTGATAATATACCTAACGTGACATGTGCATGCATATACCTAACGTGACATGTACATGCATATACCTAACGTGGCATGTGCATGCATATACCTAACGTGACATGTACATGCATATACCTAACGTGACATATACATGCATATACCTAACGTGGCATGTGCATGCATATACCTAACGTGACATGTACATGCATATACCTAACGTGACATATACATGCATATACCTAACGTGACATATACATGCATATACCTAACGTGACATATACATGCATATACCTAACGTGACATATACATGCATATACCTAACGTGACATATACATGCATATACCTAACGTGACATATACATGCATATACCTAACGTGACATATACATGCATATACCTAACGTGACATATACATGCATATACCTAACGTGACATATACATGCATATACCTAACGTGACATATACATGCATATACCTAACGTGACATATACATGCATATACCTAACGTGACATGTGCATGCATATACCTAACGTGACATATACATGCATATACCTAACGTGGCATATACATGCATATACCTAACGTGACATATACATGCATATACCTAACGTGGCATGTGCATGCATATACCTAACGCGATATATAGCTACATTTATTCCTTCACAAATGAGAGAGTGTAAGCTTAGGTGGCATATTGAAGAGACGTGACATGTGGATGCAGAAAATACGTGACATGTATAAGAGAGCAGAGCTACAAGCCGAAACCCCCATCCAATCGATCGTTTCCTTTAGTCCGGAGGCCGTACCTATTTGATGGGGAAGTGGATGCGTGTTCGCTTCAGGTGCGAAAGGTCCATTTTATATGTGTCACTAATGAACCTGATCCATGCTTGACATTTAGATGCCGCATTCGACGCATATACAGCTGTCAGCATCCCACAACAACCCAGCAAATGCCTATTCATGGAAGTCGTGATAGCGCCGTAGTAGTGCGTTCGTTTCAGGTGCGAAAGGCCCAGAGTTAGAGCCCCGCTGCAGCCGTTACGATTGTGACCTTAGGCAAGGCATTTAAATTCCACATTGCCTCTTCTCTCCTTCATGGCGATGGATTCCATCAGGAATGAGGTCTCGAGAGTGATTAATATAAGTTGAAAGAACTTGTTTCGCAATCGAGCAAAAATAAATGTGTATAAACTATTTGATGGGGTGTCACTGTATTCCTATAAAATGAATAGTGTTGCTTCTGGTAATTATTCTTAACCACAAGTTCATACCGCTGCAATCAATTTTGACAACCAAAGTACTTAAATACAGACAATTGTGTTACGAGGCCAAGATATAACACTAACGTACGTTGCGGCTCACTAATTATTCCAGGAAAAGCTAATTAGTTCTAACAAGTATGCGGTGGTATGTCCCATGTGAGAATGATGTCATACTGTCACCGTCACCGTCATGATATCATAGAGGGCGATGCTCCTGATCAAATGTGTAAAATACACCTGCAACTATCTTAAAAATCTAAACACGGGGGGTACGTTTATTTATCGTCGCTAACGGTTGCCCATATGAGCGATGCCTCCTGAAGAGATTAGTCATTTTAGATTTTTGGAGGATAGTGCAATGATACAGACAGATCTATTCCAGAGTCCTGGTTCTTTTACGTGCACGGTGTAAAGCAACGACACGATACCACGGTTTAAAGTCACATCTGAAAGACTGTTAATATTATTAGGGTCAGACTGGGGATCGAACCTGCGATCCCTGGATTACCAGTCCAGCATGTTAACCACTGGACTACAGATCCGTCTGTACAAACTAAACAATTGAATGCCTTTGAACTAATAATAAAGTGTGCCCTTAGCTAAGGCATTTCAATTAGTTTATACTAATATAGTTTAGCTTGATTGCGAAACAAGTTCTTACAACTTATAGTAATCGCTCTCGAGACCTCATTCCTGATGGAATCCATCGCCACGAGGGAGAGAGAAGAGGCATGTGGAATTTAAATTCCTTGCCTAAGGTCACAATCGTAACGGCTGCAGCGGGGCTCTAACTCTGGGCCTTTCGCACCTGAAACGAACGCACTACTACGGCGCTATCACGACTTCCATGAATAGGCATTTGCTGGGTTGTTGTGGGATGCTGACAGCTGTATATGCGTCGGATGCGGCATCTAAATGTCAAGCATGGATCAGGTTCATTAGTGACACATATAAAATGGCGAGTGTCGATTGCGAAACCTTGTTCTCGTATTTGTTCAGGTAATGTAACGATAGAACGGCAATCCGAAATCATAAATGTTTAAAATTGTTGAGTTAATTAATGGGCCGTGATAACTGTGATTACGGTGACTGGCTAGGAAACGAGTAAAAACAGCCAAGTGGATTCAATTAGCATGAATTATGTAACATATTCCGCCTACGTCACAGCACGTCACAGAAAGACATACGGGCGTTTGACATATTAGATTAGATATTGTGGACTGAACCGGATATGGGATAACGGTTGATTGTCGTAGTGCCAGGTCATGGGAGTACGTGTGCCCTGGGATATTAGAGGGTATCTGTATATCGAACTGGGCTCGAACTCCGGGCCTTTCGCACATGAAGCGACTTCCACATTTAAATGCCGCATTGCCTCTTCCCTCTCCCTCACGCCAATAGGTTCCATTAGGAATGAGGTATCGAGGGTGATTAATGCAAGTTGTAGGAACTTGTTTCGAGCTCGAGCTACAAAATATGTGTATAAAC
Organism: Archivesica marissinica; assembly: GCA_014843695.1. Taxonomy (NCBI): domain Eukaryota; kingdom Metazoa; phylum Mollusca; class Bivalvia; order Venerida; family Vesicomyidae; genus Archivesica; species Archivesica marissinica. The sequence goes on from CM026398.1 coordinate 23,269,474, forward strand.
TAACTAATAATACGGGGACTCAATAGTTGAGGTCGTTGACTTCAAATCAAATATCACCGCTGTAGGTTCGAATCCCATTTGGGGTGTAGAATTACTTCATGTGACGAAGTTTTTCACTTGGCTAACGGATGTTCGGTGGTTATACCCGGGTGACCGTCCATGCTTGGAAAGACTGCTCGGTGGTACATCCTGTGTCTTCCTCCACCAATGCTGGAGAGTCGCCAAATGACTTAAGCTGTTGGTGCGACTTTTAATTCCAAAAACACAACAAAATAGTTATATATTTCCAGTCGAAGAAAAACCGGCATTATATTTTTATGTTTTGCATATTTGCAGACGACACTGAAGGAATGTCCAACATCTCTCGGTGCGGCTATAAACCGACACAACAAACAAACAAATGATATAATAACACAGATAGTACCATGGGTGTACCGGTATTCGGGCACATAACTTCTAAATAAGTCTCTTTTATAGCAGATGAAATAATATTACTATTTAAAGTGATTATTCTTGCATTTAATACGCTTGACTAAGCTCAGAGTACAAATTTTAAAATAAAACCATAATTTCACTCACATGTGAATTCAACATGGCGTCAACAACAAGTTTCTTGTACCATAAATGGGGTGTCCGGTATTGTCACATGATTGACACGTGACCATGTATAGCCAATCGTTAGACTTCTCTCGTTACAAAAATAAACAAATACTTATTTGCATATATCTATGTGTAAGGGAATTTTAGAGTACACGGGAATCAGACTAATGAAAAAAATCAACATTTACATATTTTCGAAATAAAAGGTGAATAGTGATCTGTTTTTGCTCATTTTCGCGTTTGACAGTTTTAGCGGCTGTCATATAATCCAAGAACATGCTACTGACAGCAATGATGTCATTTTCAAAGAAGTTCGGAAATAGGAAGATTGACGATACGCATTAGAAATGAGTAGTTTAGTTTTCTATATTTTAACGGACACAAATGGCGTTGTGATATAAAGGGACGTAACTGTTCTAGGGGTTTCCTTTAAAACACACATGGCGTTGTGATATAAAGGAACGTAACTGTTCTAGGGTGTTCCTTTAAAACACAAATGGCGTTGTGATATAAAGGAACGTAACTGTTCTAGGGTGTTCCTTTAAAACACAAATGGCGTTGTGATATAAAGGGGCGTAACTGTTCTAGAGTGTTCCTTTAAAACACAAATGGCGTTGTGATATAAAGGGACGTAACTGTTCTAGAGTGTTCCTTTAAAACACAAATGGCGTTGTGATATAAAGGAACGTAACTGTTCTAGGGTGTTCCTTTAAAACACAAATGGCGTTGTGATATAAAGGGACGTAACTGTTCTAGAGTGTTCCTTTAAAACACTAATGGCGTTGTGATGTAAAGGGACGTAACTGTTCTATAGTGTTCCTTTAAAGCACAAATGGCGTTGTGGTGTAAAGGGACGTAACTGTTCTAGGGTGATCCTTTAAACAATCGTCAGTTCTTTTCTTGTAGTCTAGATGACTACTGCAATTATGCATTGCGTATATATTAAACGTGTAGCCGCATTGTGTCTAACAGTGCTTTATCTTGCACCAGTAGCACAGACAACATTCCCGGCAACCCGCATGCGGATTTATAACATTTTTATTTTAAAGATGTAGCCAAAATTAGAAAATGCATGGAAGGCTTGTCAAGCGCAATACTAGTAAATCATAATATTACAATGATATTAAATGAGTAATTGCATGAAACACCAATGCGAGTGTACTTTAAAGCACAGGTGCTTGGGTCTGGACATGTGGTTTCGGGTTTAAACCCAAATTATGATAAATCATATGCTTGACATTATACATACAAATATGTTAGGCCATATCGGAGCAGTAATTATGAGTGACGGGATGCCATTTTTAAATATGCTGTGCTTGGATATGACCTAACAAAGGTTTTGCATGTATAGTGTCAACCTGTATTGATGAGTTGGCTTACATGTGTGTTTTACGTTTATTTATCGTCGCTACCGGTTGCCCATATGAGCGACGCCTCCTGAAGAGATTAGTCATTTGAGTTTTTAGGATAGTGCAACGATACAGACAGTGACCCATTCCAGAGTCTCCTCTGGTTCTTTTACGTGCACGGTGTAAAGCACCGACACGAGACCTCGGTTTAAAGTCCCATCTGAAAGACTGTTAATTTTATTAGGGTCAGACGGGGGATCGAACCTGCGATCCCTGGATTACCAGTCCAGCGTGTTAACCACTGGACTACAGATCCGTCTGTGTTGGCGTACAGTACTATTTCTGATTATTTACTCTCGCCTCCGGCGAACCGTGTGGGCCAGCGTTCCAAGATGATTAGTAGTATCGATTATTCGTGGTGATATGTAGATGTTGCTGGCTGATGTCTTGTAGAGTAGTGTTCTTGTTGCGTCTGATGATGGTGCGATAAAAGATGGCGTCGTGAGGAGGCTTCTTCTTCCTTTCAGGGTGACAAATCCTGAAGTGTTGGTAGTTTCTTTCCAAAACGGTCCCTGTTAGGGCCACCCTCCTCACTGTTGGTCATCCCGCAGCAGCATATAAACTGATAGGACAGTTAGACATATGGCCGTCTCACTCGCTCCAGTGTCTGTCCATACCTCCACCACTTCCGATGGTTGTCAGTGATGGTGAAGCGTGTGTACCTTGTTGCGACCAGAAGATCGCATTATCATACGCTGCTGCTGCGAGATGTGCCCCGACCGCGACGTGCACGCCGGTGGAATGGGCTTTAACTAACACCCACGCTATATATAATATAGTTGTCACCAAAATTATGCATTGACCTACTTTCTTGCTATCGTTTGCTTGAATATAAATAACTATTGCTATTTAACAGCTGGACTTATGTGAAGAGAAAACACACCTGTGTCCCGCTTGGTGGTGTTGAATGTATTGATACCAATTTCGACATTAAGTTTTAATAGTACAGTTCACGGGCGACTGATCAACTAGCACACGTGTTCAGCATACATCACTGTCTATATGTTGTACTCTGTGCTATTTTATACGTGTATTCGTCGTCACCCCCATGTTAATCGGGGCTACGCCTCCGCAAGTCATGTTATTATTTGGAGGATAGTGGATGATTACATTAATCACTCTCGTTGGCGCGGATCTGTGCACTAAATATACAATGTGGCATTTAGCTTCTGGTATTTGTGTGTGTGGCTTACGTTTATTTATCGTCGCTACCGGTTGCCCATATGAGCGACGCCTCCTGAAGAGATTAGTAATTTTAGAGTTATGGAGGATAGTGCAATGATACAGACAGAGACCCATTCCAGAGTCTCCTCTGGTTCTTTTACGTGCACGGTGTAAAGCACCGACATGAGACCTCGGTTTAAAGTCCCATCTGAAAGACTGTTAATGTTATTAGGGTCAGACGGGGGAGCGTCTAGTATTGAAGTATGTGAAGATCTACGATATTCACGTGAGGCGGTCACATGGCCAGGTACCGTTCAATACCAGACTGTCACGTGTCGAAATATTAAAGTTCGAGCCCCGCCCAGGCCGTGTCTGTTATATGAAAATGTTGGCAGTTTCTTACGGAGGTTGATGCACCAAGGACTGAATAACCACTGGAGCCAGCCCAGGAATGGCGTTGCTAGGTAAACAGCCCAAAATGGTGCGGATGGAAGGAGTAAAACCAGATCAAACTAACAAGCAAAATATGAAATCGGCGTTTGACGGGGGTGAAATTAGATCGCACTTAGCCTATGTGAGTTTAGGATTGTAAATAAAAGTGAGGTATATGTGGAGATTAGTTACCAATAATAAAGAAACACACGCTTGAGGAAGGCCGATGGGTCTACCCAGATGGTCATCTGTGTCTGCACTACTGCCGGGATGGGGCAACCTGAGGTCTTCCTTCACTAATAGCTAACTACATGGAGAGTCGCTATTTGACATAGGCTATCAGTGTGACTTTAAACCACAAAACCAAACAAACAAACACACAAACAAACAAAAGAAAATACAAGAACATGTATGGGCACCTTGAAATACTAAACATAGATATCACCCAGTCCGTATAATATCTACGCGCGCAGCTGTGATGCTATGAATTCTACCTGTACCCTTTGGCCCCTTAAAACTCCCTTATTATCACTAACATTCTGCACCTAGCAAAGAGGTTTCAAAAGTCAAGGTGTTTCCTTCCCATACTTGGCCTCGTCCGTGACATCGCGAACTTACGTTATCAGCATTGAGTAGCTCTGTAGTAGCTTAGGTATGTGTTAGATCAGGCATGCTATCAGATAAAGCTATGAGAACATTATCATTTGCTCGCACCTATTCCGCAATGTGTTTATCAGATTGCTATCTAATCGCTGTGTTGTGAAGTACTCTATATTTAAAATACTTTACATATTTGACTATAGTATATTTGTTTGATATATTGAATGTTATAGTACTTTTGGAATATACTATAATAATTAGAATACAGGCCTATAGCTAGGGGTCGGAGCGGTTGGACACCCCGCCCCATAATTCCCTCTATGTCCACTTGTTCATGTATAATATTGATGCAAGCAACACATGGGAATAGTTTATAAGAGGCTTTCTCTGAACTTTCTCTATATGCAGTCACATTTTAACTCTGTAAAGGAAATGGTGCTCCAGACCATCTAGATTTCAAAATGTTTAGGGGGCATGACCCCGGAACCCCCTAGAGGCATCGGTCCCTTCACCGAACTAACATTGAAAGCTGTAACGTCATGAGCAAGTGCCTCCGTGGTCGAGTGGCTACGGTCGCTGACTTGTAGGCCACTACCACATGGCGTCCGTGGTCCAATGGTAGAGCGTCGGATTTGGAATCGAACAGTCCGGGTTCGATACTCAATCAGGCCACGTATGTAGTGTCATTGAGCAAGGCACCTCACACACGTTGCTTAGTACTGGTTAACCGCTATGGTCGGCTAGGCATGCCCAGGAAAACATGTCTAGGTCTCCGCAAGGGGTTTGACATTAATGGAACATACATACATACAACATAATATTATCATCACTGATGGTCACGGGTTCCAGCCCCGCTCATGCAGGGCCGTGTCTCTTTATATGAAAATGTTTGCACTTTCTTACGGGGGTTGGTACAGCAAGTACTAGCTAAACGCTGAAGCCTGCCCAGAGAAGGTAATGTTACGTAAACTGTACGTCGCTCAAATGGGCAACCGGTAGCGACGTCAAATAAACATAAATAGTGGTATTTCAGGAATGTAACATACTCTGCTAGAACCACCGACCGTCCGCAAACCAACTATATACGTCCATCGCATGAACTAATTCAACACCCCAATGGGATTCGAACCTACAGCGGCGAGTGGCAAGTAGTCTGAAGTCAATACCTTAATAATTCGTCCACCGAGGCCCCGGTGATGGGTTGTATTCGGATGGATAAACCTGTATAGACTAGAAATACAATGATAAAAACAACAATAAATAGAAATCATATAAAAGCCTGATCAGATTGTCTATGATAGATGTAATCCAGGGATCGCAGGTTCGATCCCCCGTCTGACCCTAATAAAATTAACATTCTCTCAGATGGGACTTTAAACCGAGGTCTCGAGTCGGTGCTGTACACCGTGCACGTAAAAGAACCAGAGGAAACTCTTGACTGGGTCTCTGTCTGTATCATTGCACTATCCTCCAAAAATCTATAATTACTAATCTCTTCAGGAGGCGTCGCTCATATGGGCAACCGGTAGCGACGATAAATAAACGTAAAACGCACACTCTATGATAGATGTTGGCAGTTCAAATACATGCTAATCATCTCGTCCTCTGCTAAAGCATGCCCTCTCCTATTTGTAGATCCTAGGAATCACAGTCCGTTTTCATTAATTCAAACTTAGGATATAAGAATAATAACAATAACAATAACAATAATAATAATAATAATTTTAATAATAATAATATAATAATATAATAATAATAATAATAATAATAATATAATAATAATAATAATAATAATAATATAATACTATTATTAATAGAATTAATAATAATCTATAATAATAATAATAATAATAAAGACTTTATTTAACGAGAGTACTCATTTAACAAAAGTTAATCTACCATGAGGCCCTCAACATATATACAATCAAATGCAATCAAAAGATAGCACTATAAGTGAGAACTGCACATTGGAATAATATAGTAATGTAAAAGCTGAAAAATAGAGAAACTATATTTAATATGTAATGGAATATGATGATATATGGAATTGGCTAGCAGAGTAGAAAATGGGAATGAGACAATTAATGATACTAGATCTATCTAACAATGTGCAGATTTGACTTGTAGTGGTATCTTCAAAATATGTATGAAATCAACTTAAGGACAGCAAGTTTCCGATTCTAATAAATATAGCAATGGCAATACACGTTTATAATAACAGTAGAAGTACGCGATTAGTTTGAATTGTTATAGTTCGACCTTAAGACCCTCACCATAAATCAAATGCAAGATGAAAAGTAGAGAAGCTATATATAATGTGCTATGGAATATGATGATATATGTAATTGGCTAGTAGAGTAGAAAGGAGGAATGAGCCAATTAATGACAATAAATCTATATAGCAATGTACAGATATGACTTATAGGGGTATCTTGAAAATAAGTATGAAATTAGTTTAAAGACAGCCAAACACTTATTCTAGTAAATATTGCCATGGTAATGTTCAAATGTGCTAAATACTGTGTACAATATCATCTGACGTAATAATAGTAGAACTATGTGATTAGTTTGTATTGTTATTGTTCTACCTTGAGTAGAGAAATGTTGAACTGTTTGATAGTTGGAGCATTTTTAACTGATAAATATAGTTAAACTTTATTTATTTTACAACGATTGCGAAGCAAGTTCTAACAACTTATATTAATCACTCTCGTTGGCGCGGATGAAAGCGCAAATGTAGTCATTCGTGTGGGAGGAAACCGGAGTACCCGGAGAAAACCCACCTGTCCGATCTGGCGACCACCGTACCATCTCACATACTTCCCGGTCCGAGGATCGAACCCGGGTTGCATTGGTGAGAAGCGAGCGCGCTAACCACTGCGTTAATCGGACAGCCTGGATACATATAGAAAATACCATTCAGCCAGTCATTCGAACAATTGCCCAACCTGGATAACGTTCTCATTGAGAAAATCGAACTGAGAAAGTGTACTATCGGTGGATTGATCGTAGATGTACTCCTCCGCTTCTCACTGCACAAAGGTAAATAGAAATCCAATTGATATATCAATACGATATAGTTTCCAAATGCAGCTGGGTTCAATACGAGTATATAATGTTGTTATAAATGCGACCTCGCTAAAGAAACTGGATAGTAAACTGTTGTGAACAACAACACGTGTATCAAAGCAAAACAAAATACCACATAGTTAGAACAGTACATATGTCCTGTTTGCAGGCCACGCGATACGAGCTATTGTATAGCGTGACCCCTGTAGCATGTCACGTTTACAGGGCATAAGATATATAGCAGTAGCTGCTGCGTATTGGTAACGATTCGGATACATTTTTACAATTATCCATACTCCTAATAATCCAGTATTAATTTTACAAAGTTGCAAACAACACACGACTATTGAATCCGCACACACTGCATCAACTTCTACCTGCACCCGTGTCCGAGTCGTTATAATAAGTAATAAGTAATAATAATAATATAGACATTATTTTACGAGGGATTTCATTTAGCAAAAGTCAATCTACCATGAGGCCCTCAAAAACGCACACTTCGGATAAGTGTGTTTTTACATGAAAAACAATAACTATTTAAATACATAGTTTAAACCTTTTGGAATATTTTAGTTGTTCAGTTTGTGTTTTGTAATAAAGATGTGATATATCTTTGATGGAATCCTTCGTATTTCGTTTTCATGTAATAATAATCATATAATGTAGGTGTGCGTTTTCTATGTCCTCTAGTATACATATAATGTAGGTGTGCGTTTTCTATGTCCTCTAGTATACATGTAATGTAGGGGTGCGTTTTCTATGTCCTCTAGTATACATATAATGTAGGTGTGCGTTTTCTATGTCCTCTAGTATAAAAATCAAATGGTTACGGTCGCTGACTTGTATACCACTGTAACCTATCATCACTGATGGTCACTGGTTCGAGCCCCGCTCAGAAAATGTCACATTTAAATGACAAAGTTGACAGTTTCTTACGGAGGTTGGTGCACCAAGTACTGTCCAGGGAAAACTGTCCGCCGGCGATATAGCCCAAAATCGTGCTGATGAAGGCGTAAAACCCGAACAAACATTGCGCAAGCGCAAGGAAACATGATTATCTAAACGTGACGTACCTAAAGAAATTGGAAGGTAAGCAGACGTTCACAACACAGTGTGTATGAAACAGACCAAGTACTAATACGTGAATGTTTCTGGCATTGAGGGCGTCTGATCTATCCTCTTAACAGAATCAAATGATTTCTTACCTCTCAATAACGATCATAAATTAGCGATTAAAATTACATCTACGGTTTGTTACCAAAGAGAGATAGTAGGCCTAGATATTGAACATGTCTTAACGACTGCAGTGCTAATGTTGAAACTGGAATGGATACTTACATGACTGGTATAGTGATCAGACACGCAGTAGATATACCGAGACTGGGGCTTGACTGTACATAATTTGGGCGACAATTTCAGAGACATAATATTGTTCTTTGAAAAAAAGAAAATATATTTGAGTTGTACACTGTTTGGGGTGATGCTATAGACCGAGGTCCAGGTATGTGTCTTCTGGATCACGCACTAAACACGAACACCTATTTTGCCGTCTTCACTCCCGTGGGCGTTTTTGATATTTTTGAGTTCCAAGGGGATACATTTTGATAAAGGACTGCTTTAAGGAGTACAGTAAATGTAGTATAATTTTGAGCCGTTTCGCCGTTGGTTAATGAGAACCAGTTGAAATGAACTTCCAGTGGTCTTATTTGTGTTTCATTGTGCGTTATTTGCCGTGCAAAGTATGTCTAGACACGATTATTGTTCTCTCTGATTGCCAGAGTCCCGGAACGGTTCACACGTGCTGCGTTCATATGCACCTTCCTGCTGAGTGTTTGTATACACGTTATTACACTCACACCACGACTGCTGGAGACTTTGGAAATTGTTCTGTTTGCATTGTTTAGGTATTTATATTACGTTGGCAGCATCATATTTACATTGATGTCATTTTGCGTCTGTAAGAATACTGTTTTTCACATATCATATTGTAATATTTAAAGACACAACCGACCGACCCACTTTCAAATAGCACACAAAAGTACGCAATGTGACACCTTGCATAGGATTAACTGTAATCTTGATGGAAAATGAAAAAGTTGGATTAGCTCACTTTTCTTGTGAATTGTATTGCATAACACCAGTACCATGTCTTTCCCCCTATTGCATACCCCTCCATGTCTTTAGCCCCCTATTGCATACCCCCTCAATGTCTTTAACCCCCTATTGCATACCCCTCAATGTTTTAGCCCCCTATTGCATACCCCTCCATGTCTTTAACCCCCTATTGCATACC
>CM026398.1:23280040-23316424 GCA_014843695.1 Archivesica marissinica
GGATCATCCATGTACATATATTCCCTACATCTACTTCACAGATCATTTAAGTACCAGGATCATCCATGCACCTATATTCCCTACATCTACTTCACATAGCACCTAAGTACCAGGATCATCCATGCACCTATATTCCCTACATCTACTTCACATAGCACCTAAGTACCAGGATCATCCATGCACCTATATTCCCTACATCTACTTCACATAGCACCTAAGTACCAGGATCATCCATGTACATATATTCCCTACATCTACTTCACAGATCATGTAAGTACCAGGATCATCCATGTACATATATTCCCTACATCTACTTCACAGATAATTTAAGTACCAGGATCATCCATGTACCTATATTCCTTACATCTACTTCACATAGCACCTAAGTAACAGGATCATCTATTGACCTATATTCCCTACATCTACTTCACATAGCACCTAAGTACCAGGATCATCCATGCACCTATATTCCCTACATCTACTTCACAGATCATTTAAGTACCAGGATCATCCATGTACATATATTCCCTACATCTACTTCACAGATCATTTAAGTACCAGGATCATCCATGCACCTATATTCCCTACATCTACTTCACATAGCACCTAAGTACCAGGATCATCCATGTACCTATATTCCTTACATCTACTTCACATAGCACCTAAGTACCAGGATCATTCATGTACCTATATTCCTTACATCTACTTCACATATCACCTAAGTACCAGGATCATCCATGTACCTATATTCCTTACATCTACTTCACATAGCACCTAAGTACCAGGATCATCCATGCACCTATATTCCTTACATCTACTTCACATAGCACCTAAGTACCAGGATCATCCATGTACCTATATTCCCTACATCTACTTCACATAGCACCTAAGTACCAGGATCATCCATGTACCTATATTCCCTACATCTACTTCACATAGCACCTAAGTACCAGGATCATCTATTGACCTATATTCCTTACATCTACTTCACATAGCACCTAAGTACCAGGATCATCCATGTACCTATATTCCTTACATCTACTTCACATAGCACCTAAGTACCAGGATCATCTATTGACCTATATTCCCTACATCTACTTCACATAGCACCTAAGTACCAGGATCATCCATGTACATATATTCCCTACATCTACTTCACAGATCATTTAAGTACCAGGATCATCCATGTACCTATATTCCCTACATCTACTTCACATAGCACCTAAGTACCAGGATCATCCATGCACCTATGTTCCTTACATCTACTTCACATAGCATCTAGGAACCAGGATCATCCATGTACCTATATTCCTTACATCTACTTCACATAGCATCTAAGTACCAGGATCATCCATGTACCTATATTCCTTACATCTACTTCACATAGCACCTAAGTACCAGGATCATCCATGTACCTATATTCCCTACATCTACTTCACATAGCACCTAAGTACCAGGATCATCCATGCACCTATATTCCTTACATCTACTTCACATAGCACCTAAGTACCAGGATCATCCATGTACCTATATTCCTTACATCTACTTCACATAGCACCTAAGTACCAGGATCATCCATGTACCTATATTCCTTACATCTACTTCACATAGCACCTAAGTACCAGGATCATCCATGCACCTATATTCCTTACATCTACTTCACATAGCACCTAAGTACCAGGATCATCCATGTACCTATATTCCTTACATCTACTTCACATAGCACCTAAGTACCAGGATCATCCATGTACATATATTCCCTACATCTACTTCACAGATCATTTAAGTACCAGGATCATCCATGTACCTATATTCCCTACATCTACTTCACATAGCACCTAAGTACCAGGATCATCCATGTACCTATATTCCTTACATCTACTTCACATAGCACCTAAGTACCAGGATCATCCATGTACCTATATTCCCTACATCTACTTCACATAGCACCTAAGTACCAGGATCATCCATGCACCTATATTCCCTACATCTACTTCACATAGCACCTAAGTACCAGGATCATCCATGTACCTATATTCCTTACATCTACTTCACATAGCACCTAAGTACCAGGATCATCCATGTACATATATTCCCTACATCTACTTCACAGATCATTTAAGTACCAGGATCATCCATGTACATATATTCCCTACATCTACTTCACAGATCATTTAAGTACCAGGATCATCCATGCACCTATATTCCCTACATCTACTTCACATAGCACCTAAGTACCAGGATCATCCATGTACCTATATTCCTTACATCTACTTCACATAGCACCTAAGTACCAGGATCATCCATGTACCTATATTCCTTACATCTACTTCACATAGCACCTAAGTACCAGGATCATCCATGCACCTATATTCCCTACATCTACTTCACATAGCACCTAAGTACCAGGATCATCCATGTACCTATATTCCTTACATCTACTTCACATAGCACCTAAGTACCAGGATCATCCATGTACCTATATTCCTTACATCTACTTCACATAGCACCTAAGTACCAGGATCATCCATGTACATATATTCCATACATCTACTTCACAGATCATTTAAGTACCAGGATCATCCATGTACCTATATTCCCTACATCTACTTCACATAGCACCTAAGTACCAGGATCATCCATGTACCTATATTCCTTACATCTACTTCACATAGCACCTAAGTACCAGGATCATCCATGTACCTATATTCCTTACATCTACTTCACATAGCACCTAAGTACCAGGATCATCCATGTACCTATATTCCTACATCTACTTCACATAGCACCTAAGTACCAGGATCATCCATGTACCTATATTCCCTACATCTACTTCACATAGCACCTAAGTACCAGGATCATCCATGTACCTATATTCCCTACATCTACTTCACATAGCACCTAAGTACCAGGATCATCCATGTACCTATATTCCTTACATCTACTTCACATAGCACCTAAGTACCAGGATCATCCATGACCACCACACACCACAACCTAAGTACCAGGATCATCATGTACCTATATTCCTTACATCTACTTCACATAGCACCTAAGTACCAGGATCATCCATGTACATATATTCCCTACATCTACTTCACAGATCATTTAAGTACCAGGATCATCCATGTACCTATATTCCCTACATCTACTTCACAGATCATTTAAGTACCAGGATCATCCATGCACCTATATTCCCTACATCTACTTCACATAGCACCTAAGTACCAGGATCATCCATGTACCTATATTCCTTACATCTACTTCACATAGCACCTAAGTACCAGGATCATCCATGTACCTATATTCCTTACATCTACTTCACATAGCACCTAAGTACCAGGATCATCCATGACCTATATTCCCTACATCTACTTCACATAGCACCTAAGTACCAGGATCATTCATGTACCTATATTCCTTACATCTACTTCACATAGCACCTAAGTACCAGGATCATCCATGTACCTATATTCCTTACATCTACTTCACATAGCACCTAAGTACCAGGATCATCCATGCACCTATATTCCTTACATCTACTTCACATAGCACCTAAGTACCAGGATCATCCATGTACCTATATTCCCTACATCTACTTCACATAGCACCTAAGTACCAGGATCATCCATGTACCTATATTCCCTACATCTACTTCACATAGCACCTAAGTACCAGGATCATCCATGTACCTATATTCCTTACATCTACTTCACATAGCACCTAAGTACCAGGATCATCCATGTACCTATATTCCTTACATCTACTTCACATAGCACCTAAGTACCAGGATCATCCATGCACCTATATTCCTTACATCTACTTCACATAGCACCTAAGTACCAGGATCATCCATGTACCTATATTCCCTACATCTACTTCACATAGCACCTAAGTACCAGGATCATCCATTGACCTATATTCCCTACATCTACTTCACATAGCACCTAAGTACCAGGATCATCCATGTACCTATATTCCTTACATCTACTTCACATAGCACCTAAGTACCAGGATCATCCATGTACATATATTCCCTACATCTACTTCACAGATCATTTAAGTAACAGGATCATCCATACACCTATATTCCCTACATCTACTTCACATAGCACCTAAGTACCAGGATCATCCATGTACCTATATTCCTTACATCTACTTCACATAGCACCTAAGTACCAGGATCATCCATGTACCTATATTCCCTACATCTACTTCACAGATCATTTAAGTACCAGGATCATCCATGCACCTATATTCCCTACATCTACTTCACATAGCACCTAAGTACCAGGATCATCCATGCACCTATATTCCCTACATCTACTTCACATAGCACCTAAGTACCAGGATCATCCATGCACCTATATTCCCTACATCTACTTCACATAGCACCTAAGTACCAGGATCATCCATGTACATATATTCCCTACATCTACTTCACAGATCATTTAAGTACCAGGATCATCCATGTACATATATTCCCTACATCTACTTCACAGATCATTTAAATACCAGGATCATCCATCTACCTATATTCCCTACATCTACTTCACATAGCACCTACGTACCAGGATCATCCATGTACATATATTCCCTACATCTACTTCACAGATCATTTAAGTACCAGGATCATCCATGTACCTGTAGTCCCTACATCCTCTAACCACCATTTCTCACTCGGTATTAGAAGCATCCCTAACTCGTCTTTCCAAATGGCCCCCATGTAACAGGATCATCCAAGGATGTATTTGAGCTATATCCTTTTACCATGTGACCCTAAATACCAGTTTCATCTGCCAAGTCGTTTCCGTCTATCTCTCCGTGGTCTTTCCAGTTCGTTCTAAGCATGAGAATCGTCGGGATAGTCTGCCTTTTCTTCATAGATCTTGCTAAGAACTAGACTGGACAACATGAGCGTGGTGTACCCATCGCACTTTACCCTACAATGAAACTGCTCAAGCTTCTTCGACAGTAGTATTACTCACGCAATCGAAGAATGAACCGTAACTTGTTATTAACATCATTATACTTTTTTTTTATGTTTTGAAAACAAACACCGTCAGCCATAAACAGAGGTAAATTAATGAACAGTATAATGTTTCAGCATGTATAGGTGTTTGTATGATGTGAGTGAAGTTAGCAGTGAGCAGTGTACTGCCAGTGTACTGCTGTACTGCTGGCAGTGAGCAGTGTACTGCTGTACTGCTAGCAGTGAGCAGTGAGTAGTGTAATCCAGCAGTGAGTTATGTATTCTAGTAGTGAATGATGTGTATATGCCAAATTTCGAAAAATAAATAAATAAAATTAATAATTTTTTTTTTATATTTTTGTACCTGCAGTGTACTGCTGTACTGCTAGCAGTGAGCAGTGAGTAGTGTAATCCAGCAGTGGGTAGTGTAATCCAGCAGTGAGTGGTGTATTCTAGTAGTGTATGATGTGCAAATGCAAATTTTCGAAAATAATAATAAAAATAATAAAAAAAATTCTATCATTTTCCGTACTTGCTTTTCTGGCAGTGAGCAGTGGGGAATGTACGAGTAGTGTATTCCAGCAGTGGGTAGTGTAATCCAGCAGTGAGTGGCGTATTGTAGTAGTGTATGAAGTGCAAATGTAAATTTTTGAATAAAATAATAAAAATAATAAAAATATTTTTTCTATCTTTTTCTGCTTTTCTGGCAGTGAGCAGTGGGGAATGTACGAGTAGTGTATTCCAGCAGTGGGTAGTGTAATCCAGCAGTGAGTGGTGTATTATAGTAGTGTATGATGTGCAAATGTAAATTTTTGAATAAAATAATAAAAATAATAAAAATATTTTTTATATCTTTTTCTGCTTTTCTGGCAGTGAGCAGTGGGGAATGTACGAGTAGTGTATTCCAGCAGTGGGTAGTGTAATCCAGCAGTGAGTGGTGTATTCTTGTAGTGTATGATGTGCAAATGTAAATTTTTGAATAAAATAATAAAAATAATAAAAATATATTTTATCTTTTTCCGTACTTGCTGCGTTTCTAGCAGTGAGCAGTGGGGAATGTACGAGTAGTGTATTCCAGCAGTGGGTAGTGTAATCCAGCAGTGAGTGGTGTATTATAGTAGTGTATGATGTGAAAATGTAAATTTTTGAATAAAATAATAAAAATAATAAAAATATTTTTTCTATCTACTACTATAATACACCACTACTATATACACCACTCACTGCTGGATTACACTACCCTGCTGGAAAAACTACTCGTACATTCCCCACTGCTCACTGCCACCAAAAGCAGAAAAGATAGAAAAAATATTTTATTATTTTTATTATTTTATTCAAAAATTTAACATTTGCACATCATACACTACTATAATGCACCACTCACTGCTGGATTACACTACCCACTACTGGAAAACACTACTCGTACATCACTGCTCACTGCCAGAAAAGCAGAAAAAGATAGAAAACATATTTTTTTTATTTTTATTATTTTATTCAAAAATTTACATTTGCACATCATACACTACTAGAATACGCCACTCACTGCTGGATTACACTACCCACTGCTGGAATACACCACTCGTACATTCCCCACTGCTCACTGCCAGAAAAGTAGTACGGAAAATGATAGAATTCTTTTTATTATTTTTATTATTATTTTTGAAAATTTGCATTTGCACATCATACACTACTAGAATACACCACTCACTACTGGATTACACTACTCACTGCTCACTGCTAGCAGTACAGCAGTACACTGCTCACTGCCAGCAGGTAAAAAAATATAATATTTTTTTAATTTTTTTTATTTATTTATTTTTCGAAATTTGGCATATACACATCATTCACTACTATAATACATAACTCACTGCTGGATTACACTACTCACTGCTCACTGCTAGCAGTACAGCAGTACACTGCTCACTGCCAGCATGTAAAAAATATAACTTTTTTTATTTTATTATTTTTATTTATTTATTTTTCGAAATTTGGCATATACACATCATTCACTACTATAATACATAACTCACTGCTGGATTACACTACTCACTGCTCACTGCTAGCAGTACAGCAGTACACTGCTCACTGCCAGCATGTAAAAATATAACTTTTTTTATTTTATTATTTTTATTTATTTATTTTTCGAAATTTGGCATATACACATCATTCACTACTATATACATAACTCACTGCTGGATTACACTACTCACTGCTCACTGCTAGCAGTACAGCAGTACACTGCTCACTGCCAGCAGTGCAGCAGTACACTGCTCACTGCCAGCAGTGCAGCAGTACACTGGCAGTACCTGCTCACTGCTAACTTCACCCACATGTTTGTATGATCTAATCCGATTCCTGGTAAAAAAGCATGGACATTATTAGCTTGGAATCGAGCCTTGTTGACTCTATTTAATGATACATTACACTTGTTAATGGTATGCATTACTTGATTAGCTTTTAATAATATGCTGAATAATGATTCTGGGATAGCAGATTGTAAATCAGCGGGTATTGCGTAGTGGGCAGTAATGCAGCGGGTATTGCGTAGTGGGCAGTAATGCAGCGGTGTTGCCTAGTGGATGTAATGCAGCGGGTATTGCGTAGTGGGCAGTAATGCAGCGTGTATTGCGTAGTGGGCAGTATGCAACGGTATTTGCGTAGTGGGCAGTAATGCAGCGGTTATTGCGTAGTGGGTAGTAATGCAACGGGTATTGCGTAGTGGGCAGTAATGCAGCGGTTATTGCGTAGTGGGCAGTAATGCAGCGGGTATTGTGTAGTGGGTAGTAATGCAGCGGTATTGCGTAGTTGGCAGTAATGCAGCGGGTATTGCGTAGTGGGCAGTAATGCAGCGGGTGTTGCCTAGTAGGCAGTAATGCAGCGGGTATTGCGTTGTGGGCAGTAATGGAGCGGGTATTGCGTAATGGGCAGTAATGCAGCGGTATTGTGTAGTGGGCAGTAATGCAGCGGTATTGTGTAGTGGGCAGTAATGCAGCGGTATTGCGTTGTGGGCAGTAATGCAGCGTGTATTGTGTAGTGGGCAGTAATGCAGCGTGTATTATGTAGTGGGCAGTAATGCAGCGGGTATTGTGTAGCGGGCAGTAATGCAGCGGGTATTGCGTAGTGGGCAGTAATGCAGCGTGTATTGTGTAGTGGGCAGTAATGCAGCGGGTATTGTGTAGTGGGCAGTAATGCAGTGGGTATTGCGTAGTGGTCAGTAATGCAGCGGGTATTGCGTTGTGGGCAGTAATGCAGCGGGTATTGCGTAGTGGGCAGTAATGCAGCGGGTATTGCGTAGTGCAGCGGGTATTGCGTAGTGGGCAGTAATGCAACGGGTATTGCGTAGTGGGTAGTAATGCAGCGGTGTTGCCTAGTGGGCAGTAATGCAACGAGTATTGCGTAGTGGGCAGTAATGCAGCGGGTATTGCGTAGTGGGCAGTAATGCAACGAGTATTGCGTAGTGGGCAGTAATGCAGCGGGTGTTGCCTAGTAGGCAGTAATGCAGCGGGTATTGCGTTGTGGGCAGTAATGCAGTATTGCGTAGTGGGCAGTAATGCAGTATTGCGTAGTGGGCAGTAATGCAGCGGGTATTATGTAGTGGGCAGTAATGCAGCGGGTATTGTGTAGTGGGCAGTAATGCAGTATTGCGTAGTGGGCAGTAATGCAGCGTGTATTGTGTAGTGGGCAGTAATGCAGTATTGCGTAGTGGGCAGTAATGCAGCGTGTATTGTGTAGTGGGCAGTAATGCAGCGGGTATTGCGCAATGGGCAGTAATGCAGCGGGTATTGTGTAGTGGGCAGTAATGCAGTGGGTATTGCGTAGTGGTCAGTAATGCAGCGGGTATTGCGTTGTGGGCAGTAATGCAGCGGGTATTGCGTAGTGGGCAGTAATGCAGCGGGTATTGCGTAGTGCAGCGGGTATTGCGTAGTGGGTAGTAATGCAGCGGGTATTGCGTAGTGGGCAGTAATGCAGCGGGTGTTGCCTAGTAGGCAGTAATGCAGCGGGTATTGCGTTGTGGGCAGTAATGCAGTATTGCGTAGTGGGCAGTAATGCAGTATTGCGTAGTGGGCAGTAATGCAGCGGGTATTATGTAGTGGGCAGTAATGCAGCGGGTATTGTGTAGTGGGCAGTAATGCAGTATTGCGTAGTGGGCAGTAATGCAGCGGGTATTGTGTAGTGGGCAGTAATGCAGTATTGCGTAGTGGGCAGTAATGCAGCGGGTATTGTGTAGTGGGCAGTAATGCAGCGGGTATTGCGTAGTGGGTAGTAATGCAGCGGTGTTGCCTAGTAGGCAGTAATGCAGCGGGTATTGCGTAGTGGGCAGTAATGCAGCGGTGTTGCCTAGTAGGCAGTAATGCAACGGGTATTGCCTAGTAGGTAGTAATGCAGCGGGTATTGCGTAGTGGGTAGTAATGCAGCGGGTATTGCCTAGTGGGTAGTAATGCAGCGGGTATTGCGTAGTGGGTAGTAATGCAGCGGGTATTGCGTAGTGGGTAGTAATGCAGCGGGTATAGCGTAGTTGGTAGTAATGCAGCCGGGTATTGCGTAGTGGGTAGTAATGCAGCGGGTATTGCGTAGTGGGTAGTAATGCAGCGGGTATAGCGTAGTTGGTAGTAATGCAGCCGGGTATTGCGTAGTGGGTAGTAATGCAGAGGGTATTGCGTAGTGGGTAGTAATGCAGCGGGTATTGCGTAGTGGGCAGTAATGCAGCGGGTATTGCGTAGTGGGCAGTAATGCAGCGGTTATTGCGTAGTGGGCAGTAATGCAGCGGTTATTGCGTAGTGGGTAGTAATGCAACGGGTATTGCGTAGTGGGCAGTAATGCAGCGGTTATTGCGTAGTGGGCAGTAATGCAGCGGTTACTGCGTAGTGGGTAGTAATGCAAGGGTATTGCGTAGTGGGCAGTAATGCAGCGGTTATTGCGTAGTGGGCAGTAATGCAGCGGTATTGTGTAGTGGGTAGTAATGCAGCGGTATTGCGTAGTTGGCAGTAATGCAGCGGGTATTGCGTAGTGGGTAGTAATGCAGCGGGTATAGCGTAGTTGGCAGTAATGCAGCCGGGTATTGCGTAGTGGGTAGTAATGCAGAGGGTATTGCGTAGTGGGTAGTAATGCAGCGGGTATTGCGTAGTGGGCAGTAATGCAGCGGGTATTGCGTAGTGGGCAGTAATGCAGCGGTTATTGCGTAGTGGGCAGTAATGCAGCGGTTATTGCGTAGTGGGTAGTAATGCAACGGGTATTGCGTAGTGGGCAGTAATGCAGCGGTTATTGCGTAGTGGGCAGTAATGCAGCGGTTATTGCGTAGTGGGTAGTAATGCAACGGGTATTGCGTAGTGGGCAGTAATGCAGCGGTTATTGCGTAGTGGGCAGTAATGCAGCGGGTATTGTGTAGTGGGTAGTAATGCAGCGGTATTGCGTAGTTGGCAGTAATGCAGCGGGTATTGCGTAGTGGGCAGTAATGCAGCGGGTGTTGCCTAGTAGGCAGTAATGCAGCGGGTATTGCGTTGTGGGCAGTAATGGAGCGGGTATTGCGTAATGGGCAGTAATGCAGCGGTATTGTGTAGTGGGCAGTAATGCAGCGGGTATTGTGTAGTGGGTAGTAATGCAACGGGTATTGTGTAGTGGGCAGTAATGCAGCGGGTGTTGCCTAGTAGGCAGTAATGCAGCGGGTATTGCGTTGTGGGCAGTAATGGAGCGGGTATTGCGTAATGGGCAGTAATGCAGCGGTATTGTGTAGTGGGCAGTAATGCAGCGGTATTGTGTAGTGGGCAGTAATGCAGCGGTATTGCGTTGTGGGCAGTAATGCAGCGTGTATTGTGTAGTGGGCAGTAATGCAGCGGCTATTGCGTAGTGGGCAGTAATGCAGCGTGTATTATGTAGTGGGCAGTAATGCAGCGTGTATTGTGTAGTGGGCAGTAATGCAGTATTGCGTAGTGGGCAGTAATGCAGCGTGTATTGTGTAGTGGGCAGTAATGCAGCGGGTATTGCGCAATGGGCAGTAATGCAGCGGGTATTGTGTAGTGGGCAGTAATGCAGTGGGTATTGCGTAGTGGTCAGTAATGCAGCGGGTATTGCGTTGTGGGCAGTAATGCAGCGGGTATTGCGTAGTGGGCAGTAATGCAGCGGGTATTGCCTAGTAGGCAGTAATGCAGCGGGTATTGCTTAGTAGGCAGCGATGCAGCGGGTATTGTGTAGTGGGCAGTAATGCAGCGGGTATTGTGTAGTAGGCAGCGATGCAGCGGGTATTGTGTAGTGGGCAGTAATGCAGCGGGTATTGCCTAGTAGGCAGTAATGCAGCGGGTATTGCTTAGTAGGCAGCGATGCAGCGGGTATTGTGTAGTGGGCAGTAATGCAGCGGGTATTGTGTAGTGGGCAGTAATGCAGCGGGTATTGCCTAGTAGGCAGTAATGCAGCGGGTAATGCGTATTGGACAGTAATGCAACGGGTATTGCCTAGTAGGCAGCGATGCAGCGGGTATTGTGTAGTGGGCAGTAATGCAGCGGGTATTGCCTAGTAGGCAGCGATGCAGCGTGTATTGTATAATGGGCATTAATGCATCGGGTATTGCCTAGTAGGCAGCGATGCAGCGGGTATTGTGTAGTGGGCATTAATGCAACGGGTAATGCCTAGTAGGCAGCGATGCAGCGGGTATTGTGTAGTGGGCAGTAATGCAGCGGGTATTGCCTAGTAGGCAGTAATGCAACGGGTATTGTGTAGTGGGCAGTAATGCAGCGGATATTGCGTAGTGGGCAGTAATGCAGCGGGTATTGCGTAGTGGGCAGTAATGCAGCGGGTATTGCGTAGTGGGCAGTAATGCAGCGTGTATTGCGTAGTGGGCAGTAATGCAACTGGTATTGCGTAGTGGGCAGTAATGCAGCGGGTATAGCGTAGTAGGCAGTAATGCAGCGGTTATTGCGTAGTGGCCAGTAATGCAGCGGTATTGTGGGCAGTAATGCAGCGGGTATTGCGTAGTGGGCAGTAATGCAGCGGTATTGCGTAGTGGGCAGTCATGCAGCGTTATTGCGTAGTAGCCAGTAATGCAGCAGGTATTGCGTAGTGGCCGGTAATGCAGCGGTTATTGCGTAGTGGCCAGTAATGCAGCGGTATTGTGGGCAGTAATGCAGCGGGTATTGCGTAGTGGGCAGTAATGCAGCGGGTATTGCGTTGTGGGTAGTAATGCAGCTGGTGTGGTGTAGTGGCCAGTCATGCAGCGGTATTGCGTAGTGGGCAGTAATGCAGCGGTATTGCAGAGAGCGGATAGTAATGCAGCGGTATTGCAGAGAGCGGATAGTAATGCAGCGGTATTGCGTAGTAGGCAGTAATGCAGCGGTATTGCAGAGAGCGGATAGTAATGCAGCGGTATTGCAGAGTGCGGATAGTAATGCAGCGGTATTGCAGAGAGCGGATAGTAATGCAGCGGTATTGCAGAGAGCGAAGAGTAATGCAGCGGTATTGCAGAGAGCGGATAGTAATGCAGCGGTATTGCAGAGAGCGGATAGTAATGCAGCGGTATTGCAGAGAGTGATAGTAATGCAGCGGTATTGCAGAGAGCGGATAGTAATGCAGCGGTACTGCAGAGAGCGGATAGTAATGCAGAGGTATTGCAGAGAGCGGATAGTAATGCAGCGGTGTTGCAGAGAGCGGATAGTAATGCAGCGATGTTGAGACGCGGATTGTCATGCAGCGGCATTGAGGAACAGACGGTGCTATACACCGGGCACGTAAAATAACTAGAGGTGACTTTGAAAAGTTTGTCTGAATCATTGCACTACCCTCCACAATCTAAGTAATTCAAATAATCGTTTCAGGAGTCGTTGCTCAAATGGGCAACCGGTAGAGACGATAAGTAAAGGCGTGGGCGCATACACACGTTCACGCAATATTCCCGTTGTGACTGTTTTCCTGGCTGATCCATCCAGACAATTGCTTTATCTGTTTTATTTCTGACATCTGTTGCTCAAGTGACCTAATACACATCAATACATTAAGGATATAATGGTAAAATAACAAGTAGAGCAAATTAACTACACAGACTGAATCAACTTAACGTAATTAGAAAAATAGAGTGGTTATTTTGACAAATTACTGAACATGAATATGGCGTAACGTTTCTGATTACTACAGTGAGATATAAAGTAGAAATGCGTTCATGGAAAGAATTCCATAAGTCTCTGGCTTTCATTCAGTCTAGGAATTCTACTTTATGTAAACAATTTAATTTTAGAAAATAAATATTTGTTCAACTAATATACTCGTTGTAAAAAAAGTTTGAGTTTGAACGCGTATCTTTTTACGGTATTTATTGAAGATATTATATAATTATTTATTTACATTTATTACGAACATTAGACAATTAGACAATCCGCGTGTCAACATCGCTGCATTACTATCCGCTCTCTGCAATACCGCTGCATTACTATCCGCTCTCTGCAATACCGCTGCATTACTATCCGCTCTCTGCAATACCGCTGCATTATTGCCCACTGCACAATACCCGCTGCATTACTGCCCACTACACACACATTACCCGCTGCATGACTGACCACTACACAATACCCGCTGCATGACTGACCACTACGCAATACCCGCTGCATTACTGCCCACTACTCAATACCCGCTGCATTACTGACCACTACGCAATACCCGCTGCATTACTGCCCACTACGCAATACACGCTGCATTACTGACCACTACGCAATACCCGCTGCATTACTGCCCACTACGCAATACCCGCTGCATTACTGCCCACTACGCAATACCCGCTGCATTACTGACCACTACGCAATACCCGCTGCATTACTGTCCACTACGCAATACCCGCTGCATTACTGCCCACTACGCAATACCCGCTGCATTACTGACCACTACGCAATACCCGCTGCATAACGGCCCACTACACAATACCGCTGCTAATATTAGAGACTATAATTAAGAATTAATAAGTATCAACCGTGGTATATCGCAGAATAACCCTGGTTTGTGGTTCTTATGCGTAGAAATATAACCATCAAGCCTTCGGCCTTCGTGATATATTTCTACGCATAAGAACTTCAAACTCGGGTTATTCTGAGATATAGCATGGTTGATACTTATTATTTCGATTCTAACACGACTTACTTCTAATAATTTTAAAGGAGTATTTTCTTCAAACGCCGCTGCATTTGGCTTTCGAAATTTCCCCCCGCGTAACGGGTGACGACGTTATTTTTTATGGAAAATATCAATCTAGTGCATAAATGAACAAAAGTTCTAACTGATCAATAATTTTATTTATTTTGTCAAATAAAACTGTACAGAATAGTAACTGAAACGTTACTTAACAGAAAAACAAGACGGACAAGAGATTATCTGATTCTAAAAACAGCTCACTTCCGTGAATTCCCACGGTATTTTTTACAAACATCACGTGACTTTCATTCATAAAACTGTACACGCATTGTATAAATGGAATAGCCAAAACACGGTGCGCGTGCAGCATAGTTCAAGGTAGGTATATCGCAGAATAACCCGAGGTAGGTTTTACTCTACAAGTATGTATGTTATTAGCTGGGTCGTGTTAGAATACAGAATAATAAAAAACAATATATAGTTATTATGTTCCTTTTTCTCGGAAGTTCTCGCTTCGTTCACGTGGTGCGCTGTGTTTTCATAAAGCACGTGTATACTGTTGTATGCTCCATTTGCCTGATTTATGTTTATTTGTGTGGGGGTTAAATAGTCACACAAACAGCTTAGGTCATATGACAACTCTCCAGCTAGTAATGGTGGAGAAAGACGTTGGGTGCACTTCTGAACAGCATGGCAGGCACGGACGGACACCAGAGTGGAACCAACGACCTTCTGAAAGACAGCTGCATGGATAGGTTCCCCACGTGACAGAATGCGGTCGCCCAGTGGGCATACATGTGTGCTCTAGTTCCAGGCGTGGTCCTTGCTAACATTCCCAAGTAAATCGGTTAACTCTCGGTTAAATAATGTGTACCCATCTGACATGACTGTATTTTCTGGATTTGTATTTGACCATCACAAAATGGTATCTATATAATTTTATGTCCATGTCTTCTCTCGACGCCTCCTGAAGAGATTTTTTTAAGATGTGTGGAGGATAGTGCAATGATACAGAGAGAGACACACTCCAGAGTCTCATATGGTTCTTTTACGTGCACGGTGTACAGCACCGACAGGATACCTCGGTTTAAAGTCCCATTTGTTAATTGTGTTAGGGTCAGACGGGGGATCGAACATGACGTGCACATATGTTATTATTGTTGTTGTTGTTTGGTGGTACTCAGTCATGCAACTTTGTGCAGTGACAATAACCAGGTTTTTAATAGGTTTTTTTTAAAACGACAATTTCACAGGTTTTAAACGAAAAAGATATTTTGACAGATTACAACATAGAGTGAGCTGTCACAACCGGCTAATTTCATTGAAATTTGCACAGCTATAAATATATATTTCTGATAAAATGATGGGCGTTTTGAAGTGAATGACGATGTAAATTGTGATGTTTATGTGTACTTGTCTGTCGCACTTCTTAAATATTTATGCATACTGCCCATTATCTACACACCTAAAATGTGGAGGAAATTTTAAGAGGGTGTTCAACTTACTGGTAATATATGATTAAGTTATATAGCTTTCTGGTACTAACGTCAGAAGTACGATACATAAATACAATCATTTTAATTTTATTTTTCCATTAGAGGAAAACACCACCAAAAAGTCGCAGTGCAGTGCGCATGTTACAAATGCAATTATATTTCATCGTGGAGCCTCGGGTGGATGCTTAGCCTGTGTTCCAGTCTGTCGATTGTTTACTTATTTAATTCTGGCAAAATGACAGTTGATTATACTAGAGGACATAGAAAACGCACACGTACATTATATGTATACTAGAGGACATAGAAAACGCACACGTACATTATATGTATACTAGAGGACATAGAAAACGCACACGTACATTATATGTATACTAGAGGACATAGAAAACGCACACGTACATTATATGTATACTAGAGGACATAGAAAACGCACACGTACATTATATGTATACTAGAGGACATAGAAAACGCACACGTACATTATATGTATACTAGAGGACATAGAAAACGCACACGTACATTATATGTATACTAGAGGACATAGAAAACGCACACGTACATTATATACTAGAGGACATAGAAAACGCACACGTACATTATATGTATACTAGAGGACATAGAAAACGCACACGTACATTATATACTAGAGGACATAGAAAACGCACACGTACATTATATACTAGAGGACATAGAAAACGCACACGTACATTATATACTAGAGGACATAGAAAACGCACACGTACATTATATACTAGAGGACATAGAAAACGCACACCTACATTATATACTAGAGGACATAGAAAACGCACACGTACATTATATACTAGAGGACATAGAAAACGCACACCTACATTATATACTAGAGGACATAGAAAACGCACACCTACATTATATACTAGAGGACATAGAAAACGCACACCTACATTATATGATTATTATTACATGAAAACATAAACTGAACAACTAAAAATATTCCAAAATGTTTAAAACTATATATTTATATAGTTATTGTTTTTCATGTAAAAACACACTTATCCGAAGTGTGCGTGTTCTATGTCCTCTAGTATAAGTGTTTGTTTATTATAGGTTCACCCATATTTAAAGAGCCAGCCATTTCTGACTTATGAGACACCTCTTTTTTATGAACATCAGTACTTTCCGAACCCTATGCTTGTATGCCAGGCGCCAGGCTGGTAGGCAATCGGTAACCATTATTTAACTAGCTGGCGGCTCACCAACCGGCCATATCAGAACGAACACCTGACGAGATTCGAACCTTCAACCTCCCGCTCTAGTGGCTGTCCGATTAGCGCAGTGGTTAGCGTGTTCGCTTCTCACCAATGTGACCCGGGTTCGATCCTCGGACAGGGAAGTATGTGAGATGGTACGATGGTCGCCAGATCGGACAGGTGGGTTTTCTCCGGGTACTCCGGTTTCCTCCCACATGAATGACCATTATATACGCTTTCATCCGAGCCAACGAGATTGATTAATATAAGTTGTTAAAACTTGCTTCGCAATCGTTGTAAATTAAATAAAGTATATTAAAATAACCTCTGGAATTTGAACCATCGACCTCTAGTATATTATCAGAAACTCAATATGGCCCATTTAATGATCTCGGTATTAAAATATATTTATATGACCAAGACAAATTTATCAACGCCTGTTCCCGGGCTAATGGATCCTGTAGAACGACCGTGGTGTCCTATGGTTTATTCTAGACTGGGACAAAAAAGTGCAAGTGGGTCAGAACAGAGATAGTGTGCATTTTAAGGGGCGAAGGGGTGGGGGTATTTGGGGATTAGACCCTAGATAATGTTTTCTAACTTACGGTGATTAACAACTACTTATGCTCAATCAAAGAGGCAGTACAACCAAAAGGGCGGGGCAAGTTCGAGTTAGTAAGGTCTGTCCGCACAAAGACGCATCTGCTGAGGCGTATAAAAATAAATAGAAAAAAGGCAAATTTAAAAAACATATCTGATCTGAAAAAAGGCAAAATGGCGGACATATTTCACAAAATGGCGGGGTTAAAAAAGGCATGGCGAGGCGCCCTGTTATTCTCTCTCTAGAAAATACCCAATCAGTTGTTAGACCAATCACTAAAACATATTTTCCCTCTGCCTCATTATTATGGATGGGCATGGATGAGGGTTTTGCAGGCCTTTAAACTAATGTTGAAAGACCTTGTTTCGCAGTCGCGTTAACAGAAATTAATATATTAACATAATGCAATGAATAACCTATTGTTTTGAACGTGCTAAATGTAAATGAAACATACTGTTATTGACAACAATAACCTTCATTTATATTCCCAGGGTACGAGATGATATATGGTATATACGGACACCATAAAAAACGGTGCACTTTTATATTGAGCGTTATAGTCTGACATCACTATGAAGAATAAAACATGAAATTAACCCAACATTTCGAAAGAAATATATTATTTATTATGTTATATTTCGGGTTTTACGCCTGCATCAGCACCATTTTGGGCTATATCGCCGGCGGGCAGTTTACTTAACAACACCTTTCCTGGGCAGGCTCCAGCGGTTACCCAGTACTTGGGTGCACCAACCTCCGTAAGAAACTGCCAACTTTTTTCATATAAATGAGACACGGCCTGAGCGGGGCTCGAACCCGTGACCATCAGTGATGATAGGTTACAGTGGTATACAAGTCAGCGACCTTAACCACTCGACCACGGGGGCGGACGAACGAAAGAAATATAACCTATGTATATACGAGAGCATTTTTCCAAATTTGACGGCCATCTTGGTGGCCATCTTGGATTAAAACGTTGATGGTGACACTTTATTCTTTGAGTACATGTCTTTCACCAGCTACACAATACATAAGAAAATTGTGGTCCCGGTGGATGCTGAGGGCGGTACAGGGTGGGCCCTTCTGGCCCCTCATTTATTACGTTTTTCGTTACATATTTTAGAATTATGGATTTTACTATCATGAGTGAAGAAAATAATTCTTCACACATTGCACTAATTTACCCAATATGTCGCACATTTTGATACCAAATTTACCTGTATTTATTTCTAAAATGATATAAGTTTTACCTCTAAGACAAGTGCACCGTTTCTTTTTAGTGTCAGTATAGAATGATATATAATAATTAATTATATACTATGTACTAATATAATATTATGATTAATTATGTATTCATGATTGTGTATTTAGTATTTTATCATGCGAATTCGAATGATTCATTGAAACAATACATCAACTTAATAATGTAATTTAAATTAAAAACATGGCATTATTACAAACAGGTAATTAATTACAAATTAGTAAGTGCATTCGTTTTAATATATAATATATCACTATTCTTTTTTTTCCAGGTAAACCGAGGTTACTTGGTAAATTATTGAGACCACAACGCACCCACACTTCAACAATGACCTTTGTTTAGAGTTTATTTTCATTACTGTTTGTACAGTCTGAATGGATAAGAGGTTTTACTAAACAATGATTGTTAAACAGTTCTATGAATCAGTTTAGATCGACATTGGGCAACGTGTAGACATATTTATCATATACATGTCTTGCAATTTAAAATGTTGACGATCGGACGCTGACGTCGTATATAAAGGTAATACGTCAAACGTCAATGCATGGACGTCGAGTTGTGCATCGTAAATTGTATGGAAATTCAGTATATAACACAAGCAAGAAAATACAATATTTCTAGTTACAACAGGTTGAGTTCTTCATTGTCATATAATAATTTACCATGTACTTTTTAAACTGGGCGTCCGTGATGACATGCGTCCGTGGCAAAGTGGTAATCACGTGGTTACTGTTTACATGTTTCATTATGCTGTCACAGACGGTTCTGTACCCCAGTGGTTAACATGTTGGACTGGTAATCCAGGGATCGCAGGTTCGATCCCCCGTCTGACTCTAATAAAATTAACAGTCTTTCAGATGGGACGTTAAACCGAGGTCTCATGTCGGTGCATTACACCGTGCACGTAAAAGAACCAGAGGAGACTCTGTAATGGGTCTCTGTCTGGATCATTGCACTATCCTCCAAACATCTAAAATGACTAATCTCTTCATGAGGCGTCGCTCATATGGGCAACCGGTAGCGACGATAAATAAACGTAAAGCACACATACTCATTATGCTATTTCATGTTTTACAATCTCAATGGGGTGGGGAAGATATTTTGCAGAAGGTCGGTGGTTCTACCAGAGTACCAGTCGATAACTGAACTAGTGACTTTAGCCATAAACAAAGACCCCTGGGTGTCCCTCCGAGCAATTGTCAGGCACGGACGGGCGCCCTGGTAGAACCACCGACCTTCCACAAGCCAACCGAATAGCTCGAGACTCCGATGAGATTCGATCCTACATCGGGGTGACTGGCACGTGATTTGAAGTCAACAGCCTTAACCACTATGCAACGGAAGTACTCTAACCCATAAACAAAGAAAGAAAGAAACAAACGAACACCTCATTCCAAAATGAAAGTGTACACACTGCACTGTACTGTTCAGCTTCATTTTCAATAACAAAGCGTTATCAGATGTTTGAATATGTTAAAGGTGTTACGATGAACACAGAAAGACGCGCTTGTGGGGTAATGGTTGGGGTATTTACAAGCTGTTTATTTCTTTCTTTTCCGGATATGACTCAATAAATTTTAATGCCCATCTTTTTTGATGTGGTTAGCTAATTTGGTCTTTGAAGACGGGATGTAGCATGTGTTTTCTCGCTTTACTTGTGCTGATTGTGTTCTATGATATGTCATACGGTACGGTATCATTATGAATGAATAATTTAAAAAAACCCACATTTATTCGTTGTTCACTAATTAAGCCAGTAACATAGTAACGTCGCCGTAGGAATGCGGGTTATTGCACTTGGTTGTGTCTGTCTACGTGTCTTTCTGTCTGTATGTGTGCGTGTTTGTCTGGCTGGCTGCGTGCGTGCGAACGTACGTACCTGTACTGCCTGCCTGCCCTGCCCGCTCGACACAATGCAACACAAATGTGAGGAAGCTATCCAGCTGGCGTGCGGAAGTGTGGTGGTTCTACCCGGGTGTCCGTCCGTGCTATGTGGACGAGCACTCGGTGCTTTCCTCCACCAACAATAGCTCAAATACAGCCACATGACCTAAGCCGTTGGTGCGAGCTTAGACAAAAACAAAAATACCACAAACAAACCACAACACCCGATTGATATGGTGGCAACTGCTTTTCAATCGAATTTCGATTTTCGCTGCATATTTATCTTTCATGGAAATGATTACTTAAGCAAAGAATGGCATAGGCAGGTGCACATGTCCTTAGTTCCAATCAGTTTCTTTTATTATCAGTTTCATGATCGACATTTCATGTAATCATATTTCTTTTGATCGTACAACATTCGTAAGTAGGCCTTCTCTAATGGCGGACAACATTCGTAAGTAGGCCTTCTCTAATGGCGGACAACATTCGTAAGTATGCCTTCTCTAATGGCGGACAGCATTCGTAAGTAGGCCTTCTCTAATGGCGGACAGTATTCGTAAGTAGGCCTTCTCTAATGGCGGACAGTATTCGTAAGTAGGCCTTCTCCAATGGCGGACAGTACTCGTAAGTAGGCCTTCTCTAATGTCGGACAACATTCGTAAGTAGGCCTTCTCTAATGGCGGACAGTATTCGTAAGTAGGCGTTCTCTAATGGCGGACAGTATTCGTAAGTAGGCCTTCTCTAATGGCGGACAACATTCGTAAGTAGGCCTTCTCTAATGGCGGACATCATTCGTAAGTAGACCTTCTCTAATGGAGGAAACCATTCGTAAGTTGGCCTTCTCTAATGGCGGACAGCATTAGTAAGTAGTCCTTCTCTAATGTCGGACAAGATTCGTAAGTAGGCCTTCTCTAATGGCGGACAGTATTCGTAAGTAGGCGTTCTCTAATGGCAGACAGTATTCGTAAGTAGGCCTTCTCTAATGTCGGACAACATTCGTAAGTAGGCCTTCTCTAATGGCGGACAACATTCGTAAGTATGCCTTCTCTAATGGCGGACACCATTCGTAAGTAGGCCTTCTCTAACGGCGGACAGTATTCGTAAGTAGGCCTTCTCTAATGGCGGACAACATTCGTAAGTAGGCCTTCTCTAATGGCGGACAACATTCGTAAGTAGGCCTTCTCTAATGGCGGACAACATTCGTAAGTAGGCCTTCTCTAATGGCGGACAACATTCGTAAGTAGGCCTTCTCTAATGACGGACAACATTCGTAAGTAGGCCTTCTCTAATGACGGACAACATTCGTAAGTAGGCCTTCTCTAATGGCGGACAACATTCGTAAGTAGGCCTTCTCTAATGACGGACAACATTCGTAAGTAGGCCTTCTCTAATGACGGACAACATTCGTAAGTAGGCCTTCTCTAATGACGGACAACATTCGTAAGTAGGCCTTCTCTAATGACGGACAACATTCGTAAGTAGGCATTTTCTAATAACGGACACCATTCGTAAGTAGGCCTTCTCTAATGGCGGACAACATTCGTAAGTAGGCCTTCTCTAATGACGGACACCATTCGTAAGTAGGCCTTCTCTAATGGCGGACAGTATTCGTAAGTAGACCTTCTCTAATGGAGGACAACATTCGTAAGTAGGCCTTCTCTAATGGCGGACAACATTCGTAAGTAGGCCGTCTCTAATGGAGGACAGCATTCGTAAGTAGGCCTTTTCTAATGACGGACAGCATTCGTAAGTAGGTCTTCTCTAATGGCGGACAACATTCGTAAGTAGGCCTTCTCCAATGTCGGACACCATTCGTAAGTAGGCCTTCTCTAATGGCGGACAGCATTCGTAAGTAGGCCTTCTCTAATGGTGGACAACACTCGTAAGTAGGCCTTCTCCAATGGCGGACAGTACTCGTAAGTAGGCCTTCTCTAATGTCGGACAACATTCGTAAGTAGGCCTTCTCTAATGGCGGACAGTATTCGTAAGTAGGCGTTCTATAATGGCGGACAACATTCGTAAGTAGGCCTTCTCTAATGGCGGACAACATTCGTAAGTAGGCCTTCTCTAATGGCGGACATCATTCGTAAGTAGACCTTCTCTAATGGAGGACACCATTCGTAAGTTGGCCTTCTCTAATGGCGGACAGCATTAGTAAGTAGGCCCTCTCTAATGGCGGACATCATTCGTAAGTAGACCTTCTCTAATGGCGGACAGCATTCGTAAGTTGGCCTTCTCTAATGGCGGACACCATTCGTAAGTAGGCCTTCTCTAATGGCGGACACCATTCGTAAGTAGGCCTTCACTAATGGTGGACAACACTCGTACGTTAGCCTTCTCTAATGGCGGACACCATTCGTAAGTAGGCCTTCTCTAATGGCGGACAACATTCGTAAGTAGGCTTTCTCTAATGACGGACAACATTCGTAAGTAGGCCTTCTCTAATGGCGGACAACATTCGTAAGTAGGCTTTCTCTAATGACGGACAACATTCGTAAGTAGGCCTTCTCTAATGGCGGACACCATTCGTAAATAGACCTTCTCTAATGGCGGACAGCATTCGTAAGTTGGCCTTCTCTAATGGCGGACATCATTCGCAAGTAGTCCTTCTCTAATGGCGGACACCATTCGTAAGTAGGCCTTCTCTAATGACGGACAACATTCGTAAGTAGGCCTTCTCAAATGGCGGACACCATTCGTAAGTAGGCCGTCTCTAATGGCGGACAGCATTCGTAAGTAGGCCTTTTCTAATGGCGGACAGCATTCGTAAGTAGGTCCTCTCTAATGGTGGACAACACTCGTAAGTAGGCCTTCACTAATGGCGGACACCATTCGTAAGTAGACCTTCTCTAATGGCGGACACCATTCGTAAGTAGGCCTTCTCCAATGTCGGACACCATTCGTAAGTAGGCCTTCTCTAATGGCGGACAGCATTCGTAAGTAGGCCTTCTCTAATGGTGGACACCATTCGTAAGTAGGCCTTCTCTAATGGCGGACAGCATTCGTAAGTAGACCTTCTCTAATGGTGGACACCATTCGTAAGTAGGCCTTCTCTAATGGCGGAAAGAATTCGTAAGTAGGCGTTCTCTAATGGCGGACAACATTCGTAAGTAGGCCTTCTCTAATGGCGGACAACATTCGTAAGTAGGCCATCTCTAATGGCGGACATCATTCGTAAGTAGACCTTCTCTAATGGAGGACACCATTCGTAAGTTGGCCTTCTCTAATGGCGGACAGCATTAGTAAGTAGGCCTTCTCTAATGGCGGACATCATTCGTAAGTAGACCTTCTCTAATGGCGGACAGCATTCGTAAGTTGGCCTTCTCTAATGGCGGACATCATTCGTAAGTAGTCCTTCTCTAATTGCGGACACCATTCGTAAGTAGGCCTTCTCTAATGGCGGACACATTCGTAAGTAGGCCTTCTCTAATGGTGGACAACACTCGTACGTAGGCCTTCTCTAATGGCGGACACCATTCGTAAGTAGGCCTTCTCTAATGGCGGACAGTATTCGTAAGTAGGCCTTCTCTAATGGCGGACAACATTCGTAAGTAGGCCTTCTCTAATGGCGGACAACATTCGTAAGTAGGCCCTCTCTAATGGTGGACAACACTCGTAAGTAGGCCTTCTCCAATGGCGGACAGTACTCGTAAGTAGGCCTTCTCTAATGGCGGACAACATTCGTAAGTAGGCCTTCTCTAATGGCGGACAACATTCGTAAGTAGGCCTTCTCTAATGACGGACAACATTCGTAAGTAGGCCTTCTCTAATGGCGGACAACATTCGTAAGTAGGCCTTCTCTAATGACGGACAACGTTCGTAAGTAGGCCTTCTCTAATGACGGACAACATTCGTAAGTAGGCCTTCTCTAATGACGGACAACATTCGTAAGTAGGCCTTCTCTAATGACGGACACCATTCGTAAGTAGGCCTTCTCTAATGGCGGACAACATTCGTAAGTAGGCCTTCTCTAATGACGGACACCATTCGTAAGTAGGCCTTCTCTAATGGCGGACAGTATTCGTAAGTAGACCTTCTCTAATGGAGGACAACATTGGTTAGTAGGCCTTCTCTAATGGCGAACACCATTCGTAAGTAGGCCGTCTCTAATGGCGGACAGCATTCGTAAGTATGCCTTTTCTAATGGCGGACAGCATTCGTAAGTAGGCCTTCTCTAATGGTGGACAACACTCGTAAGTAGGCCTTCTCCAATGGCGGACAGTACTCGTAAGTAGGCCTTCTCTAATGTCGGACAACATTCGTAAGTAGGCCTTCTCTAATGGCGGACAGTATTCGTAAGTAGGCGTTCTCTAATGGCGGAAAACATTCGTAAGTAGGCCTTCTCTAATGGCGGACAACATTCGTAAGTAGGCCTTCTCTAATGGCGGACATCATTCGTAAGTAGACCTTCTCTAATGGAGGACACCATTCGTAAGTTGGCCTTCTCTAATGGCGGACAGCATTAGTAAGTAGGCCTTCTCTAATGGCGGACACCATTCGTAAGTAGACCTTCTCTAATGGCGGACAGCATTCGTAAGTTGGCCTTCTCTAATGGCGTACATAATTCGTAAGTAGTCCTTCTCTAATGGCGGACACCATTCGTAAGTAGGCCTTCTCTAATGGCGGACACCATTCGTAAGTAGGCCTTCTCTAATGGTGGACAACACTCGTACGTAGGCCTTCTCTAATGGCGGACACCATTCGTAAGTAGGCCTTCTCTAATGGCGGACAGTATTCGTAAGTAGGCCTTCTCTAATGGCGGACAACATTCGTAAGTAGGCCTTCTCTAATGGCGGACAACATTCGTAAGTAGGCCTTCTCTAATGACGGACAACATTCGTAAGTAGGCCTTCTCTAATGGCGGACAACATTCGTAAGTAGGCCTTCTCTAATGACGGACAACATTCGTAAGTAGGCCTTCTCTAATGACGGACAACATTCGTAAGTAGGCCTTCTTTAATGGCGGACACCATTCGTATGTAGGCCGTCTCTAATGGCGGACAGCATTCGTAAGTAGGCCGTCTCTAAATGCGGACAGCATTCGTAAGTAGGCCCTCTCTAATGGTGGACAACACTCGTAAGTAGGCCTTCTCTAATGGCGGACACCATTCGTAAGTAGACCTTCTCTAATGGCGGACACCATTCGTAAGTAGGCCTTCTCCAATGTCGGACACCATTCGTAAGTAGGCCTTCTCTAATGGCGGACAGCATTCGTAAGTAGGCCCTCTCTAATGGCGGAAAGCATTCGTAAGTAGACCTTCTCTAATGGTGGACACCATTCGTAAGTATGCCTTCTCTAATGGCGGACACCATTCGTAAGTAGGCCTTCTCTAATGTCGGACAGCATTCGTAAGTAGGCCCTCTCTAATGGTGGACAACACTCGTAAGTAGGCCTTCTCCAATGGCGGACAGTACTCATAAGTAGGCCTTCTCTAATGTCGGACAACATTCGTAAGTAGGCCTTCTCTAGTGGCGGACAGTATTCGTAAGTAGGCGTTCTCTAATGGCGGACAGTATTCGTAAGTAGGCCTTCTCTAATGGCGGACAACATTCGTAAGTAGGCCTTCTCTAATGGCGGACATCATTCGTAAGTAGACCTTCTCTAATGGAGGACACCATTCGTAAGTTGGCCTTCTCTAATGGCGGACAGCATTTGTAAGTAGGCCTTCTCTAATGGCGGACACCATTCGTAAGTAGACCTTCTCTAATGGCGGACAGCATTCGTAAGTTGGCCTTCTCTAATGGCGGACATCATTCGTAAGTAGTCCTTCTCTAATGGCGGACACCATTCGTAAGTAGGCCTTCTCTAATGGCGAACACCATTCGTAAGTAGGCCTTCTCTAATGGTGTACAACACTCGTACGTAGGCCTTCTCTAATGGCGGACAACATTCGTAAGTAGGCCTTTTCTAATGACGGACAACATTCGTACGTAGGCCTTCTCTAATGGTGGACAACATTCGTAAGCAGGCCTTCTCTAATGGCGGACAGCATTCGTAGGTAGGCCTTCTCTAATGGCGGACAGTATTCGTAAGTAGGCCGTCTCTAATGGCGGACAGCATTCGTAGGTAGGCCTTCTCTAATGGCGGACAGTATTCGTAAGTAGGCCTTCTCTAATGGCGGACAGCATTCATAAGTAAGCCTTCTCTAATGGCGGACAGCATTCGTAAGTAGGCCTTCTCTAATGGCGGACACCATTCGTAAGTAGGCCTTCTCTAATGGCGGACAATATTCGTAAGTAGACACTCTCTAATGGCGGAAAACATTCGTAAGTAGACCTTCTCTAATGGTGGACAACATTCGTAAATTGGCCTTCTCTAATGGCGGTCAACAATCGTAAGTAGGCCTTCTCTAATAGCGGACAACATTCATAATTAGGCCTTCTGTAGCTAGATACCCGTACTGGACATTAACTAGATATCGAACTATGCATTAACTAGATACCCGTACTGGACATTAACTAGATATCGAACTATGCATTAACTAGATACACGTACTGGGCATTAACTAGATATCGAACTATGCATTAACTAGATACACCTACTGGACATTAACTAGATATCGAACTATGCATTCAATAGATACACGTACTGGACATTAACTAGATACACCTACTGGGCATTAACTAGATATCGAACTATGCATTAACTAGATACACCTACTGGACATTAACTAGATATCGAACTATGCATTAACTAGATACACGTACTGGACATTAACTAGATACACGTACTGGACATTAACTAGATACACGTACTGGACATTAACTAGATACACGTACTGGACATTAACTAGATACACGTACTGGGCATTAACTAGATACACGTACTGGACATTAACTAGATACACGTACTGGACATTAACTAGATACACGTACTGGACATTAACTAGATACACGTACTGGACATTAACTAGATACACGTACTGGACATTAACTAGATACACGTACTGGACATTAACTAGATACACGTACTGGACATTAACTAGATACACGTACTGGACATTAACTAGATATCGAACTATGCATTAGATAGATACACGTACTGGACATTAACTAGATACACGTACTGGACATTAACTAGATACACGTACTGGACATTAACTAGATACACCTACTGGACATTAACTAGATACACGTACTGGACATTAACTAGATACACGTACTGGACATTAACTAGATACACGTACTGGACATTAACTAGATACACCTACTGGACATTAACTAGATACACGTACTGGGCATTAACTAGATACACGTACTGGACATTAACTAGATACACGTACTGGACATTAACTAGATACACGTACTGGACATTAACTAGATATCGAACTATGCATTCAATAGATACACGTACTGGGCATTAACTAGATACACGTACTGGGCATTAACTAGATACACGTACTGGGCATTAACTAGATATCGAACTATGCATTAACTAGATACACGTACTGGACATTAACTAGATATCGAACTATGCATTAACTAGATACACGTACTGGACATTAACTAGATATCGAACTATGCATTAACTAGATACACCTACTGGACATTAACTAGATACACGTACTGGGCATTAACTAGATACACCTACTGGACATTAACTAGATATCGAACTATGCATTAACTAGATACACGTACTGGGCATTAACTAGATATCGAACTATGCATTAACTAGATACACCTACTGGACATTAACTAGATATCGAACTATGCATTAACTAGATACACGTACTGGACATTAACTAGATACACGTACTGGACATTAACTAGATACACGTACTGGACATTAACTAGATACACGTACTGGACATTAACTAGATACACGTACTGGGCATTAACTAGATACACGTACTGGACATTAACTAGATACACGTACTGGACATTAACTAGATACACGTACTGGACATTAACTAGATACACGTACTGGACATTAACTAGATACACGTACTGGACATTAACTAGATACACGTACTGGACATTAACTAGATACACGTACTGGACATTAACTAGATACACGTACTGGACATTAACTAGATATCGAACTATGCATTAAATAGATACACATACTGGACATTAACTAGATACACATACTGGACATTAACTAGATACACGTACTGGACATTAACTAGATACACCTACTGGACATTAACTAGATACACGTACTGGACATTAACTAGATACACGTACTGGACATTAACTAGATACACGTACTGGACATTAACTAGATACACCTACTGGACATTAACTAGATACACGTACTGGGCATTAACTAGATACACGTACTGGACATTAACTAGATACACGTACTGGACATTAACTAGATACACGTACTGGACATTAACTAGATATCGAACTATGCATTCAATAGATACACGTACTGGGCATTAACTAGATACACGTACTGGGCATTAACTAGATACACGTACTGGGCATTAACTAGATATCGAACTATGCATTAACTAGATACACGTACTGGACTTTAACTAGATATCGAACTATGCATTAACTAGATACACGTACTGGACATTAACTAGATATCGAACTATGCATTAACTAGATACACCTACTGGACATTAACTAGATACACGTACTGGGCATTAACTAGATACACCTACTGGACATTAACTAGATATCGAACTATGCATTAACTAGATACACGTACTGGGCATTAACTAGATACACGTACTGGACATTAACTAGATACACGTACTGGGCATTAACTAGATACACGTACTGGGCATTAACTAGATACACCTACTGGACATTAACTAGATATCGAACTATGCATTAACTAGATACACCTACTGGACATTAACTAGATACACCTACTGGACATTAACTAGATACACCTACTGGACATTAACTAGATTCACGTACTGGGCATTAACTAGATACACGTACTGGACATTAACTAGATATCGAACTATGCATTAACTAGATACACGTACTGGACATTAATTAGATATCGAACTATGCATTAACTCGATACACGTACTGGACATTAACTAGATATCGAACTATGCATTAACTCGATACACGTACTGGACATTAACTAGATACACGTACTGGACATTAACTAGATACACGTACTGGACATTAACTAGATATCGAACTATGCATTAAATAGATACACGTACTGGGCATTAACTAGATATCGAACTATGCATTAACTAGATACACGTACTGGGCATTAACTAGATATCGAACTATGCATTAACTAGATACACGTACTGGGCATTAACTAGATATCGAACTATGCATTAACTCGATACACGTACTGGGCATTAACTAGATATACGTACTGGGCATTAACTAGATACACGTACTGGGCATTAACTAGATACACGTACTGGGCATTAACTAGATACACGTACTGGGCATTAACTAGATACACGTACTGGGCATTAACTAGATACACGTACTGGGCATTAACTAGATACACCTACTGGACATTAACTAGATACACGTACTGGACATTAACTAGATACACCTACTGGACATTAACTAGATACACGTACTGGACATTAACTAGATATCGAACTATGCATTAACTAGATACACGTACTGGGCATTAACTAGATACACGTACTGGGCATTAACTAGATACACGTACTGGGCATTAACTAGATACACGTACTGGACATTAACTAGATACACGTACTGGACATTAACTAGATTCACGTACTGGGCATTAACTAGATACACGTACTGGGCATTAACTAGATACACGTACTGGACATTAACTAGATACACGTACTGGACATTAACTAGATATCGAACTATGCATTAAATAGATACACGTACTGGGCATTAACTAGATACACGTACTGGACATTAACTAGATATCGAACTATGCATTAACTAGATACACGTACTGGACATTAACTAGATACACGTACTGGACATTAACTAGATACACCTACTGGACATTAACTAGATATCGAAATATGCATTAACTAGATACACGTACTGGACATTAACTAGATATCGAACTATGCATTAAATAGATACACGTACTGGACATTAACTAAATACACCTACTGGACATTAACTAGATATCGAACTATGCATTAAATAGATACACGTACTGGACATTAACTAGATACACGTACTGGGCATTAACTAGATACACGTACTGGACATTAACTAGATATCGAACTATGCATTAAATAGATACACGTACTGGACATTAACTAGATACACGTACTGGGCATTAACTAGATACACCTACTGGACATTAACTAGATATCGAACTATGCATTAACTAGATATCGAACTATGCATTAACTAGATACACGTACTGGACATTAACTAGATACACGTACTGGGCATTAACTAGATATCGAACTATGCATTAACTAGATACACGTACTGGACATTAACTAGATATCGAACTATGCATTAACTAGATACACGTACTGGACATTAACTAGATATCGAACTATGCATTAACTAGATACACGTACTGGACATTAACTAGATACACGTACTGGGCATTAACTAGATATAGAACTATGCATTAACTAGATACACGTACTGGGCATTAACTAGATACACGTACTGGACATTAACTAGATACACGTACTGGGCATTAACTAGATACACGTACTGGGCATTAACTAGATACACGTACTGGACATTAACTAGATATCGAACTATGCATTAACTCGATACACGTACTGGGCATTAACTAGATACACGTACTGGACATTAACTAGATACACGTACTGGGCATTAACTAGATACACGTACTGGGCATTAACTAGATACACGTACTGGACATTAACTAGATACACGTACTGGACATTAACTAGATACACGTACTGGGCATTAACTAGATACACGTACTGGACATTAACTAGATACACGTACTGGGCATTAACTAGATACACGTACTGGGCATTAACTAGATACACGTACTGGGCATTAACTGGATACCCGTACTGGACATTAACTAGATATCGAAATATGCATTAACTAGATACCAGCACTGTGCATTAACTAGATACCCGCACTGTAGATTAACTAGAAACCCGCACTGGGCATCAACTAGATACCACACTGTACATTAACTATATACTAGCACTGTGCATTAACTAGATACTAGCACTGTGCATTAACTATATACTAGCACTGTGCATTAACTAGATACCACACTGTGCATTAACTAGATACCACACTGTGCATTAACTATATACTAGCACTGTGCATTAACTAGATACCACACTGTGCATTAACTATATACTAGCACTGTGCATTAACTAGATACCACACTGTGCATTAACTAGATACCACACTGTGCATTAACTATATACTAGCACTATGCATTAACTATATACTAGCACTATGCATTAACTATATACTAGCACTGTGCATTAACTATATACTAGCACTATGCATTAACTATGTACTAGCACTGTACATTAACTATATACTAGCACTATGCATTAACTATGTACTAGCACTGTACATTAACTATATACTAGCACTATGCATTAACTATATACTAGCACTATGCATTAACTATATACTAGCACTGTGCATTAACTATATACTAGCACTATGCATTAACTATATACTATCACTGTGCATTAACTATATACTAGCACTATGCATTAACTATATACTAGCACTGTACATTAACTATATACTAGCACTGTGCATTAACTAGATACCCGCACTGTAGATTAACTAGAAACCCGCACTGGGCATCAACTAGATACCACACTGTACATTAACTATATACTAGCACTGTGCATTAACTAGATACCACACTGTAGATTAACTAGAAACCCGCACTGTACATTAACTAGATACCCGCACTGTAGATTAACTAGAAACCCGCACTGTACATTAACTATATACTAGCACTATGCATTAACTATATACTAGCACTGTGCATTAACTATATACCAGCCTTAAATCCATGATAAATACTATAGTGTGCACTTATTTCCCCTAATGGTGTACATATTTATCCCTACGTTGGACCCCAGAGCCACGAGGCATATGATGGAAAGCTATACAAACATGTTGTTGCGCTCCTAGAAAAACCGCATAATTCATCTCGATCTTCGATTGCGGTTTTGCAGCTCCATGACAACTGAGCACGAAACGTGTTCCTGCCTGGCAACATATGGTTGAGCATACATGTACTGCATGATCTTGCGCCGGGGTTCTGGACTGTGCTTTGTTCCAGGGTAACCATGCTAGTGACGTCTATTATCCAGGCATGTGTCGATTACAAAATACAAATATACGCATATTTGTGTGCGTAGTATAATTGCTAATAAATGTCATTGTCATTTTTATTTAACCACGAAATGAGAGAGATTAGTCAGTTACTGACCCTAAATACTAGGTAATAATACCTATCTCTGTTCTTATAGTTGTTTCCTTTGCACCACATGCTATCAATTTACATCCGTTTTCTCACCATATAAATATTAAATTATTAAATATCGATATATATCCTATGCAGCATGTCGAATGGATTATTTAGTGTAAACATGGGTTATCAATTAAGTAACACAATTTTGATAAAATCACACTTAATATCATACCGCGATATCTGGTTAGGGGACAACAGTAAAAACAAAGGAATCCGATTAAAAAGGATCAACATACATTTCGGGATTACTCGGACTTTATATATCAAGGGAGGTAATTGAAAAGCAAGCAATGGCTCTACAATTATAACCAGAGGATGGCACTTTGATTTTTTAAAATTATTTACGTTTATTTAACGTCGCTACCGGTTGCCCGTTTGGTTTGTTCCCACTTTCCCAACCTTTTATTTTCACACATACTAATTATCCCCAAT
Organism: Archivesica marissinica; assembly: GCA_014843695.1. Taxonomy (NCBI): domain Eukaryota; kingdom Metazoa; phylum Mollusca; class Bivalvia; order Venerida; family Vesicomyidae; genus Archivesica; species Archivesica marissinica. Next base: position 23,313,409 of record CM026398.1, read on the forward strand.
TATCTCTTCGCCCCTCAAACTTACCTGTATTTTCTATACTGTTCAAAAAATAAATGAAAGGCACACATAAACTTGTACTTGCAGTGTACTATTTCAATGTTATTTATCTTGTTCCATCTGTTGAAAATATTTACTTATTCTAGAATAAACTATTTTTTTGTTATTTTTGTTTCCAGTGCATATGCATATCTTTAAGGAGAAAAGTGTTCCTTTAATTGTGTATAAATTAAAATTGTCAGTATGTACGTTTAACATTAATAATTCAGATAAAGGTTCATAATAATAAATAGCAGACATATTTTAATTTTGAAATGTGAACTATAAAGATACAAACAATTAACAATATGTATCTATTATTTATTTATGATTATAACAGTTATACTAGGTAATTACATAATTATATATCAACACTATTTTTTAATTAGCAATTATGAACTGATTGCAAATTAGTCTGAGAACAACAATAATGATTAATGAAATTAACAATTTACTTATAACTAACTGTTGAAAACTAAGAAAAACAGGTCACTAACTGTAAGTCATTCTTTAACATAGTATAAAATGAAGGTCAGTTTCCTCTGTAATCTGTACATCGCTCGCCCATATGGTTCGCCGGTGGCGAGGGTAAATAAGCTCAATCATCATCTGTAATCATAACTCTCTAAAATGGCAAATGCGCTAGTCAATATACGGTTCATAGAGAATAGCAGAGGAAGTCAGACTCTAGTTCTAAATGGTTACATGTACAGCCTGAAAACCAGAAAACGGGAGTGTCGCTACTGGAACTGTGTCAACAAAGCATGCAATGCTAAAATTAACACTAAGAATGAGCTTCCTACGAAAATCGCTGATGAACACAATCACCCAAGAGATGACAGCAGAATTGTTGCTGCGGACATCATGAGTGGTGTCCGAAAGCAGGTCCGAGGGTCAACACAGCGGTGCCCTCCATCTATAACGATATGCTGGCAGACACAAGATCGATCGAATGGGACAATTCCACCCAAGAGGTTGTGGCTAATCTACCCACTTTCTACGAAGCCAATTCCAGTTTATATAGACAGCGGTCTAAGACTAGACCAGTTCTGCCAAAGACAAGGGCGGATGTCAACTTGGAAGGGAAGTGGATAGAGTCGCTGGCAGGGGAGCCATTCCTAATCGCCAATGACGGTGATGTGGCGCGAATGCTCATATTCGCCACCGTTGACAACCTGGCCCAGCTGTCTACAGCCGAGACCTGGTATATGGACGGTACCTTCTACGCTTCGCCGTCATATTTCTACCAGCTATACACCATCCACGCCATGATCGACGGGTATATGTGTCCCCTAGTGTATGGACTACTCCCAAATAAACAACAGACAATGTACACCAGATTCTTCACACTCATCCAGAATTTCACCCATGAACATAACATTCCTCTGTCCCCAGAAACGATAATGATGGACTTCGAAACAGCAGCGTGGCGTGCTGTCAGTATCGTGTTTGTTGGTGTTCAAGTCCGTGGTTGTTTCTTTCACTTCACACAGTGTATGTGGAGAAAAGTACAATATTGTGGTCTTGTAGCTGACTTCAAGGAGAATGAAGAAGTGAAGAAACTTGTGCTACGTGCTTCGGTACTGCCATTTGTCCCCCTAGCCTCTGTCGAAGATGTGTGGTTCCAAACTCTGGAAGAATGTGACAATGACTCAGTGCCGGTGTCTAAGTTTAAGGACTATGTGACTGAGCAGTGGGTAGAGGGAGACCGCCGCTCCTGGAATCATTACGAGAATGATGGTCCACGCACTACCAATCATGTTGAGGGTTGGCACCATAAAATAAACAACCAACTACGACACTGCCATCCTAATATTTATACATTGATATACCTGGTCCAGAAAGAGCAGGCTGCTAACGAGGCGAAGCTGTTTCAGCACGCCAACGGTGGAAAGCAGCGACCAAGGAAGCGGGTATACCGTGAGCGTGAGCAAATGCTCATCAGACTGAAGCACCAACTGCGAACTGGCGACATGGACATCATGACGTATGTTGATGCTGCTTCTCACTTAGTCAAATTAAAGTGAATATGTACAATAAAAATATTTCAAGATTTATATCTATTATGTGCTATGCATGTTCATGTGTTTGTCTTATCCATGTAAATATCTATGTTTTCGATTTAATGCTTATAACTCAAAATAAAGAATATCTATCTATATGAAACTTATATTTATGAACAACTTTCCCAAATTTAGAAACACAAATTTTCAGTACAGTATAGCAATTTTCGCCAATTATCACCTTTCAACTCTATTGTTACACCGAACAATACATTCCCCCAACACCTACCTCAATTTCTATAGGACTAATAAAAGGTTGGGAAAGTGGGAACACACCGCCCACGGGCAGTTTACCTAACAACACCTTTCCTTGGCAGGCCGCAGCAGTTAACTAGTACTATAGGTGCACCAACCTACGCAAGAAATGATATAAAGAGACACGGTCTGAGCTGGGCTCGAACCCGTCACAATCAGTGATGATAGGTTACAGGTTACAGTGACATTCTTGCTTTTACAGTACACGGTGTATATACAGTTAAACCTGCCTTAAGCAGCCAGCCAAGGGAATCACAGAAAGTGGCTACTTAACACAGGTGGCTGCTTAATAAAGGTATAATGTATAATAATACAACATATTGGGAATATGAAAATTGGCTGCTTAATACAGGTTGACTGCTTAATACAGGTTGGCTGCTTAATATAGGTGACCACTAACACAGGTTTGACTGTATAGCCAATGGGAGTGGACACTTCACTTATCGCACTGACCGCACCACACTGACCGCACCACACTGACCGCATTGAGGGGTTATGCAATAGGGGGTTAAAGACATTGAGTGGGAATGCAATATGGGGTTAAAGACATTGAGGGGGTATGCAATAGGGGGTTAAAGACATTGAGGGGGTATGCAATAGGGGGCTAAAGACATGGAGGGGTATGCAATAGGGGGAAAGACATGGTACTGGTGTTATGCAAT
>CM026398.1:23317424-23365887 GCA_014843695.1 Archivesica marissinica
ATAGTTTACTAGTCAATGTACATATACCTATAGTTTACTAGTCATTGTCAATGTACATATACATATAGTTTACTAGTCAATGTACATATACCTATAGTTTACTTGTCAATGTACATATACATATAGTTTACTAGTCAATGTACATATACCTATAGTTTACTAGTCATTGTCAATGTACATATACCTATAGTTTACTAGTCATTGTCAATGTACATATACCTATAGTTTACTAGTCATTGTCAATGCACATATACCTATAGTTTACTAGTCAATGTACATATACCTATAGTTTACTAGTCATGTACATATACCTATAGTTTACTATGTCAATGTACATATACCTATAGTTTACTAGTCAATGTACATATACCTATAGTTTTACTAGTCATTGTCATGTACATATAAAATATAGTTTTTTAACATAACCTATAGTTTACTAGTCAATTGTCAATGTACATATACCTATAGTTTACTAGTCAATGTACATATACCTATAGTTTACTAGTCATTGTCAATGTACATATACCTATAGTTTACTAGTCAATGTACATATACCTATAGTTTACTAGTCATTGTCCATGTACTATACCTATAGTTTACTAGTCAATGTACATATACATATAGTTTACTAGTCATTGTCAATGTACATATACCTATAGTTTACTAGTCAATGTACATATACCTATAGTTTACTAGTCATTGTCAATGTACATATACCTATAGTTTACTAGTCAATGTACATATACCTATAGTTTACTAGTGTCAATGTACATATACCTATAGTTTACTAGTCATGTCACACATATACCTATAGTTTACTAGTCAATGTACATATACCTATAGTTTACTAGTCATTGTCATGTACATATACTATAGTTTACTAGTCATTGTCAATGTACATATATGTATATTTACTAGTCAATGTACATATACCTATAGTTTACTAGTCAATGTACATATACCTATAGTTTACTAGTCAATGTACATATACCTATAGTTTACTAGTCATTGTCAATGTACATATACCTATAGTTTACTAGTCAATGTACATATACCTATAGTTTACTAGTCAATGTACATATACCTATAGTTTACTAGTCAATGTCAATGTACATATACCTATAGTTTACTAGTCATTGTCAATGTACATATACCTATAGTTTACTAGTCATTGTCAATGTACATATACCTATAGTTTACTAGTCAATGTACATATACCTATAGTTTACTAGTCAATGTACATATACCTATAGTGTACTAGTCAATGTACATATACATATACCTATAGTTTACTAGTCAATGTACATATACCTATAGTTTACTAGTCAATGTACATATACCTATAGTTTACTAGTCAATGTACATATACCTATAGTTTACTAGTCAATGTACATATACCTATAGTTTACTAGTCAATGTACATATACCTATAGTTTACTAGTCAATGCACATATACATATAGTTTACTAGTCAATGTCAATGTACATATACCTATAGTTTACTAGTCAATGTACTATAGTTTACTAGTCATGTCAATGTACCTATAGTTTACTAGTCAATGCACATATACCTATAGTTTACTAGTCATTGTCAATGTACATATACATATAGTTTACTAGTCAATGTACATATACATATAGTTTACTAGTCAATGCACATATACCTATAGTTTACTAGTCAATGCACATATACCTATAGTTTACTAGTCAATGTACATATACCTATAGTTTACTAGTCAATGCACATATACCTATAGTTTACTAGTCATTGTCAATGCACATATACCTATAGTTTACTAGTCAATGTACATATACCTATAGTTTACTAGTCAATGTACATATACCTATAGTTTACTAGTCATTGTCAATGTACATATACCTATAGTTTACTAGTCAATGCACATATACCTATAGTTTACTAGTCATTGTCAATGTACATATACATATAGTTTACTAGTCAATGTACATATACCTATAGTTTACTAGTCAATGTACATATACCTATAGTTTACTAGTCAATGTACATATACCTATAGTTTACTAGTCATTGTCAATGTACATATACCTATAGTTTACTAGTCATATACATATATAATATAGTTTACTAGTCAATGTACATATACATATTTACTAGTCAATGTACATATACCTATAGTTTACTAGTCATTGTCAATAACATATAGTTTACTATCATTGTCAATGTACATATACCTATAGTTTACTAGTCATTGTCATGCACATATACATATAGTTTACTAGTCATGTCAATGTACATATACCTATAGTTTACTAGTCAATGTACATATACCTATAGTTTACTAGTCAATGTACATATACATATAGTTTACTAGTCATTGTCAATGTACATATACCTATAGTTTACTAGTCATTGTCAATGTACATATATTTACTAGTCATTGTCAATGTACATATACCTATAGTTTACTAGTCAATGTACATATACATATAGTTTACTAGTCATGTCATGCACATATAGTTTACTAGTCATTGTCAATGTACATATACCTATAGTTTACTAGTCATTGTCATGCACATATAGTTTACTAGTCATTGTCATGTACATATACCTATAGTTTACTAGTCATGTCAATGCACATAGTTTACTAGTCATTGTCAATGTACATATACCTATAGTTTACTAGTCATTGTCAATGTACATATACCTATAGTTTACTAGTCAATGTACATATACCTATAGTTTACTAGTCAATGTACATATACCTATAGTTTACTAGTCAATGTACATATACCTATAGTTTACTAGTCAATGTACATATACATATAGTTTACTAGTCATTGTCAATGTACATATACATATAGTTTACTAGTCATTGTCAATGTACATATACATATAGTTTACTAGTCATTGTCAATGTACATATACCTATAGTTTACTAGTCATTGTCAATGTACATATACCTATAGTTTACTAGTCATTGTCAATGCACATATACATATAGTTTACTAGTCAATGTCAATGTACATATACCTATAGTTTACTAGTCAATGTACATATACATATAGTTTACTAGTCAATGTACATATACATATAGTTTACTAGTCATTGTCAATGTACATATACCTATAGTTTACTAGTCAATGTACATATACCTATAGTTTACTAGTCATTGTCAATGTACATATACCTATAGTTTACTAGTCAATGTACATATACCTATAGTTTACTAGTCAATGTACATATACATATAGTTTACTAGTCAATGTACATATACATATAGTTTACTAGTCAATGTACATATACATATAGTTTACTAGTCAATGTCATGTACATATAGTTTACTAGTCATTGTACATATCCTATAGTTTACTAGTCATTGTATGCACATATACATATAGTTTACTAGTCAATGTACATATACATATAGTTTACTAGTCAATGTACATATACCTATAGTTTACTAGTCATTGTCAATGCACATATACATATAGTTTACTAGTCATTGTCAATGCACATATACATATAGTTTACTAGTCAATGCACATATACATATAGTTTACTAGTCAATGTACATATACCTATAGTTTACTAGTCAATGTACATATACATATAGTTTACTAGTCAATGTACATATACATATAGTTTACTAGTCAATGTACATATACATATAGTTTACTAGTCATTGTACATATACATATAGTTTACTAGTCATGTCAATGTACATATAGTTTACTAGTCAATGTACATATACCTATAGTTTACTAGTCATTGTCAATGTACATATACCTATAGTTTACTAGTCATTGTCAATGTACATATACCTATAGTTTACTAGTCATTGTCAATGTACATATACCTATAGTTTACTAGTCAATGTACATATACCTATAGTTTACTAGTCAATGTACATATACCTATAGTTTACTAGTCAATGTACATATACCTATAGTTTACTAGTCAATGTACATATACCTATAGTTTACTAGTCAATGTACATATACCTATAGTTTACTAGTCATTGTCAATGTACATATACCTATAGTTTACTAGTCAATGTACATATACCTATAGTTTACTAGTCAATGTACATATACATATAGTTTACTAGTCAATGTACATATACCTATAGTTTACTAGTCAATGTACATATACCTATAGTTTACTAGTCAATGTACATATACCTATAGTTTACTAGTCAATGTACATATACCTATAGTTTACTAGTCAATGTACATATACCTATAGTTTACTAGTCAATGTACATATACATATAGTTTACTAGTCATTGTCAATGTACATATACCTATAGTTTACTAGTCAATGTACATATACATATAGTTTACTAGTCATTGTCAATGTACATATACTATAGTTTACTAGTCATTGTCAATGTACATATACCTATAGTTTACTAGTCATTGTCAATGTACATATACCTATAGTTTACTAGTCATTGTCAATGTACATATACCTATAGTTTACTAGTCAATGTACATATACCTATAGTTTACTAGTCAATGTACATATACCTATAGTTTACTAGTCAATGTACATATACCTATAGTTTACTAGTCATTGTCAATGTACATATACCTATAGTTTACTAGTCAATGTACATATACCTATAGTTTACTAGTCATTGTCAATGTACATATACCTATAGTTTACTAGTCATTGTCAATGTACATATACCTATAGTTTACTAGTCAATGTACATATACCTATAGTTTACTAGTCATTGTCAATGTACATATACCTATAGTTTACTATTCAATGTACATATACCTATAGTTTACTAGTCATTGTCAATGTACATATACCTATAGTTTACTAGTCAATGTACATATACATATAGTTTACTAGTCATTGTCAATGTACATATACCTATAGTTTACTAGTCAATGTACATATACATATAGTTTACTAGTCATTGTCAATGTACATATACCTATAGTTTACTAGTCAATGTACATATACATATAGTTTACTAGTCATTGTCAATGTACATATACCTATAGTTTACTAGTCATTGTCAATGTACATATACCTATAGTTTACTAGTCAATGTACATATACCTATAGTTTACTAGTCATTGTCAATGTACATATACCTATAGTTTACTAGTCATTGTCAATGTACATATACCTATAGTTTACTAGTCAATGTACATATACATATAGTTTACTAGTCATTGTCAATGTACATATACATATAGTTTACTAGTCAATGTACATATACCTATAGTTTACTAGTCATTGTCAATGTACATATACATATAGTTTACTAGTCAATGTACATATACATATAGTTTACTAGTCATTGTCAATGTACATATACCTATAGTTTACTAGTCATTGTCAATGTACATATACCTATAGTTTACTAGTCATTGTCAATGTACATATACCTATAGTTTACTAGTCATTGTCAATGTACATATACCTATAGTTTACTAGTCAATGTACATATACCTATAGTTTACTAGTCAATGTACATATACATATAGTTTACTAGTCAATGTACATATACATATAGTTTACTAGTCAATGTACATATACCTATAGTTTACTAGTCAATGTACATATACCTATAGTTTACTAGTCAATGTACATATACCTATAGTTTACTAGTCAATGTACATATACCTATAGTTTACTAGTCATTGTCAATGTACATATACATATAGTTTACTAGTCATTGTCAATGTACATATAGTTTACTAGTCATTGTCAATGTACATATACCTATAGTTTACTAGTCAATGTACATATAGTTTACTAGTCATTGTCAATGCACATATAGTTTACTAGTCATTGTACATATACCTATAGTTTACTAGTCATTGTCAATGCACATATACCTATAGTTTACTAGTCATTGTCAATGTACATATACCTATAGTTTACTAGTCAATGTCAATGTACATATACCTATAGTTTACTAGTCAATGTCAATGTACATATACCTATAGTTTACTAGTCAATGTACATATACCTATAGTTTACTAGTCAATGTACATATACCTATAGTTTACTAGTCATTGTCAATGCACATATACCTATAGTTTACTAGTCAATGTACATATACATATAGTTTACTAGTCAATGTACATATACATATAGTTTACTAGTCAATGTACATATACCTATAGTTTACTAGTCAATGTACATATACCTATAGTTTACTAGTCAATGTACATATACCTATAGTTTACTAGTCATTGTCAATGTACATATACCTATAGTTTACTAGTCAATGTACATATACCTATAGTTTACTAGTCAATGTACATATACCTATAGTTTACTAGTCATTGTCAATGCACATATACCTATAGTTTACTAGTCAATGTACATATACATATAGTTTACTAGTCAATGTACATATACATATAGTTTACTAGTCATTGTCAATGCACATATAGTTTACTAGTCATTGTCAATGTACATATACCTATAGTTTACTAGTCATTGTCAATGCACATATACATGTAGTTTACTAGTCATTGTCAATGTACATATACCTATAGTTTACTAGTCAATGTACATATACATATAGTTTACTAGTCAATGTACATGTACATATAGTTTACTAGTCATTGTCAATGTACATATACATATAGTTTACTAGTCATTGTCAATGCACATATAGTTTACTAGTCATTGTCAATGTACATATACCTATAGTTTACTAGTCAATGTACATATACATATAGTTTACTAGTCATTGTCAATGCACATATAGTTTACTAGTCATTGTCAATGTACATATACCTATAGTTTACTAGTCATTGTCAATGCACATATAGTTTACTAGTCATTGTCAATGTACATATACATATAGTTTACTAGTCATTGTCAATGCACATATAGTTTACTAGTCATTGTCAATGTACATATACCTATAGTTTACTAGTCATTGTCAATGTACATATACCTATAGTTTACTAGTCAATGTACATATACCTATAGTTTACTAGTCAATGTACATATACCTATAGTTTACTAGTCAATGTACATATACCTATAGTTTACTAGTCAATGTACATATACCTATAGTTTACTAGTCATTGTCAATGTACATATACCTATAGTTTACTAGTCAATGTACATATACCTATAGTTTACTAGTCATTGTCAATGTACATATACCTATAGTTTACTAGTCATTGTCAATGTACATATACCTATAGTTTACTAGTCATTGTCAATGTACATATACATATAGTTTACTAGTCATTGTCAATGCACATATACTATAGTTTACTAGTCAATGTACATATACCTATAGTTTACTAGTCAATGTACATATACCTATAGTTTACTAGTCAATGTACATATACCTATAGTTTACTAGTCATTGTCAATGTACATATACCTATAGTTTACTAGTCAATGTACATATACATATAGTTTACTAGTCAATGTACATATACATATAGTTTACTAGTCAATGTACATATACCTATAGTTTACTAGTCAATGTACATATACATATAGTTTACTAGTCATTGTCAATGTACATATAGTTTACTAGTCATTGTCAATGCACATATAGTTTACTAGTCAATGCACATATACCTATAGTTTACTAGTCAATGTACATATACATATAGTTTACTAGTCAATGTACATATACCTATAGTTTACTAGTCAATGTACATATACATATAGTTTACTAGTCATTGTCAATGTACATATAGTTTACTAGTCATTGTCAATGCACATATAGTTTACTAGTCAATGCACATATACCTATAGTTTACTAGTCAATGTACATATACATATAGTTTACTAGTCAATGTACATATACCTATAGTTTACTAGTCAATGTACATATACATATAGTTTACTAGTCATTGTCAATGTACATATAGTTTACTAGTCATTGTCAATGCACATATAGTTTACTAGTCAATGCACATATACCTATAGTTTACTAGTCATTGTCAATGTACATATACCTATAGTTTACTAGTCATTGTCAATGTACATATACATATAGTTTACTAGTCAATGTACATATACATATAGTTTACTAGTCATTGTCAATGTACATTTAGTTTACTAGTCATTGTCAATGCACATATAGTTTACTAGTCAATGCACATATACCTATAGTTTACTAGTCATTGTCAATGTACATATACCTATAGTTTACTAGTCAATGTACATATACCTATAGTTTACTAGTCATTGTCAATGTACATATACCTATAGTTTACTAGTCAATGTACATATACCTATAGTTTACTAGTCAATGTACATATACCTATAGTTTACTAGTCAATGTACATATACCTATAGTTTACTAGTCAATGTACATATACCTATAGTTTACTAGTCATTGTCAATGTACATATACCTATAGTTTACTAGTCAATGTACATATACCTATAGTTTACTAGTCATTGTCAATGTACATATACCTATAGTTTACTAGTCATTGTCAATGTACATATACCTATAGTTTACTAGTCATTGTCAATGTACATATACCTATAGTTTACTAGTCATTGTCAATGTACATATACCTATAGTTTACTAGTCATTGTCAATGTACATATACCTATAGTTTACTAGTCATTGTCAATGTACATATACCTATAGTTTACTAGTCATTGTCAATGTACATATACCTATAGTTTACTAGTCATTGTCAATGTACATATACCTATAGTTTACTAGTCAATGTACATATACCTATAGTTTACTAGTCATTGTCAATGTACATATACCTATAGTTTACTAGTCATTGTCAATGTACATATACCTATAGTTTACTAGTCAATGTACATATACCTATAGTTTACTAGTCATTGTCAATGTACATATACCTATAGTTTACTAGTCAATGTACATATACCTATAGTTTACTAGTCAATGTACATATACCTATAGTTTACTAGTCATTGTCAATGTACATATACCTATAGTTTACTAGTCAATGTACATATACCTATAGTTTACTAGTCATTGTCAATGTACATATACCTATAGTTTACTAGTCATTGTCAATGTACATATACCTATAGTTTACTAGTCATTGTCAATGTACATATACCTATAGTTTACTAGTCAATGTACATATACCTATAGTTTACTAGTCAATGTACATATACCTATAGTTTACTAGTCATTGTCAATGTACATATACCTATAGTTTACTAGTCATTGTCAATGTACATATACCTATAGTTTACTAGTCATTGTCAATGTACATATACCTATAGTTTACTAGTCAATGTACATATACCTATAGTTTACTAGTCATTGTCAATGTACATATACCTATAGTTTACTAGTCATTGTCAATGTACATATACCTATAGTTTACTAGTCAATGTACATATACCTATAGTTTACTAGTCATTGTCAATGTACATATACCTATAGTTTACTAGTCAATGTACATATACCTATAGTTTACTAGTCATTGTCAATGTACATATACCTATAGTTTACTAGTCATTGTCAATGACATATACCTATAGTTTACTAGTCATTGTCAATGACATATACCTATAGTTTACTAGTCAATGTACATATACCTATAGTTTACTAGTCATTGTCAATGTACATATACCTATAGTTTACTAGTCATTGTCAATGTACATATACCTATAGTTTACTAGTCAATGTACATATACCTATAGTTTACTAGTCAATGTACATATACCTATAGTTTACTAGTCATTGTCAATGTACATATACCTATAGTTTACTAGTCATTGTCAATGTACATATACCTATAGTTTACTAGTCAATGTACATATACATATAGTTTACTAGTCATTGTCAATGTACATATACCTATAGTTTACTAGTCATTGTCAATGTACATATACCTATAGTTTACTAGTCATTGTCAATGTACATATACCTATAGTTTACTAGTCATTGTCAATGTACATATACCTATAGTTTACTAGTCAATGTACATATACCTATAGTTTACTAGTCATTGTCAATGTACATATACCTATAGTTTACTAGTCATTGTCAATGTACATATACCTATAGTTTACTAGTCATTGTACATATAGTTTACTAGTCATTGTCAATGTACATATACCTATAGTTTACTAGTCATTGTCAATGTACATATACCTATAGTTTACTAGTCAATGTACATATACATATAGTTTACTAGTCAATGTACATATACCTATAGTTTACTAGTCAATGTACATATACCTATAGTTTACTAGTCATTGTCAATGTACATATACCTATAGTTTACTAGTCATTGTCAATGTACATATACCTATAGTTTACTAGTCAATGTACATATACATATAGTTTACTAGTCAATGTACATATACCTATAGTTTACTAGTCAATGTACATATACCTATAGTTTACTAGTCAATGTACATATACCTATAGTTTACTAGTCATTGTCAATGTACATATACCTATAGTTTACTAGTCAATGTACATATACCTATAGTTTACTAGTCAATGTACATATACCTATAGTTTACTAGTCAATGTACATATACCTATAGTTTACTAGTCATTGTCAATGTACATATACCTATAGTTTACTAGTCAATGTCAATGTACATATACCTATAGTTTACTAGTCATTGTCAATGTACATATACCTATAGTTTACTAGTCATTGTCAATGTACATATACCTATAGTTTACTAGTCATTGTCAATGTACATATACCTATAGTTTACTAGTCAATGTACATATACCTATAGTTTACTAGTCAATGTACATATACCTATAGTTTACTAGTCATTGTCATGTACATATACCTATAGTTTACTAGTCATGTATGTACATATACCTATAGTTTACTAGTCATTGTCAATGTACATATACCTATAGTTTACTAGTCAATGTACATATACCTATAGTTTACTAGTCAATGTACATATACCTATAGTTTACTAGTCATTGTCAATGTACATATACCTATAGTTTACTAGTCAATGTACATATACATATAGTTTACTAGTCAATGTACATATACATATAGTTTACTAGTCAATGTACATATACCTATAGTTTACTAGTCAATGTACATATACCTATAGTTTACTAGTCAATGTACATATACCTATAGTTTACTAGTCAATGTACATATACCTATAGTTTACTAGTCAATGTACATATACCTATAGTTTACTAGTCATTGTACATATACCTATAGTTTACTAGTCATTGTCAATGTACATATACCTATAGTTTACTAGTCATTGTCAATGTACATATACCTATAGTTTACTAGTCAATGTACATATACATATAGTTTACTAGTCATTGTCAATGTACATATACCTATAGTTTACTAGTCATTGTCAATGTACATATACCTATAGTTTACTAGTCATTGTCAATGTACATATACCTATAGTTTACTAGTCATTGTCAATGTACATATACCTATAGTTTACTAGTCATTGTCAATGTACATATACCTATAGTTTACTAGTCAATGTACATATACCTATAGTTTACTAGTCAATGTCAATGTACATATACCTATAGTTTACTAGTCATTGTCAATGTACATATACCTATAGTTTACTAGTCAATGTACATATACCTATAGTTTACTAGTCAATGTACATATACATATAGTTTACTAGTCAATGTACATATACCTATAGTTTACTAGTCATTGTCAATGTACATATACCTATAGTTTACTAGTCAATGTACATATACCTATAGTTTACTAGTCAATGTACATATACCTATAGTTTACTAGTCATTGTCAATGTACATATACCTCGTTCTGGAAAGGTCATCCATTTTAGTTGGGAGAATAATAATTGCGATGGAGTGTCAAAGTCCTGATCTAGAATTAGTCTAGCTGCTCTCTTTTGTAACCGAACTATTTTATCTTCTAAAGATGAGTTGCAGTTACCCCAAATAAAACAACAAAAGTTTAAGTGAGGCAATATTTAAGCATTGTAGAAGAGGTTGCGATTGGGAATAGAGAGATACCTTTTTATACGAGACAATAAATATAAATAAGAGTTACATTTTTTGAGAACATTGTCAGTATGTTTATCCCAGGATAGTGTGTTGTCAATCATAACCACTGGACTACATATCCGTCTGATTTTGCATTATGCATGTTATATGTGAGTTATGCTTTGCAATAAATATGGTTTAAACCACAATATCTGGAAATTGGTATGGCGACCGTAAGATATACGTACAATTTATCTAGTGATATAAAATTACAATCGAAGAGTCTTATTATCAGGCGAACGTTTTGAAATCATTTTCATTTTTCATTTAAACTCAACTGTTCAGAATATGGGAACTGCAAGCAAAACTGTTTTAGTTAATCTTCATGTTGAAAATGTTCCGGTAGAACTCGGTTGATCCTTCTTCTACCGGAAGTGTACCCATTTTGCATACTTGGATATTATCGATAGCTTGCGAACCAAAGAATGTATCCACTTCATGAGAACAAGTTAGCGCGATGTTTGGATCATTGTTCCAATAAGCCGATCGTGTGACCTTGAACAAGGTCAAATGAGTCTAAAGTTGGACGAGTCCATCTGAAAACCAGCATTGTACAGAATTTCATTTATGGTGTCGACTAGGTCACGAAACTCTCTCGAAAACTTCACCTTCGCATAGACAACTTTAGTGTTGAAATGGTCGACTCCCCTAAACGATAGCGGCGGCGCTTTGTTTGCCAGATGCTTGAGTGTTGGCTTTGCCTCGTTCATGGCATACACGCATTCTTGGCGGTCTGTCATCGAGTCAATTTTGAGAAGAGCTAATGTCAAATGGAAGCCGTTTGGTGGAGTTTTGAAATCCGTGTAACAAGGATATTTCGATATAATGCTCAGCTGCTGTTCCACAAGCCTTTGTATTGTATCTGTATCGTTAATGTGCAGAGCAACGAAATAGTTGGGTCGCTGGTATGATCTGCCTGATGCCATTGTATGCGTGCTGTGTGCGTCAGTCTGTTCTACTGAGCCTTCCTCGGGATTCGACTGAAATAAATAAACCAACTGTTGGCGTTAACTAAATTAGTATGTACACATTCCTGTTAGTGAAACACGTTCTTACAGCATTAGTTTAGTCGCTCTCGAGACCTCACTCCTACCTACACTTGTCATGAGGGAGAGAGCAGAGGCAATGTGGATCTAAATGTCTTGCGTATGGACACAACCACTGTGGTTCTTGCTGGGCTCGAACTCGCATACCCTGGATTACCTGGCTGACACAGACTCCATTACACTGTGGAGGATCCATGTCAACCATTACCAGTAGTGTCAAGGGAGATAATTCATATCACTAAGCCAACTGAAATGGAGTAACATTTATTTTACAAATATAAACACGGTTTAAAAGAGAATTCTTTCAATTTAATTGACTATTTTATTAACCTAATCGTTTTTGGAAGTCGTGATAGCGCAGTGGTAACGCGTTCACTTCAGGCCCAGTGTTCGTTCACGCCCAGCTGTAGCTGTGTGTGCCCTTATGCAAGGTACTTAAATTCCACAATGCCTCTTCAATTTGTAACTCTGCTACGTCCTTTCTATCAGTTTTTAAGCTAGTCACATGTGCTTGTGGTTAAGGCAGCGACTCTTCCCGGATCCGACAGCAATCAGAGCGTCGCGTTTTGTCGTAGGAAAATACGAATATTATAAGTTCGGCTCAACATTCACAAAAGCAGATTACTGGGATCATGCTGCTCCCAATTCAGTAGTGGGGCGACCATCCCCTACCCAGCGGGTCCTCAGGTGGCGATAGGGGAACGGCCCTCAGATATGGGGGTTTGCTGTGAATTAAATAAGCAGTCCCGGACCATATGGCGGTGCACCTACCAGGACGAGGCAGGATAGCACATGGCAAAGCTACTCCTATTAAATACTCCACGTGTCCTACAACGGGTGCATCAGGCGAATATATGGGCCGCCTTAAAAGTCCTAGCCTAAGGGTGAGGTAACCCCAACAGAAACCTCGAATGCTGAAGCCGGAAGTACTGGGCCGCACGGCGCATTCTAATAAACCACGGTACTACGCATACACGCAAAATGAATCACAATGACATAAAGAGTAAACCGAGATGGTGCTGGACCTGTGAAGACCCGCCAGGCAGGTACAGTGCCGGGTTCCATACCTCGAAGGAACCCATCCCTAGCTACTGGAGGTCACCCTAAGCCGCCATGTGGAGCCAGGTGACGGCGAAACAGCTACTGGCCGAAACGTGAAGCAGAAACCTCTTGTGCTCATGCAGTGGAATGCTGAAGGAGTCTTTAACAAAAAGACTGAACTGGAGCAAGTACTACAGGACAAAGAGGTAAGTGTTTGCTGCATACAGGAAACACACCTGAACAAAGACAAGACGTTCAAAGTACGAGGCTACCAGTGCCTCCGAGCAGACCGACAAGACAGACACAAGGGTGATGTGCTCACTCTAGTCCGGAACAACATCAATGCGAGCGAAGTGAAAACCTACCTTGAAGGAGCGGAATACCAGGAGTTCAAGATCAAGACCAAATCATCTGAGTTGAGCCTCGTCAACTACTACTGCCCAAATGACAAAGCCCTTGCCCTTGACACTATTGAAATCTCAAACAGTCGATAAATGGTTGTTGGTGATTTCAATAGTCATTCCCAGAGTTGGGGATATGCACAGTCTGATAGGCGTGGGGATGAAGTGGAGGACTGGCAGGATGAGCACAACTTGATCCTTGTCAACCAGCCCTATGATGTACCAACCTTCTACTCTAGGCGATGGCACACTACTACCTCTCCAGATCTAGCATTCTGCACAGATGACATCCAGAAAGGTACGGTTAGAGAAGTTGGCGATCAACTTGGTGGAAGTGACCACAAACCAGTGTTCCTCACAATCAGCAGTGAAGTGATACAGACAGACCATCCCTACCCTAGATGGACCTACAAGAAAGCCAAGTGGAGTCTCTTTGCTATTCGGTCCAATTCTCTTACTCGAGGCATACAGGTACAAGGAAGAGATGTTAACAACGTGGTGAAAGAGTTCAACAGCTGCATACTCAAAGCTGCCCATGAAACCATCCCTAGAGGTGCGAGAAGAGAATACAAGCCCTACTGGACCAATCAGTTGCAGACCCTCCAAGATGAACTCACTGAAGCAAGGAACAGGGCAGAAGAACAGCCATCACAAGAAAACCATGAACAACTTCAGAAAGCAAAGGCACAGTTTCAAAAAATCGAAACTGGAAGCTACACGACGAAGTTGGAGGGAGAACACTGCTGCCCTGAACCTTGAGAAGGACGGGAGGAAGTTGTGGAGGCTCATGAAACAGCTAAATGATGAAGAAAATAGCAGACAGAAAATCACGCGGGATGAGGATGGGAAACTGTTGACCGGCAAAGAGACTGCAGACTGTCTCGCCAAAGCCTACCAGAAAGAGGGCAACATCAAAGTCACACGCCAACAGCAAAGAGAGGCACGGAAAGAACAGAAGGATAGAAGTAAAAGACATACGGAACAAGACTCCATGAAACTTCCACTTACATACCAGGAACTGTACACAGCGCTCAGACAACTGAAGAAGAGGAAGTCACCAGGACCAGATGGAATCTCCAATGAGATGCTAACTCATCTTGGATGCTCAGCCATGCTGAAACTTCCTGACATCTTCAATCTTAGCTGGGAAGAAGGCATAGTTCCGCAGATCTGGAAGGAAGCCACCGTTATCCCAATCTACAAGAACGGCAAGGATAGAAAGAAAGCTTCCAGCTATCGCCCTATTAGTCTCACTAGCTGTGTGGTCAAGACAATGGAGAGGATAGTTAACAAGAGACTCATGTGGTACCTTGAGACAGAAAACCTCCTATCCAAGGAACAAGCTGGATCCGACAGTTCAGATGCACAGAGGACCAGGCAACATACCTCGCTCAGGAAGTTGAGGATGCATTCCAAGACCGGAAGGTAGTTTTTGCAACCTGGATAGACCTCCAGTAGGCTTTTGACAAAGTCTGGACTGATGGGCTGCTGGTCAAGATGCAACCATGTGGAATTGCCGACAAGATGCTCCGATGGACCAAATCCTTCCTACACACTCGCAGAGCCAGAGTACTTGTTGACAACCAGAAGAGCAAGCAATTCCTCATCCGACACGGTGTTCCTCAAGGAGGAGTGATCTCGCCTACGCTGTTCCTCATCTTCATCGATGACTTGCTTGCAGAGCTGCCACATGGTATCAAAGCAGCACTCTATGCTGACGACCTGGTCATGTGGTGTGTTGAAGAATATGCAACGACTGCCACATACAGAATGCAGATGGCCGCAGACAAGCTCACAGCATGGGCAGAAGACTGGTGCATCTCTATTAATAAGGAGAAGTCGTCAACCACACTCTTCACACTTTCCACCAAACAGAAAGCTGGAACCATCAAAGTCGGTGGAACTGCCTTGAAGACGGACAACGAGCCAACATACTTGCGGGTGACATTTGACAGACGGCAGACATGGAAGCCACATATCCAGAAAGCAGAGGCCAAAGCCAAGCGCAAGCTTGCAATCCTTCGGAAGCTTGCTGGCACCACATGGGGTGCCAATGATCGCATTTTGAAGACTATTTACCAAGGTGTGGTCAGGCCTCACCTGGAATATGGATCCACCGCATGGACAACATCAGCCAAGACCAACCAACAGACACTTGACAAGGTTCAGAACAAGGCTCTCAGGCTGATCACAGGTGCAATGAAGAGCACTCCAAACAAGGAGAACATTACTTCCATCCAGCCACTGCAAGAACGTCGCGACACAAGAATTCTTCTACAGACAGAGAAGTTTCGATGCCAGGAAGAACAACCGATGAAGCAGAGAGTTGAGGCACTAACGAAGAATCGTCTAAAGCGCAGCAGTTTCATCCACCAGTCCAAGAAGCTTGCTCGAAAGCACACCAGCCATCTCCCAGCCAAGACATTGCCTACAACGCCATTTCTATCCAAGCCATGGTTTGCTAGCGATGAATCCAAGGTTACCATCTGCAGTACAATCCCATACATGACATCCAGAGATAGACATGATGACGTCAAACGTGCCCTCACACTAGCACACATCGACAAGAGTTATCCTGGAGAAGCATGGATACAAGTCTACACAGATGGTTCAGCCACAAAAGCAGTAGCAAACGGAGGAGCAGGAGTGTATGTCCGACACCCAGATGGACACACACAGTCCGTTGCTCTACCTACTGGAGTACACTGCAGCAACTATGGGGCAGAAATACAGGCCCTTGAAACAGCAGCATCTCTAGTACACAACACTGTGGAGTGTGCCCAGGTTTTCTTCCTGACTGATGCGCTCTCAGTTCTGGATGCCCTGTCTAACAACAAAGAACCCCACCTGAATGAAGCCCTTCGAACAGTCAGCGTAACTAAAATAACTGTCCTCCAGTGGGTACCTGCACACATAGGCATCCCTGGCAATGAAGCCTCTGACCAGCTTGCCAAGCAAGGTTCTACCGAGAGGCAACCAGACAAAGATTTGACTTACAAGGAGAAATGCACCATAATCAAATCTGCATCAAAGCCAACAGTCGAGAAGGATGACTACCACCTTCTCACCAGACAGGAGCAAGTCACGATATTCCGGCTTAGAACAGGGCATAACCGCCTGAACTTCCATATGTGTCGGAAGCTTGGACTAGCTCCATCAACTGCCTGCAGCTGCAACGTAGGGGACCATACTGCAGAATACATCCTCCAGGAGTGTCACAATCTTCATGGGCTGAGGAAAACAACCTGGCCAACAGATACTTCTCTCCAGACGAAGTTACATGGCTGCCGGGAGGATCTGAGGAGGACGGCCCATTTCGTGTTTGCTGCCGGCTTGTCCATGTGATTCGCGAACGACAAGAAGAAGAAGAAAGGCAGATTAGTTTCGTACCCAATGCATTTCTATTTGATTTCCGGTTCGGTCATCCCATACGATAAAAACAACGCACCGGACCATGGATTCTCCGGTGATTACCAAGAAAATGCCCCTATTTTCGCCTTTAACGTTTATATTAATTTATTCGATTCCATTTCTTGAAAACTAACAGAAAGTTCGCGGAAATTAAATGACAAGATTGTATTTTCACATTTGTTTTCAGTTTCCTGTAACCGGACATGTTCAACCTCAATGCCTACTGAATAAAACCCCTTGAAATATGTAACCATTTTATTACACAAGCCCCGTAGTGGAAATCGTGATAGCGCTGTAGTAGCGTGTTTAGCTACAAGTTGTGATAGGCCCGGAGTTCGCGACCATGCAGATGTATACAATTGTGTCCTTAATCAAGGCACTGGAATTCCACATATCTACCTCTCTCTCCCCTATGGCGATGGATTCCATCTGGAATGAGGTCTCCAGAGCGATTAAAATAAAGGAAGTCGTGATAGCGCAGTAGATGCGCGTTCGCTTCAGGTGCGAAAGGTCCGGAGTTCGAGCCCCGCTGGAGCCGTTACGATTGTGCCCTTAGGCAAGGCATTTAAATTCCAGGTTGTCTCTTCTCTCTCCCTCGTGGCGATGGAGTCCATCAGGAATGAGGTCTCGAGAGTGATTAATATAAGTTGAAATAACTTGTTTCGCAATCGAGCTAAAATAAATTTGTATAGACTAAAATAATGCTGTAAGAACTAGTTTCGCAATATAGCTCAAATATATTCGTATAATCTACAAAGGAGTGGGAAATAAACTTAGAGCGTTAGTTTATATCTTAACCCATTCAACACCAAGTAACTCACATGGACTGGTCCATGATATTCATAAACCAATAAATGAATCAGAAAATCACATTTGGACAAGTTCATTTATCAAAATGGGTAATTATGTCTAAAAATAGTCATATCACTGGCAAAAAGTGCAGATCCTGATGAGACGGCTCGTCACGAGCCGGCTCATCTGGATCTACACTTTTTGTAAGCCTATTTAGAGGTATGTGGTGTTGAAAGGGTTAAGTGTTCATGAATAGAGGCGGGCGATATGTGGGGCAATTAATACGGCCAAATGAGTAGTTAAAAGCATAATTATAAGAAAGTAATGAAAAATAAGTTGTGGTAAAAGCTTAAAAGCAGCTGCGCAGAACAACTAGGGACTGGCATGATCAGTATGGCAAAATGTCAGGAGGGAGATGCTTCCAAGGTAGTTTGTTCTTGGATAAATGGAAAACTTGTAGTAGTCTGTAGTTGCTGTAATTAACATATAGCTTAAGGATGGCAATGGCGAGCAGGACGGGAGAGGGGAACTAGGTAATTTTCAATGGGGATAGCAACACGATCATTATGAATTTTATACATAAGAACCCTACCAGAACTACGGTGGCCGGTGACCTTAGGCCATACACTCGTGACGATGGATTCCATAATTAGTGGAGCTCTTCAACGCCATTTTAAAAACAATAATTGGGCCATCTTTTAATGTTGGCAAAACGTGTGGTCCAACCCATTTGTTTTATCAATTTGCACAGTACCATAGCCAGAGACAAATTTCAACCGAAGCAATCTAGGGGGGGGGGGTCGGGGGCATGTCCCCCCCTTAAAACTGTTGGGATATAGAAGCGATTTCCTGCGTTTTCTGATTTAATTTTAGACGTATAATTATGTATTGAACTTTCAGCTCTCTAGCAGTAAACATTTTATACAACAAAGGGATATTTTTGGCATTTTATTTATTAAATTTTATTTTTCATTTTTTTGAAATTTTAACCGAGGCCACTGCAGTGTGGCTACGTGCCTGTTGCATGTATCACCATTTTATTTATTATAGCTATATCTGTGGTATTATAAATGAACGAGAAAAATACAATAACACATAATTAAACTAAAAACAAAAATCGCAAGAACTTGTTTCGCAATCGAGCTAAACATTTTGTTTTATTTCACTGAGTAGCATAAGAAAACAAGCATACCTCTCTCGTGCGCGTGTTCCAGGAGAATGAGGTTATTTCGAATAATCCAGAACATTATATACTGTAATCGATGGTTAATAATATCATTTCGGAAAACAGTAACTCACGTTCAAAGGTTTCTTACATTATAAATTATGGTGACAGTATTTTCCGAAAATTTCAAGATAGCGTGCATTTAGCATTTAACCACAGACGTTTGGGGTCTGGACAAGTGGCTGTGGGTTTAAAACCAAATTGTTATTTTTTTGAAAGAACACTTTGATAAACCATAGGCTTAGTTTATACACATTTATTTAGCTCGATTGCGAAACAAGTTCTTTCAACTTATATTAATCACTCTCGAGACCTCATTCCTAATGTAGTCCATCGCCACGAGGGAGAGAGAAGAGGCAACGTGGAATTTAAATGCCTTGCCTAAGGACACAATCGTAACGGCTCCAACGGGGCTCGAACTCCGGACCTTTCGCACCTGAGGCGAACGCGCATCCACAGCTCTATCACGATTTACATAGGCTTCAGACTATACATCCACGCATATTTAAAAAATGACATCCATCAATGTCAGTGTACAGTACAACCTGTGTTAGTGGTCACCTCTATTAAGCAGCCAACCTGCATTAAGCAGCCAGTTTTCAGATTCCCAATATGTTAATTTATATACATTTAACCTCTGTTAAGCAGCCACCTGTGCTAAGCAACCAATTTCTGTGATTCCCTTTGCGGGCTGCTTAAGACAGGTTTGACTGTACTTATGGGCCCCACAATTTGGTTTTGAAACCGCAACTACTTATCGAGACCCCACACGTCTGTGCATTTAACTTCCTAAGTGAATTATTTGTATACTATAATAACATTTATGATAGCGCATATTACTGATACGGGTTTTATAGCATTGCATAATGTACACGTAAATGTATTCAACGTACTTCTAAACACCCGATTCATAAATACCAATTTAAAGTTAAACCTAGAGCTTCCGTGGTGTAATGTGTTGTATCCGCCTTGTAAGCGAGAGGTTGTGACTTCGGGCCCCTTCAGAACCACGGTGGTGTTTAATCTATTTGTTTATGTGTATTTATTTATCGTCGCTACCAGTTGACCATATGAGCGACGCCTCCTAATGAGATTAGTCATTTTAGATTTTAGGAGGTCATCTTAGGTCATATACAGACAGAGACCCATTCCAGAGTCTCCTCTGGTTCTTTTGAAGTCTCAACTGAAAGACTGTTAATTTTATTAGAGTCAGACGGGGGATCGAACCGACCTGCGTTAACCACTACACTACTGAGCATAGTCCATCATATCATTACCATTTCGTATCTGTGACCGGAATGTCAGTGGAGGGGAGGTAACGTAGAGCTATATAGAGTGTGGCTAGGTAGTGTTGTACTAAGACAAGACACGTACATCCACATATGCTCATCTCTTTCCCTGTATTTCTAATTCTATGGATTATTCTAATGTTGTAAGAATTTGTTTCGCAATCGAGCTAAAATATCTATATTTGTGTATCGTGTTTAGTTTATACAAATGTATTTTAGCTCGATTGTGAAACAAGTTCTTATAACATATATTAATCACTCTCGAGACCTCATTCCTGATGGAATCCATGGCGAATGACGGAGAGAAGAGGCAACGTGGAATTTAAATACCTTGCCTAAGGGCACACTCGTAACGGCTCCAGTGGGGGGGGGGGCGCACGCAAACTCAAGGCCAACATCATAAGTCATATAGTGACTCTCCATCTATTATTGGTAAGAACCTGGGTGCCCCTCAGAGCATTATTGAATGTACTGGTGGGTACACTGGTAAAACCACCGACCTATTACAAGCTAGCTGGATAGCTTCCTCACGTTAAGGAATTCAACACTAACTGTGGGATTCGTACCTAGAGCGGCGACGAGCTAGTGATTTGAAGTGAACCCGGCCACGGAGGCCACATCCACCCCCTCAAAGCAATGTGCATAGTAAAACAATCTTAGACAATAAACAATTTTTTCCATGACAGGTGCTTGTAATATTTGGATGTGTACATATTGACGTACGTTCTTGGAACGGTTTAACCAGGTTTATATGTGTTTTGTTGGTTTGAACAGGCGGATCTGTAGTCCAGTGGTTAACACGCTGGACTGGTAATCCAGGGATCGCAGGTTCGATCCCCCACCTGACCCTAATAAAATGTACAGTCTTTCAGATGGGACGTTAAACCGAGGTCTCGTGTCGGCGCTTCACACCGTGCACGTAAAAGAACCAGACGAGACTCTGGAATGGTTCTCTGTCTGTATCATTGCACTATTCTCCAAAAATCTAAAATGACTAATCTCTTCAGGAGGCGTCGCTCATATGGGCAACAGGTAGCGACGATATATAAACGTAAAACACACACTCGTTTGTTTGGTATAAAGACTGTTAAGATACAACAGGTTAGGTCATGTGACGACTCTCCAGCTATTATAAATGGAGGAAGACCACAGCTGCCCGATCAGTATTTCAGACCCACCACCATTCCGCCAGATGGATAGCTTCCTTACATGAAATAATTCAACAACCACCGTGGGTCAGATTCGAACCTTCAGCGGCTTCGGGTGATAGGCAAATTATTTAAAAGTCAACAACCGTACCCACTCCGCAACGGAAGGAGGCCCTCTATTGAGCTTAGCTGTAGCCCGGATGCCGACTTCCTACAAACATAGCCATTCTCAAACATAGCTGTTACCTCCTTCTAAATATCTAATAACTACTTCCTACCTAATTAATACAATACAGTATTGTCATATCCCCTTCACACTCCACCCCCAAATGCATATGCGGGCCCACGGACCCTACCAATGCGTCTAGAATACAGTCACACATGTTGTCTTACCTCAATGTCGTCGTCAGTGTTTCTTCCACATGCACCGTCTTCATGCTCAAAATCGTCAACTTTTGTCTCTTTCACGCTATCTTCAACGCCAAGTTCTTCCTGCTTGTCTTCATACTTCTTTACAGCGCTAACAATAGTTAGTTTACTTCCAGTTGATCCAAACACGTTGTCCAACCGTTCATTCTTGTCCCAAACTATCTCCGTCTTATATTTGAAATACTGTATCCGGTGTTGTGGAATGGCGAGTGAATGGATATCAACAGAGGCTAAATCCTCCCACGTGAAGGCGGTGAACCTCTTTTCTACTAGTCCTATAATGCGGTCCATGTAACCAACAATAAAATCATCTTTATTGATTCCTTTGTCCCATTGTAATCTTTTAATGACGTCGGCTGCAGTTTTCATTGGCGGCTTTTTTACAAATGTATCTGCTGGTTCATTTTCTGAGTTCAATTTCTTTGGTTTGTTGACTGATTTAGATTTTCCTTTTCGTTTCTTGTCTTTTGAACTTTCAGTAACGGCAATAGCTGTGACGTCAACGCCATTTTCTTTTAACCAAGTTTTACAGGTTGCCATTATATGTGCCAGCATCACGTGACCAAGTTTTGACGCTGCCTCGTTCTGAAGATAACTGGTAAGACTGGTTGTATCGTCAGCACTAAGCACAGATGATCGAATACTTATAGTTGGAGCTGTCTGTGGATAGGCTTCTGCAATACAACATACGAATTGAAAGAGTGCGTGTGAGATGGTTCAGTCATATAGGGGGTTGGGGGGTGGGCTCTTATTGACAAAATGGGCGGGGTGGCATTGCTTATAGGAACAAGACTCTATAACTTCAGACAGATCTGGCAAAATAATGACTATACTTTAGACAGATTCCACAAAACCTTGGAAAAACATCACACGAGCTATATTCAAACCAAATGGGGTCTGCACGCTGTGGGGTGGTGGTAAAATGTCTTATTGTAGTGTCCTGGAGCCTCAACTGAAGCGTTATATATTTAGGATACATAACAACACAATAACTGTGGATCTCCGTCCCGAGGATACATAACACAATAACTGTGGATCTCCGTCCCGAGGATACATAACACAATAACTGTGGATCTCCGCCCCGAGGATACATAACACAATAACTGTGGACCTCCGTCCCGAGGATACATAACACAATAACTGTGGATCTCCGTCCCGAGGATACATAACACAATAACTGTGGATCTCCGTCCCGAGGATACATAACACAATAACTGTGGACCGAGGATACATAACACAATAACTGTGGATCTCTGTCCCGAGGATACATAACACAATAACTGTGGACATCCGTCCCGAGGATACATAGCACAATAACGGTGGACATCCGTCCCGAGGATACATAGCACAATAACTGTGGATCTCCTTCCCGAGGATACAGACACGGTGATCAAGGGAGAGTCTTCCGGTAAACAATCGGAGGAAAGGACCGACACGATGGCAGGGGAGCTGGCGTATCTCGCTACACAGTTCAAAGGTCAATGTAAAGTGATTGATGGGTCGGGAAAGTTTGCGAAAACAGTGAAACTACATCCAGAAAATCTGGATATTGTATTCAACTTCAAACTTACAGGTATGGGACGTCGTGTGTTATGTTGTATGAACTGCGTGTCGGTCATTGTCTTAAGTCATAATAAAAAATTATTCCGGTTCACTATTTTAAAAAACTTCAAACTTACAGGTATGGGAGGGACGTCTTGTGTTATGTTGTATGAACTGCGTGTCGGTCATTGTCTTAAGACATAATAAAAAAAATTATTACTTTTTCACTATTTTTGAAAAAAAATTAAGTTCAATTGTTACAAATCTCAGTGTACATATCGAGTGCCTCAGTGTGGCTACGGGCGTGCTTTTGACTTATTATACTTCTGCATCAACCAGGGGGCGACGAGAAATAAAAAATGATGACTTTCCATTTTTACAGACACATATCCAGCCTCAGCACCGATCGTTGAAATCCGCTCACAGTCGCTGGATGAGGAAGAACTGTTTGACCTAAAGGCATTTCTCAGACAGACCGCGGAGAGCATGAAGCCAGTGTCGCTAGAGAGCCTGGTTCAAGCAGCTGTTACCTGGTTGAAGGACGGTCGTATCGATGTGTCAGGTATGAATCAGAATGTTATACATGTTATGTTACACGTGTGTCGCGATATGTTCTAAAGTACAGAGTGTACACAAATAATTAGAGACATCTCTAATTGTTTATTATCTCCCTTTGCAGATCAAGTTTGATTGATCCCAAAATGTAAATAGGTCCTATTAGTTGGAATCCTTTGTTTTTGCTGTTGTTCCCTAACCAGATGTTGCGGTATGATACATAACCCATTACATAACCTGTAGAAGATCTGTTGAGATACAGTAATTTAATAATTCTGAGAAGCGAATGTGGAATAAAATTGCTAGCATGTTGTGCAAAGGGAACAACGATAAAAACAGAGGAAAACACTTAATAGGACCTATCTACTTTTAGGGAGTATTCAGGGGCACTAACTGACCGATTAATCAAAACTATTTAGTGGAAACTAGCGTATAGCAACTATTACCCCCCCCCAAAATGCATACAATTCCCAATGAACATGAATAGCATAGCTTAAGCGGCTATCGTGGACGAGTGGTCAAAGGGATTGGCTTCAAATAACTTGTCTCTCACTGCTGTGGGTTCGAATCCCACCCAGGGTGTCGGATTCTTTCAAGTGAGTTATCCAGCTGGCTTGCCGAAGGTCCGTTGTCAGTCTGCTCCATGTGCCCATGGACTGCTCAGAGCATAGGCACCCAGTGTCTTCTTCCACCAATAATAACTGAACAGCCGCCATATGACCCAAACAGTAAATAATCACACATACATAGTGTATACAAATAATATATATATACAAATAATATATATATACAAATAATATATATATACAAATAATATATATATACAAATAATATATATATACAAATAATATATATACAAATAATATATTAACCATCAAATGAATACATTTCTCAACGAAGTCATAGCTAATTGTCGCTTTTAAAAGTTTAAGCTTTATTTATACATGTATAGCAATTGCGAAGCAAGTTTTAACAACTTGTATTAATCACTCTCGTTGGCGCGGATGAAAGCGTGGTATCCAGAGAAAACCCACCTGTCCGATCTGGCGACCACCGTACCATCTCGCATACTTCCAGGTCCGAGGATCGAACCCGGGTTTCATTGGTGAGAAGCGAGCGCACTAACCACTGCGCTAATCGGACAGCCTTTATCAAATGTAATTATTTAAGACACACATATTCATTGTGATGTCTCTTGAAGCCGCACAGATATCCGATCGGGTTTGGTCGAAAGTAAGCCCGAACTCAAGAATTTGTTTGTTTTACGTTTATTTATCGTTGCTACCGGTTGCCCATTTGAGCGATGCCTCCTGAAGAGATTAATCATTTTAGATATTTGGAGGATAGTGCAATGATACAGACAGAGACCCATTCCAGAATCTCCTCTGGTTCCTTTACGTGCATGGTGTAAAGCACCGACACGAGACCTTGGTTTAGCGTCCCATTTGAAAGACTGTTAATTCTATTATGGTCAGACGGGGGTCGAACCTGCCATCCCGAACTCAAGATTCCAATGACGGTTAGCTTCTTACATTTGGAATACTTCTCATATTACCCATAACCTGCCAATCACAACTAAAGTCGCATTTGCAAACAACATATAGCCAGATCAGACTGCACAGAACGTGTTGTCTGATCAGACTCTATGAAATCTGCTATTCTGATTGTGGAGCTAAAACACTTGTCTGAATAGTAATCATCATTTCAGCCATGGATTTGTATCGGTTGTATATCACTTACATAGTGTCCCGATGGTAGTTGCTGTATACCCACATAGAATAGTATTGCTGTGCTGTGGTGGGGCTTTGTTCTATGTTCGTATATTATTAATTATTGAAGACAACAATCATTAATGTCTTCCATAGGTAAACGAGCCCGTTCGAAGAAAGATGGTGTAAAGGAAAGTCCAAGGAGAAGGCGACAAAGAAAGAGTAAATCCAAGCAAGAAGAACCCGCCGAGAAAGGAAAGAAACCACCAATGAAAACGGCCATTGATGTCGTAAAACGAATTATGTGGGACGCCGCATTACAACAAGACCAGTTTCTGGTAGGATATATGGATAGAATCGCTGGCCTGAAGGAAAAGTATTTCAATGCATTTAGCTGGGAAGATATTGCTTCTGTAGATTATACAGTCTTAGCAATACCGAAACACAGAATCCAGTACTTCAAATACAAGAACGAGATTGTTTGGGACAAGCGTTGCCGATTGGACAATGTATTTGGGTCCACCGGAAGTAAGAACACAATCACGGACATCATTGCTCGTGTTGACGGTGTTCCTGTGAGAATTGAAGATCATATTGATGACAACAATGAATTCGAATACCAAGACATGGAGCGGGATAGCGATTATTGCGACAGTGGCGATTACTCAGAGAGTGATAGTGAAAGTGATGATGGAATCACTGTAACTATTGGAAATGCTGATGGCGGAGCAGTAGGTGGGATGTCATTCGATGGAGAAGATGATATAGATAATGACGTCGATGATGAAGACGGTGACAATTATGACAAATACTG
This sequence comes from Archivesica marissinica, assembly GCA_014843695.1. Classification (NCBI taxonomy): domain Eukaryota; kingdom Metazoa; phylum Mollusca; class Bivalvia; order Venerida; family Vesicomyidae; genus Archivesica; species Archivesica marissinica. The sequence goes on from CM026398.1 coordinate 23,344,806, forward strand.
GCGAGACAAACTGAGACCAAATCATTTCATTGCGCTGAGAATCACTGACGAAAATATTCAAACTACTGCAGAAGAGATACAAAAACAGGTTGTCGATAACGAATCAAAATTGAAAGACTGCAGAATACCAAGAGGCGCAATGCATATAACTCTGTGTACAATGGGTCTGGAAACACCGGAACAAATTGAGAATGCTGTGCAATGTTTAGAAGAAGCTCAGTCAGAGATCGCATCTATTGTTCCAAAAGATAAGAAATTAACATTCAAAGGTGTCGAAACCTTTTTTAATCGTGTGATTTATGGCCGGGTCATTGACTGTCCACCTGAATTATTTGAGCTTGTAGAACATCTTAAAATATGCTTAGCGTCTAAAGGAATTGAGATACGAGATTATCACGAGTTTGTACCGCATATGACTATAATGAAGGTGTCCCGTCCGGTGGCGAAATTGACTGGCAACAATTACATTGCTCCGTGGTTGTATTCAAGCTTCAATAACACGGAGTTGGGAAGTCAGGAAGTAGACAACTTACATCTGTGTGCAATGGTTGACGAGAGACAGGAAGATGGGTTCTATATGACAGCAGCGTCTTTTAAATTGTAGACTTGGTTCCGGATATATGTCGTTGGCTTGCACCAGTCGCATTGGATTTGTTTTTGTTTTCCCTACAGTAGCACTCATATATTGTAGACTAAGGTGATTAATTTGTGTTACATTAGTAATATGATTTGAATGCTCAGCCGGCCATAGATTAGGCTACAAGCACCAACATGTATAGGGTCAGTACAGGAGTCACTCTATACTGTCTCACATCTCATATTCGTAGATGTATGAATGTGTTTGATGAATAATAGTATGTGCATGCTCAGCCCTGTCATAGATTAGGCTACAAGCACCAACATGTATAGAGTCGGTACAGGAGTCACTCTATACTGTCTCACATCTCATATTCGTAGATGTATGAATATGTTTGATGTATAATATTATTTGCATGCTCAGCCCGGCCATAGATTAGGCTACAAGCACCAACATGTATAGGGTCAGTACAGGAGTCACTCTATACTGTCTCACATCTCATATTCGTACATGTATGAATATGTTTGATGTATAATATTATTTGCATGCTCAGTCCGGCCATAGATTAGGCTACAAGCACCAAAATGTATAGGGTCAGTACAGGAGTCACTCTATACTGTCTCACATCTCATATTCGTAGATGTATGAATATGTTTGATGTATAATATTATTTGCATGCTCAGCCCGGCCATAGATTAGGCTACAAGCACCAAAATATATAGAGTCAGTACAGGAGTCACGCTGTACTAACACGCATCTAAATTCGATAATGTGTGAATTAGATGGGTACTGTTATTTGATAACTCAGCCCGACCATAACTTAGGCTACAAGCATTAAAATACTGGCTTGTCGCGGACGATCAGTGGTTCTACCCGGGCGCACGTTCGTGCTTGAAATAAATCTCGCAGGAGCACACTGGGTCTTCCTCCACCAATAATAGTTGGAGAGTCACCATACGTGAGACTTAACCCCCCTCCCCCAAACTGATATGTCCATCGACAATTATTTTTGCAGTTCAAATTATATCCTCTTATGCAGTAATTTACTAGTTGTCTCGCCCTTTAGTGGAAAGCGATACTAAGCAGTCATCTTTTCGGCGGCGAACACGGCGCCGTCAACAATAACATATTTGACGTAACAAAACCCCGTCAAATGTGATGCATATTATTCCCACCTCCAAAAAGTGACGTTGAACCTGCATCTTTGCTAAAAATAGTCCGATTTCAGAAATTATTTATGCGTCAAAAATAACACATTCAGCGACTAATTCTCGACACCAACAGTAAGTCTCCACTCTACCAATGACCTTGAAATTGTAATTTGGCAATTCCTTGGAAAGTCATGTTTTAAATGTTTACTAAACCAGCACTTATTCAGTCAACCTCTCATGCAGTACTCGTTGCCACATTATCACGTGGGTATAATGATGACTGTGAGCGAATACAGCAGAGGATATATTGAGCTACAGTACCGTAGCCAGAGGCACATTTCAACCGAGACAATCTAGGGGGTCCGGGGCATGTTCCCCAATAAAATTATTGGGGTATAGAAGCGATTTCCTGCGTTTTCAGATTTTAGACGTATAATTATGTACTGACCTTTCAGCTCTCTAGCAGTCAACATTTTATACAGCAAAGGGATTATATAATTTTTCATTTACTTATTTTGTTTGCTTTGGAAATTGTAACCGAGGCAATTTCCTCGGTGTGCCTCAGTGTGGCTACGGGTCTGAGTTAGATCATTGTCAGTTAACCATCTTATATTTGATGCATTCACAACATTTATGTACGAAAGAATACTTCACACGTAAGCTTTAACCAAGTTGTATCGGATTCTGGTGTATGTATTGTTAGAAATGCAAACATTGTTTGCTGATAACAACATATTTTAGTTTAATCATATTTTATTATATGCATACTTAAATGAGTTGGCCCACACGTTATAATAACATTACATTATGTCCTCACCATTGCGCAACGTACCAAGGGCCATAACCCCGTCATGAATCCGTAGACGGTGCTAAGAACGCTTAATTTAAACTTTATTTATTTTACAACGATTGCGAAGCAAGTTCTAATAACTTAAATTAATCATTCTCGTTGGCGCGGATGAAAGCGTAAATGTGGTCATTCGTGTGTGAGGAAACCGGAGTACCCCGGAGAAAACCCACCTACCCGAGCTGGCGACCACCGTACCATCTCACATACTTCCCGGTCCGAGGATCGCTTACAGAACATTTGATATAGAACCAGTTGTATCGATATCTCACCAAGACTTGAGAGAAGCGCAGACGTTTACTATTGGCAATTGGATCAAGGTCCATAACTCCGTCGGTTATCAGTGATATGTGCGCTAACACATTTGCAGAACCTTTATGTCAAAGCTGATCTAAAGATATATATAGTTTTGATTGTGTCATATATATGTATGGTGTCATACACACATATACACACATTCTACAACCGCTATTTCAAAGTCGGCTATGTCGAATTATCCGGTTATCTCAAAGTCCCGTTTCAGACACTATCATTTACATATAACTGACTGTTTATATCGAATTTCGTTAAGTCAAACTTCGGTTATGTCGAAGTATTTTGTTCGGTCCTACGGAATTCGACATAACGGATATAGACTGTATATATGTGACACCATAACAACTATGCACACTTATATTGAGTTTTATTGTTTCGTACACATTTTAGAATTATGGATTTTAGTTAAGAAAATAATGGTTCACACATTGCACTAATCTACCCAATATTAAAGCTTGTTGACAGATGGATATCTTTCTTAATTGAAATAATTGAACACCCAAACTCGAATAAATTCGAACCTATGGTGGTGAGGCGAAATAGATTCAAAATCAACGGTCTTCAAGTATCGAGTTCGATAAAACATGCAGATGCAGTTTTTGCAGTTCTTGTCCACTTTCTAAATATAAGCCACCTATCTCAGAACACTGGCCTGGGAACAGGCGTTGACATATGGCTTGGGGTCTGGACACATGTGTGCTGGTTCAAACCACAACACTAAGAAACTGTTTTTGTATTTGTTTTTAAGAACACTATGATACACTATAGGCTTGGCACTATGCATAAAAACAATTCGTAGTGTTCTTAAAAACCAAAAAAAGTCTTAGTTTTGTTGTTTTGAATCCGCAAGCATTTGTCCAGACCCCAAGCGTCTGTGGTCAGTCATATAAATACATGTTTAACACCTAGACCCGTATTGAGTTTCTAATAATATGTAGTCCAGTGGTAACACGCTAAACTGGTAATCAAGGGATCGAAGGTTCGATCCCCCGTCTGACCCTAATAAAATTAACAATCTTTCAGATGGGACTTTAAACCGAGGTCTGTGCTATTATACCGTATACGTAAAAGAACCAGAGGATAATCTGGAATGGGTCTCTGTCTGTATCATTGCACTTACCTCCAAAAATCTAAAATGACTAATCTCTTCAGGAGGCGTCGCTCATATGGGCAACCGGTAGCGACGATAAATAAACGTAAAACACACAGACCCGTATTGAGTTTCTGATAATTTGTCAGAAGTAAAAAAGTGAAAAATCGACAGACTGGAACCCAGACTACCAGAACACGACAATTTGATGTTACATATAATATATTGACTACATTTGAACAGTAAACTATTTATTTTTCCCTTAATATTATTCATTTAAAAAGTATACAAACCGTTTTCCGGCCTGCTCGTGAAATTGATCAATAAAAAACTGTGAAAGGCGCTTTTAAAATCGAACGCAATAGCAGTTGAAATCAATACAGTTAATACTCACGTCGTAAGTTAGCACTGAGCCCTACAACTTATCTATACAACTTTATGCTAATTATGTGTGCATCATATTATTATTATTTAGTCCACGTTCTTTTCGACTGTTGTGTGTTTGCTTTCAGCGAGACGTAAGCACTATAAATATATGAAGAGATAAAGACATCTATGGTTTCGCATTTCTGTTCGCGTAGTTTTGGCTATATTTACGTCATAACGTTATTTATTGGTAAGTTATTGATGTTACTATAATTTTAGCCTTTAACTCTTAGGATCTATGTTGTTTGCTATTCGGACAGGTGCTTCAGCTCCACAGTCTGAAGAGCAATCGGCATATAGCCTGATCAGACGGCATGTTCTGTTCTGTGATCGGGTTCTCTACTTTTTTACAAAGTCGCTTTTATGCGACATTGGCGGTGAAAGATTTAAAACGAATACATAAATAAAATTGTTCTGTGTGTTGTACATTTATTTTTCGTCGCAATCGCCTATCGGTTGCCCACATGAGCTACGTCCTACGTCTTCTGAAGATATTAGTACAAGGGGTCGTTGCCCACATGAGCTATGTGCGACGTCTTCTGAAGGTATTAGTACAAGGGGTCGTTGACTTCAAAAACCATTCCCCTCTCATAGCCGTTGGTTCGAATCCTATTTGTGGTGTCGAATTATGTCATACTGTGATGATGCTATCTAGCTGGCTTGTGGAAGGTCGGTGGTTCTACCCAGAGCCCGTCCATGCACGAAATACCGCTCGGAGGAGCACCCGGGGTCCTCCTGTGGAGATCGGCCATATGAGCTTAGCTGTTCAATTGTGCAACTTTACCCACCCCCCTCCCCTTAAAACACACCAATGGTTACTATCAGTTTCTGAACGAGGCTGTCCGATTCGCGCAGTGGTTAGCGAGAGCTCACTTCTCACCAATGCAACCCGGGTTCGATCCTCGGACCGGAACGTATGTGAAATGGTTCGGTGGTCGCCAGATCGGACAGGTGGTTTTTCTCCGGATACTCCGCTTTCCTCCCACACGAATGACCACATATACGCTTTCATCTGCGCCAACGAGAGTGATTAATATAAGTTGTTAGAACTTGCTTCGCAGTCGTTTTCGATTACATTCATTTTGGTATCTCACAGCGAGGTCTTATATATATATTTCATTTGTCTTCTGTCTGGTCAGTTTTCCACCCAAGCGATGCACAGACAAAGTGTTACTCTGGTAGCACCTATTATTACTGCGATTACGGTTGCTGCGAGGACACGTGCTGTGGAATGTCGTAAGTACATATTCTAATTCATTGGAAAGCTACATACACACATGCACATGGTCGTCGCTAGCTCTTATTGTCTTGTTTTGCTTGCAAATAGCTCTACTCTTCCTCAAACATGCATGTTTTGCTTGCAAGTAGCTCTGCTATTCCTCAAACATGCATGTTTTGCTTGTAGGTAGCTCTACTCTTCCTCAGACATGCATGTTTTGTTTGCAAGTTGCTCTTCTCTACCTCAGACATGCATGTGTTGCTTGCAGGTAGCTCTTCTCTTCCTCAGACATGCATGTTTTGCTTGCAGGTAGCTCTTCTCTACCTCAGACATGCATGTGTTGCTTGCAGGTAGCTCTACTCTTCCTCAGACATGCATGTTTTGCTTGCAGGTAGCTCTTCTCTTCCTCAGACATACGTTTTTTAGTTGGAAGTAGCTCTGATATTCTATTATGTTCACAAATACCATATTCCCCACGACTCGTACGTTTAGGCTCCTTGTACATCTGAGAGGTTTGGGTGCCAGTTGATCTAACACACCAGACGACATGCATGTGTTGCTTGCAGGTAGCTCTTCTCTTCCTCAGACATGCATGTTTTGCTTGCAGGTAGCTCTTCTCTACCTCAGACATGCATGTGTTGCTTGCAGGTAGCTCTACTCTTCCTCAGACATGCATGTTTTGCTTGCAGGTAGCTCTACTCTTCCTCAGACATGCATGTTTTGTTTGCAAGTAGCTCTACTCGTCCTCAGACATGCATGTTTTGCTTGCTGGTAGCTCTACTCTTCCTCAGACATGCATGTTTTGTTTGCAAGTAGCTCTACTCGTCCTCGGACATGCATGTTTTGCTTGCAAGTATCTATTTTCTTCCTCAGACATGCATGTTTTGCTTGCAAGTAGCTATTCTCTTCCTCATACATGCATGTTTTGCTTGCAAGTAGCTCTACTCGTCCTCGGACATGCATGTTTTGCTTGCAAGTAGCTCTACTCGTCCTCAGACATGCATGTTTTGTTTGCAAGTAGCTCTACTCGTCCTCGGACATGCATGTTTTGCTTGCAAGTATCTATTTTCTTCCTCAGACATGCATGTTTTGCTTGCAAGTAGCTATTCTCTTCCTCATACATGCATGTTTTGCTTGCAAGTAGCTCTACTCGTCCTCGGACATGCATGTTTTGCTTGCAAGTAGCTCTACTCGTCCTCAGACATGCATGTTTTGTTTGCAAGTAGCTCTACTCGTCCTCGGACATGCATGTTTTGCTTGCAAGTATCTATTTTCTTCCTCAGACATGCATGTTTTGCTTGCAAGTAGCTATTCTCTTCCTCATACATGCATGTTTTGCTTGCAAGTAGCTCTACTCGTCCTCGGACATGCATGTTTTGCTTGCAAGTAGCTCTGCTATTTCTCAGACATGCATGTTTTGCTTGCACGTAGCTCTTCTCTTCCTCAGACATACGTTTTTTAGTTGGAAGTAGCTCTGATATTCTATTATGTTCACAAATACCATATTCCCCACGACTCGTACGTTTAGGCTCCTTGTACATCTGAGAGGTTTGGGTGCCAGTTGATCTAACACACCAGACGACATGCATGCTTTAAATCATACATCCGTTCTACTTTGGAAATAGATGTACATGTATTACTACAACACTGTCAATCACATATCCAATTGATGGCTTGCATAATGTTTGTTTTATATCCAAACATTAGCCTTGATTGACATTGTGGCTAGCCATGATTGGCATTGTAGTATTGCTATTCCAGCTAAATGTGACAGATATCTTATTTTATCCACATTTATTTTTGCTCGAATGCGAAACAAGTTCTTACAACTTATATATATCACTCTCAAGACCTTATTCCTGATGGAATCTATCGCCACGAGGGTGATAGACAGAAGCGGCAACGTGGAATTTTAATTTCCTTGCATACCCAAGGGTACTCTCGTAACGGCTCCAGCGGGGCTCGAACCCCGGGCCTTTCGCACCTGAAGCGAACGCGCTACTACTGCGCTTCACTTATCACGTATCAATGCCGTAAGTTACATTGCGCATGCGTAGTTTGAATGGTGAGTGACGTGTGTCCAACAATGCGTTATATAATCAGACATATATCTTCCGGTTACGCATGCGCTGTTTGATTGCATCATAGGCCATGTTGCTTCAACGGAACATGTGCATTGTAATACACGACTGAGTCTGTGTAGTGTTTGTTGACACAGTCGTTGGTTTTTCTTTCAGAATTGTGTCAATTGTAGGTGTGACCATAAGCGCCATAGTGGCCCTAGCCGCTCTCATCAGCTGTATCCGTATGCCTTGTGTGTATGTGTAAACAGTCAGGTATGAAGAGAGGCACGGTGGTACAACCTTATCACCACAATGCAAACGCCGTGTATGGTAAGTGAAATTAATGTACATTGTATATAGATTCCATATCTGGGAAAACATAGATTAGATACATGAGGCTACATAATTTTATTTCGTTAGATAACCATCAGTGTATTTATTTGCTACCAAGGGGATTTAGTGGCAGAGTTGTTACGGTTGTATAATTAAAATCACCTGCCCTGCCCAGGTTCGAATCCCATTGGCAGTGTATAATTATTTCATGTGAGGTAGCTATCCCACGTGTTTGCAAAAACTGAGTGGTTCTACCTGGGTGCCCGACCGGGATTTCCCTACATCAGTAGTAGTTAACGAGTCGTGATATTACCGAATCTGTTGCTGCGGGTTTAAACTCCAAAATAACACCATGTGCATCAATATGCATATTTGTCTATTACCAAAGGGTGGTGTTATGTAGTGATAACATGTCTCCTGAAGCCACAAAACCACATGTCTCTATAATATTATTAATGCATGGTACTTGTTAGTTTAGGTCTATATTAAGACATGTCATCCCCCATCCCTCTGCATACATGTCGACCCTCTTTGCTCATACCTATTCCTTTTATGCTTTCCAACTAATGATAGTTATTCACTGAGTTTTCTCAGTGAAAGAAAACCCCATCTTCCACTGTTTTGAAACATTGAATTATGGCATTTTCTCGATCACTGTTTGAGTTTCGTAGTCTTCCGGTTGGATGTACATGTATTTTAGCTATTTTCTGACAACCACGAACAGTTAATCATACAGTAATATATTCTAATGAATGTGTTTTGCCTGTAGTTTTGAATTTATTTCTTGCTACTTACGTTTACACTAACATAACTGGTTGTGCGGTTGTGTATTGTAGTGCAATGAGGCTCGCGACAGGGCAGTTAAAATGAATAAAATTTAGTTTACACAAATTTATTTTAGCCCTAATGCGAAACAAGTTATTTCAACTTATATTAATCACTCTCGAGGTAATAAAATTTGATAAGAAAAAAATTTATTATCCAAATTCCTTCGAAATCATAACGAAAAAGAAGATGTATGTTTATTAGTGTAAGATAGGATTTTATTTCATCGATTGATCACCGAAATATGTATTTCCAATCGTGGCTTTATATCACCGAAATATGTATTTCCACTCATGGCTAAAGCCATATTTCGGTGATAACTCAATTCCAGATTCTCCTCTGGTTCTTTTACGTGCACGGTGTACAGCATCGACTCGAGACCTCGGTTTAAAGTCCCATCTGAAAGACTGTTAATGTTATTAGGGTCAGATTGGGGATCGAATCTACGATCCATGGATTACCAGTCCAGTGTGTTACCACTTGACTACAGATCCGTCTGTAGTATATGCTTATATCTTATATCATCCTACATATTATGTATACCACGTGACTTCGTCTTAAGTGGTAACACATACACATATCACATACAATTATGCAAGTATATTCAACACTTTTATGAGACTGTTAAATTTATTATTCTATCGAGGATTGTGATGATCGTGATGATCGTGATGATCGTAATATGTTTTCATTCGTTTCAGTTCACAATGCAGCACACCCGCCCCCAGGTCCCCCACCTGGCTATGGACATTACAGCGCATATCCCTCAAGCTCGAACTATGCTTACAACTCGTACAATGATTATGTGTACCCACCCGGCGTATTGCAGTCCGGTTCGCAACCGACACCACCAGCGTATTCGTACGTTGATCCGCAGGCCAAGTAATAAAGGGTCTAAGAAAAGAGAACAACTCTATCAACTAATAATCAGCAATAGCAAGTGTGTACATGACCCTACAAGCTTTCAATGAGAGCCATCTCTAATTGTCTATTACCTCCCTTAGCAGACAAAGTCTGATTTGTTCCAAAATGTGAATAGGTTTTTTTAGTTTGATTACTTTGTTTTTACTGTTGTTCCATAGCCAGATATTGCGTAAAAAATCGTGTTAATTAACTGATAACATTCTTTTACAAATATGTACCGGTTGTATATACTGTATGAGATCTGTCGAGATATAGTAATTTAATAATCACAAAAAGCGATAGTAGAATAAAACTGTTAGCATGTTGTGCAAAGGAAACAACGATAAAAAGAGAGGAAACACTTAATATGGCCTATCTACTTTTAGGGAGTATTCAGGGGCAGTAACTGACCGATGTCCCTCATTAGACGAAAAACGAATATCAACAATGCAATGCAATATTTCAACGCAATTCAGTATTGTGGTTATAAAGGAGAGTACGATTAACACAGTAAATACAGTATACGTATCCCAGATCTGCACTGTAACTCGCCAAGACATGGCCTAAAGGTTATAAAACTTTTCTCCTATCTCAAACTCAAGTCTCAAGCTTCTGATTGGTTCAACTGACGGATAAAACTCAGAATCAACCAATCAAACCATTTGCGTTTGAGATATGAGAAAAGTGTTATAACCTCGGGCACAGGTGGTGTAGTGGATACGGCCATCATCTCGCAACTGAGGAGTTGCGAGTCGGTGACCTGTTCCAATGTGGTTGTATCCTTAGGCAAAACACATGCATCAATATTGGCTCTTCTCTCTCCATTGTTGCCATTGATTCCATCTGGAATGAGATCTCAAGAGCAACTTCGCTCTCTATCTAGGCGATGGATTCCATCTGGAATGATATCTCGAGAGCAACTTCGCTCTCTATCTAGGCGATGGATTCCATCTGGAATGAGATCTCGAGAGCATATTCCCTCTCTATCATGTCGATGGATTCCATCAGGAATGAGGTCTCGAGAGCATATTCCCTCTCTATCATGTCGATGGATTCCATCAGGAATGAGGTCTCGAGAGCATCTTCCCTCTCTATCATGTCGATAGATTCCATCAGGAATGAGATCTCGAGAGCATCTTCCCTCTATCATGTCCATAGATTCCACCAGGAATGAGGTCTCGAGAGCATCTTCCCTCTATCATGTCCATGGATTCCATCAGGAATGAGGTCTCGAGAGCATATTCCCTCTATCATGTCCATGGATTCCATCTAGGTCCCACCAAGGGGTTTGACATAAATGGAACATAGATACATTGACTATGGCTTATTATTGAGCGGAGTCAATTGCATACTAATAGTTATACAGTCAAACCTGTCTTAAGCAGCCAGCCAAGGGATACAGTCAAACCTGTCTTAAGCAGCCAGCCAAGGGAATCACAGAAAGTGGCTGCTTAGCACAGGTGGCTGCTTAATAGAGGTCAAATGTATAATAAAACAGCAAATTGGGAATCTTGAAACTGGCTGCTTAATACAGGTTGGCTGCTTAATGGAGGTGACCACTAACACAGGTTTGACTGTATATATAATACAGGTTGGCTGCTTAATGGAGGTGACCACTAACACAGGTTTGACTGTATATATAATACAGGTTGGCTGCTTAATGGAGGTGACCACTAACACAGGTTGGACTATTTAATTAGGATTGCATTTGCAATAAAACAGGGAACAGCGGCTATATATGTGGCCATATTGATATATTGAGTCTTAAATAGTTTATGTCGAATGTCAAGTTATCCGCGTCACTAGAAGGAAACATCCTATTCCCAGTTAATATAATCTTCATGGAGTTCTGCTTGAGCCAGTTACCTCAGCCAAATACCTTGGCGTGGATATCTCAAATAACCTGTCGTGGGACGCTCACATGAATAGGCCAACCAAGAAAGATAACCATGCATTAGGGTTTCTACGTAAAAGCGTCAACTCCGAATACCTAAAGTCCACGGCTTAAAAGACTTATGAGACCACAGCTGGAATATATCTGTGAGATTTTGTCGCCACATACCCAAACACTGACAGATCAAGTTGAAGATGTCCAGCGTAGATAAATGTTGATTTCTATCGGACCTGTAGTGCTACAGACATGCTCCATTCCCTAAATCTACGCAGACTAGATCGCCGGCGTATAATACAGTCAAACATGTCTTAAGCAGCCAGCTACGTGAATCACAAAACGTGGCTGCTTAGCACAGGTGGCTGCTTAATAGAGCTCAAATGTATAGTAAAACAGCATATTGGGAATATTGAAACTTGCTGCTTAATACAGGTTGGCTGATTAATAGAGGTGACCACTAACACAGGTTTGACTGTATATATAGAGGTGACCACTAACACAGGTTTGACTGTATATATAGAGGTGACCACTAACACAGGTTTGACTGTATATATAGAGGTGACCACTAACACAGGTTTGACTGTATATATAGAGGTGACCACTAACACAGGTTTGACTGTATATACAGGTTGGCTGATTAATAGAGGTGACCACTAACACAGGTTTGACTGTATATATAGAGGTGACCACTAACACAGGTCTGACTGTATATATAGAGGTGACCACTAACACAGGTCTGACTGTATATATAGAGGTGACCACTAACACAGGTCTGACTGTATATATAGAGGTGACCACTAACACAGGTCTGACTGTATATATAGAGGTGACCACTAACACAGGTCTGACTGTATATATAGAGGTGACCACTAACACAGGTCTGACTGTATATATAGAGGTGACCACTAACACAGGTCTGACTGTATATATAGAGGTGACCACTAACACAGGTCTGACTGTATATATAGAGGTGACCACTAACACAGGTCTGACTGTATATATAGAGGTGACCACTAACACAGGTCTGACTGTATATATAGAGGTGACCACTAACACAGGTCTGACTGTATATATAGAGGTGACCACTAACACAGGTCTGACTGTATATATAGAGGTGACCACTAACACAGGTCTGACTGTATATATAGAGGTGACCACTAACACAGGTCTGACTGTATATATAGAGGTGACCACTAACACAGGTCTGACTGTATATATAGAGGTGACCACTAACACAGGTTTGACTGTAATTGGCAATATGTTATCCCTTATGTATAAAATTCATAAGAATCTAGATATATGGTTGGTGTCCCCAATGAGAATGACCTAGTTCTCATCTCCCGCCTGGCAAACAATACAGCAACTACAGACTATTACAATATTTCCAAGAACCATTTATCATTAGACATCCCCTCCCCCACTAGACACTGCCCATCTCTCTACCATAGAGCACTTCAACACTGCTGTTTGCTGTATTGATCATGCCATCCTCTAGTTGTTCAGCATATTTGCTTTTAAACTGTTAACCCCATTTTTTGTTTTTTTGTGGCTTTTAACTACTCAGTACGGTGTTCCGTTTAATAGGGTCATCGCGGTATATAAAAAATGTAACGCGATGGTACGATGCGATGGTACGATGGCACGATGTCGATGGTACGATGGCGATGGTACGATGGCACGATGTCGATGGTACGATGGCACGATGTCGATGGTACGATGGCACGATGATAATAACACATCGTACCATCGAAATCGTACCATCGACATCGTGCCATCGACATCGTACCATCGACATCGTGCCATCGACATCGTACCATCGACATCGTACCAAAAGTATGTGTACGCAAAATGGGAACACTGAAATTGCAACCTAGGCAGGGGGTCCAGGGGCATGCTCCCCCTGAATTCTTTTTACATCGTAAAGGCGATTTCCTGCCATCTGAGGTATCTATGGATAATTTGATCACCGACATTTTCCAACCTTTTCAAAACTATGTGTACGCAGCTGCGTTTTTGCGTACGGGTAGCTACGCGCCTGGAAATATAGAACGGAAGTCGGCCGTTGGATGTTTTAATGAATGAAAAAAGTAGCCCGATTCCCACGCTCCAAGTATTATTATGTGCGTTAGGTCCTAATGGTGTTCATCAGTTTATGAATACATTTGCACTGGTATTGATTCATCGTAGACGACAGCAGTCGAAATGTAAATATACACGGTCGTGGTAGCGCGTTCGCTTCAGGTGCGAAAGGCCCGGAGTTACACCAGGAATTAGGTCTCGAGAGTGATTTATATAAGTTGTAAGAACTTGTTTCGCAATCGAGCTTAAATATATTTGTATAAACTGAATATACACGCATGAACATTTAATGCGCATGCGTCACAGGAAGGCGATGGCACGATGGCGATGGTACGATGTCGATGGTACGATGTCGATGGCACGATGTCGATGGTACGATGGCACGATGCCGATGGTACGATGTCGATGGCACGATGCCGATGGTACGATGGCGTTGATCATCGCATCATCGACATCGTGCCATCGTACCATCGACATCGTACCATCAGCATCGTGCCATCGTACCATCGACATCGTGCCATCGTACCATCGACATCGTACCATCGTGCCATCGTACCATCGCCTTCCTGATGTCCCTAACGGAACACCGTAACTCATCCTTTTAACTTCTTTGTGGTTTGATGCACAGGGATTCGGCACGTTTGGGGGTACTAGTATATATATTTAAGTACAGGGATTCTACTCTGTGGGCCGTCAGATTTCGCATCGATCAGTAAAATGGCCCTATCTGAGACAATTTTGTACAAAGCTGTCCAAATATAACGCCTATCCCGAGTCTTTATATTGTTCTTCAAATAAAACACAACTTTAAGCTGCATGCATGTATACTTTGCAAACAATTGCCACAAACATTGGCCATAGCAGGTCACATTTCCGTACTAGGACACGGGTTCTGTCAGCAACAAAAAAAAATCTTCGTCGGGAGAGTTTTAACTGTGAATAACATTATCAATAAAATGTGTTTCCACTAACGTGTAGGTTTATTCGGCAAAAATGTACGTCAAAAAGAGATTTCGTAGCATTTTCAATTTGTTTTGAAAAATTCTAAAGCGGCGCAATTCGCGTTGAAACGAGCGTTCTGATTGGATTATTAGAATGTAACAAGATGTTTTTTTATATATGAAGAATAATCATAATCCAATCAGAACGCTCGTTTCAACGCTTGTTTGGCAATAGGGTATCATCTAAGATGAGTAAGTATGATCTAAGATGTTTATGACGACATTAGGAGGAGGCATATTCTCTCTGTGTTCATGGTGACAAGTCTATCTATCTATCTATCTATCTATCTATCTATCTATCTATCTATCTATCTATCTATCTATCTTCCGTTAATGTCGAACCCCTCGCGGGGACGTAGACATGTTGCGCGTCAAAAACCGCAACGAAGTTAAAAGTATGAGTAGTTAAAAGTATAATTTAAGAAAGTAATGCAAATAAGTTGTGGTAAAAGTTTAAAAGCAGCTGCGCAGAACAACTAGGGATTGGCATGATCAATATGGCACACTGGAGTGGTGTTTGTATGCTTTCGAACAATGGGTCCTTGTTAGGGCCAGATCATCCACCATTTGCCAGCTTAGATCAGCAAGAATGGTTCTAGTTTCTTCACTTGGGTCCTTTTCGCTAGCGGATCAGGGTAGAAGCCGTATCACATCGTCTCCTTAGAGGATCGGGCTAGACAGCTGCCAGTTATCCGCCGGCTACAGCACCGAACATTGCTGTCTCGCCAAGTAGGAAAGCTAATTTGAGACTACTCATACTGAGTCACACGGCTTCTTCTGTTCCGATAATGAGGCGGACATCAGCGGAGTCAATGACACCACTTTCCTGCTGTGAGCTGTGTCTGACTATAATAAAATTAACAGTCTTTCAGATGGGATGTTAAACCGAGGTCTCATGTCGGTGCTTTACACCATGCACGTTAAAGAACCAGAGGGGGCTCTGCAATGGGTCTCTCTCTGTATCATTGCACTATCCTCCAAACATCTAAAATGACTAATCTCTTAAGGAGGCGTGGCTCATATGGGCAACAGGTAGCGTCGATAAATAAACGTAAAACACACACGAGCTGTGCCTAGGTCACGACGTGCACGTTGTGGTGTAGGGAACTTCATTAGGGGAAGATAGATAGTGGGTGCGTTCGGAGTATAATCTACGTCCCCGCGAGGGGTTCGACATTAAAGGAAGATAGATATAATATAGAGGGAATAAGGCACCGCAAATTCAATAATTGTCGCAAAGTAGACCAGCTTTAAAAACCGGAAGTTACAGTCATCAACAAAGCAGAAATGGTGTACATATCAGGAGGTATTATTTATCTGTATTTTCTCTCGTAAACAGCACAAAATAAAGCTTAAATGGTTGTTTCTATAATTAATTAAGATGTTTCTTCAACATGGTTGCCATACACATTAGTGTTTGATTGAAATCGTGGATAAAAAGGGCATGTAAAATGTGCCGAATCATTGACTAAATTCATCGAAGTGTATCAGTAGTCGGATTGTATATGTAGTTTTTAAAGCGTGTTATTAATATTTACACTTCCATGAATAGTTGGCAGGGAGGTCTTTTGACCGAGCTCCCGGGTTTTGACATGAAAATCGCTATAGATGCTTGTTTGACTCGTCAAAATGCCTAGTGAGTCAACTTTGATGAGCATCATCAAATTTCAAAGTTTCAAACTGAAACAGTTCCTTAGCTGAATAATTATCGTAATCTGCTTGTCAAATACGATCTGAGGGGGTGGTGTCCTTCCAAAAACTGCCGTAAAACTGACTTCAGCCAGTGAATGAAGATGTCTTTGACAACCATGTCCATAAGCCTATTTCTGAAAATCACTTAAATTTCATAGTAAATCGGTATTCAGAATTTGATATCGAATCGACATCGATATCATGATTATCAATGGCACCTCTAGTGAAAGGTACATTCTTGCTTGTTCATCTTTTGTGGCGTCAGTAGTAGAGCGTCGGAATTGGAATTGAGTGGTCCCAGGTATGATACTCGGTCAGACCACGTATGCAATGTCATTGAGCAAGGGGTACTTGGCTGAATCGGACCAGATCAGTGGCTGATTCGGACCAGATCAGTGGCTGATTCGGACCACTCGAAAAACTTCTAATTTTGTTATAAAATTAGCATCGATTTCATACTTATCCAGATATGTAGACTTAGAAAACTGGTTTTGTTTGCATTTAGACGATAAAAGGATGTAAATATTTGTATATTAATGAAATATTTAACTCAGATATCAGTGGCTGATTCGGACCAGATTAATGGCTGATTCGGACCAGATTAATGGCTGATTCGGACCAGATTAAATCAGGGACCAGTTTAGGGGGCGACGTGGGCGATAATGTCGCCTCTTTTGGCTCCGTTTCGCTTTGGCGTTTGGAAATAGGGAAGTGCAAGTCGCCCTGTCGATTTTCGGCAAAATTTGGTTAATTTCCATCAAAATTCGCCGAGAAATCTATCATTTTCGCTTGATCGCGCTGGGAGCCGCCATGACACCTAGGATGGGAAATAACTCTGTCCGTCGTTTCGGCTACTTAAAATTTAACGTGAATTGCCATCTGTCTAAACATGCAAATTGACTGTACATTTTATGTTGTTTTTTTTTGTAATGCAATATTTAAAAACTGCAGACTAATTTCGCGATCAGCAAATATTTAGTGCCGTTTTTCTTGTGCACAGAAAATCAATATACTGCCCAGTGCACAGACACAAAAAAAAAATTTGTTTTGGCCTATGGTCATATAGTAAGTAATATAGCATGTTTCAATTTCGTTGGTTGCCTTTATTATATATTACTTACCTACTATATGACTATCGTTTTTCTTGTCATATTTTTTTTCCGTCATGTTCTTCAAATTTCATCCTGCACACATGATACTACAATCAGTACACCGGGTAATAGAAATTGTATGGTATATATACCTGTATTTACCACCAAAATCATCCAAATTCTTATTTCCCGGTATCCAAATTCTTATTTCCCGGTATTTCCCAGTATTTCCCGCCGTCCCGGGAAATGAAATTGCCAACCCTGATGACCATAGACAAACATTTTTTTTGTGTGTCTGGTGCCTGTGGCCCAGTGTTAACAGACAGCATTTGTGCTAAATATAGACACGCGTGTCTTTCATCATGCTATCAAAACATGATCGCGTCTCTTATCAGATTACACGCGAAGGCCACACAGGTCATTAGCTGCAGGGGAGAGTAATGTTTATCACAGGTAGTTTGATCGGACCAATGGCACACACAAAACGTAGCAATATAAACAATATATAGTTTGTGGGGTAAACAAATGTTTATATTGCTCCGTTTTGTTGTGTGTCATTGGTCCGATCAAACTACCTGTGATAAACATTACTCTCCCGTAAGCGCTTATAGGATTAAATTGGTGCCTATTGTGTATTTAATCGGGTCTCGCTTGATTATGCACTACTGTCCGAATACCGTAATTACCCGACATGTTATGTGTTGTGGACCGATATTTTTTATTTATTTTAATGAGGTTTAGTAATAATCATGAGTATGGTATTTATCATTTATACTAAATAAAATATTGTTCAACCATTGCTTGTATTTTCTTTCATATTTCTAAAAAAAGAGTTGTTTCCCCTATATTCTATATATATCTATTTCATATAGAATGTAGAGTAAAAAACTGTTTTTTACTCGCCCCTGGGTTTCATGATACATATAACAACTGAATTAGGCTCTATATATGTCATTAAATAATTTTATGCCAAATTAATTGACCATCTCCTGTGTTGTGTCAATTACTTTGTCATATCCTTATATAATTATAACGCATAGTTCAGTTCCTGGTTGACTTGCCTCACGACAACAAAACTTTCCAGTACTTGGCAAGTATTATAACTGTAAATTTGTGTTGTCGCGAGGAAATCAACACTTCTCCCTCACTTCTCCTTGAGTTGGTGTGACTTCTCCCTATTTTGGCTGGAGGGAGAAGTGATTTCTCCCTAAAATTTGGACCAAAAATGAACCCTGAGATTTTCATATTTGCATATTAATGAAATATTTTTTTATCGTAAATAGCTTGTATCATAATTACCTTTAAAGTCCTCCCAAAATTAATTAGTATTTATGGAACATATTCCACAATCCACTGGCATACATCACACCTTCTGTTTGTTAGTCTAATTATCGATGTTGAGTGAACGTTTTTTACACTTGTCCTAATTACTGATAATTACACGTATAATTAATAAGCTGTTGTGTAAGGAATTAATTATTGTAATTATTAGCAACGATTTAGAAAAGATCTTATTCAATGAGTCAAGTCATGTGACCCTGTTACCATGGTGATGATAATAAAAATGTACCTTGTTGTGTTATATATGATGCTCATGTGCTAGACTGGCCATTGGCCAAATGTGCTATCATTAAAAAATAAAACAAAATGTCCTACGTGTTGTGATTATTTTTTAGTTGCAAATGAATCAGGTATCTCCACCACCATTTCCCATTATTCAAAATCTGGTCCGAATCAGCCACTGATGTCCGAGGTTAATATTTCATTAATATACGAATATGAAAATCTGGTCCGAATCGACCACTTATCTGGTCCGAATCAGATGTTTGGATAAGTATGAAATCAATGCAAATTTTATAACAAAATTAGAAGTTTTTCGAGTGGTCCGAATAAGTCACTATCTGGTCCGAATCAGCCACTGATCTGGTCCGAATCAGCCATGGTCCGAATCAGCCGCAATTCGAGCAAGGCACCTCACACACATTGCTTAGTACTGGTTAACAACTTAGGTCGGCTAAGCCTGCCCAGGAAAACATGTCTAGGTCCCCGCAAGTGGTTTGACATTAATGGAACATACATACTTTTAGACTCTCGTCCATTTTCTTATAATTGTCACGTTTTGTTTTTACTTATTTTCAGGTGAAGTTCAAGGTTCACAGTCTCCATGGAGATTGTCTTTTATTCCAGAAGTATTCTGGGGATTCATTAATTTCATAGTATTGTTGTACGTATATTGTTTTGTCACTTAGACTTATAAAGATTAGTTATTCATGCTGGGCATATCCAGGTCTCACTCTAGATGGTGACTTGGGCGAAATAGTCACCCTAGGGACCCTGACATAGCCCCCTGGGCGCCTCACTTCTCCGTCCTTTTCATACCAGTAATATACATTGGCCCATTTATAAAGCACTCATTCTAATAATCTATTCAAAATTGGCAAATTGTGTCTCTTTAATAAATTGTGTTATTTAATAAATTTCAACAACATAAGGCTAAGAGACCAGTGTCATTTGATTTAAATCAATCACGATTTCAATCACTTGAAGAAAAAAAATTAGTAATAAATTATTTAAATAAAATAAATCTTTTTTGATTTTTTAAAAAAATCATGGTTTTTATCAACCCTGAAATTTAAAGACACACACATGCGGTGTCTCACTTCTCCCAAAATTTATGACCTGGGATTTAGTGCCACTATTTTTTTCATTGGCGACCGACAGCAGGAACCCTGAATAATAAAACAATTTATAATGGTCTGCTTTTCTGGAATCCTGTTGTTTTTAACATGATTTTATGTTAATTAATTAATACATGTATAGTAATACATTTATCAAATTAATTTAATCTTCAGGTTTATAATTTAATTTTTGCTTTTTTTCAGTTTCCGGACTATGGTGTCAGTAAGTCATTATTTTCTATATTAAATCAGGGCAATTATTCAGCTCAAACTGCTAAGACGTGCATGGTCTTAAGCAGCTACCTATGTTAACTAGCCATTTTGGCTGTCCAATTAGTGCAGTGGTTAGCGAGCACGCTTCTCACCAATACAACCCAGGTTCGATCCTCAGACCGGGAAGTATGTGAGATGGTACGATGGTCGCCAGATCGGACCAGTGGGTTTTCTCCGGGTACTCCTCCCACACGAATGACCACATTTACGCTTTCATCCGTGCTAACGAGAGTGATTAATATTAATATAAGTTGTTAAAAACTTGCTTCGCAAAACTAGCCACTTTCTGTAATTCCTTGAAAACGGCTTTTTTATTGTTTTTTTATTCCTCATAATTTCATATATATACAGATAAGTATCATCGTTATCATCGTTATCATCATCATCAATCCTCTTCACCCCGGTTGGGGTATAGGGCCTTCACCACTGCTCTCCACTTGGACCGGTCCGTTGCTGCTGCTTTGGCTTCCCCCCCAGGACATCCTGCTTCGGCGCAGCTCACTGTCCAGAGTCCTTCGCCATGTCGTAACTGGTCGACCTCTTTTCCGTGTGCCCTGTGGATTCCTTGGCGTGCTATGTTGGGCTGGTCTCGTCGTAGAGTGTGCCCTATCCACCGCCACTTCCTCTG